>CM076717.1:11793546-12106046 GCA_038501795.1 Pseudopleuronectes americanus | reverse complement strand
AGTGTAGTTAGGCAGCAGCGAGAGGGAGAGAGACTTCGGTAGAGAGAGGAGGCGAAAGAGAGAGAAAACTGTGAGAAGCTGTCAGTGTTAAAAAAAAAGAGGGGTCTGTGAATTATTCTGCAGAAAATTCACTTTCTTTTGTTTTTGTCAGTACTGCTACTGTGCTTGTGTTGCCTTGTGGTGTGTGTTTGCGTCAAGTGTGAGTTTGAATGTTTTGTGTTTCTGTCGCTGGCTCCACATGGATGAGAAGTTATCACATTTCATGAATAAATACTGGCTCCTCTCGTTGTTTGTTTCCCTGCGTCGAGATGACTTCATGCGCAATAAGTGCACATTATTTGAATAATGAAGTCACAGCTACTTTGCTCCTACAAAGCCGGTTAACTGGCCTCCTCACACATATTTAGCTAATGTGTATACGTGACTTGCAACCCCATGCTGCCAGTAGGGGTCTCCACCTCACCACTAACCCATAGAGCAGCAGGGGGCCAGCAGGAGGTGTGTTTGGCCACTGAGTGGATGTGAGGCTGTAGCTGTGTCTCATACCGAGCACTTGTACACTTCGAGCACTGACTTTTAGGGCTTAGGGCGTTCACACTGACAGAACCAGCAGAATTCAGTGCACTGAAAGTACCCGGATGGCGCACTGCAAATGGTCAAAAAATGCAGTGTAAAACAATGGACACTTCTCGCCCTAAACGGGCGCCATCTTGGCTACGTAGCGGAAGAGGAGGAGCCCTTTTGGCAGCTTTTCATTTCATTTCTCACGGGTGCCGTGAGCAGATTTGCGTCCGTCACTTCCGCCAAGTGGTTAACGTAAGTGTTCCATTTGAGACAGCACTAATCAGCGACGGAGTGCACTACAGATGTAAGTGCACTGTATTGCAGTGTACTTTGTAAAGTGTTCGGTAATAGACACAGCATGTGTCTCCATCCTGCAGTAAGCTGCTGTCAGGTAATGGTGGAAGTCACCACAGTCACAAAAGGCTGTTTTGATGTGTGCAGTCTGCCTCATTGATTCATCTCCTCTCTCCTGTGAACCCTGTTTCCCTGACAACCAGGTGCAAGAAAGTAGACCCACTGACTGCAACCTTTTCCAATTTAAAGATGTAGAGTACATACACAATCTGTTCAGTATGCTCCAGCTGTTTACACCTAATGTTAAAAAAAATCCATATCACACAAAGAAAGCGCAATAACTAGAATTAGGGCCATAGTGGAGAAGAAAATATGAGATTTCGAGAATTAATAAAATGTTAAGAGATAAATGAGAATAAAGTTGTAATAAAACAGAAAGTCAAAATATCATGAGAGTATTTGTAGGTTAACAGAAAGTCATATTATGATAATAAAGTCATAATGTTTTGAAAATAAAGTTGTAAATGAGGTGATATCATGACATTACTTGAATCAAGTTATATTATTTTAAGAATAAAGTTGCAATTGTAGATAAAGTTATATTATAACATGAATAAAGTTGTCATATTATGATAATAAACTATTCATTGAGAAGAAATCATAATATTACAAGAATACACTTGTACTATTATGACTTAATTCTCAAAATCTCAGATATGTTTCCAAGAAATTCAGATCATATGATAACATAATATTTGACCCCAAATATCTAAAATCAAACAGGATTTTGAGCCACAGTTTCTACATTTTCATACTGCTTTGTAATGTAATAATGATATGTCATGGTGCCCAAAAAAGATGAAGGCTCATTAATATTGCAGACGACGTTATAACAATATGATGAATAAATATACCTGATATACTTGATATTGTGTAAAATCACCGGAAGGCGCTTCAGTCGAGTGTGTGCTTTGTGAAATCCGACTGAGAGCAGAGAAACGAAACAGGCTGCCATTTATAAATAGAAGGAATCAGCAGGCACAATGTCACGCTGGAGGAAAATGGGTCTCTTGAATTTTTGTTGAGTAAGCAGTGACTGGAGTTTTTATTAAGAGGAAATAGAGCGTTTAACTTCATGGTAATTCTTGGCATTAGTTCCAAATGTGACTTAAAAACTCCCACGGAGTGCCTAAACTTCAATGTACGTGTGCCTGTGTGTGTGTGTGTGTGAGAGAGAGAGAGAGAACAGGTGGCCAGAGCCCCAAGCAGTCCTCGTCTAAACCCTGCCCCATCCTTCCTCCTTCTCTGTCTCCTCCTCCTCCCTCCATCCTCATCATTTGTGTTTCATTCTGTTTTTGTCTCTGGGCTGCAGACAGAGCCGGCTGACAGGCTGAGTGCTGCCGTCCCGGCGGAGGACAGAGGGAGTCTCATTCAGTCCTGCTACACTCTTCCCCACCTTCCTCACCCTAACCTCCTTTCCCTCCTCCTCCTCTTCCTCTTCCTTTGCCTCTCTTTTTTGTGGGGGGTTTGCTTGAGGGATCTGATATGTTTATCCTCCACCATGAACCCAAGAGTGAAGATCCACCTTCAGAATGGGACCCACTTTAACAGCTACATGTACCAGGTAGGGACTCGGCAGCTGTAGAGTTTCGGGACGTTACTAGTGATGGATGTCTTCCAGCTCAAATAGCTTTCTCTACATTCTCCACATATCCTGAGCCGAGTATTGATTTCAGCGCTGATGACTCTTTTCAGGGGCTGAGAAATGGCCTCTTCTCCACCTTTTTCCTCCCCTCCTCCTCCTCCCTCCTCCCTCCTTTTCACCAGCATGCCTCAATCAGGCTGCGACGAATGATTAATGCCTTGCCGTCATGCAAATTGTATATTGGTTTAGAAAACCATATAGAAGCTCTTCACTGGTTGCTGTAGCTGCAAGTTTTCAGCCAAATGAAATGTCCCAGTGGTCCAGGGCAATAAAGAATATGTGTCATGGACTGTTGGGAAATCCTCTCCTTTTCTGTGTCTGCTGTGCGACCTCGACAAGCCATGTGTTTATTACAACATGCATAAGAGAGATAAACTCTACTGATGCTGGAACAAAAAACTCTTTGTGTTTCTCCTTCCATCCGAGCAGAGGAAGTACTACTCTCTCATCCTTCCTCCCTTTCTTCGTCCCTCTCTTCCGGTGCAGGTTTGTGTTTTGCCTCCTTGAAGGACAGTGGGATACGTGAACTGATGCTTCTCTGGGCACAGAGGAGGAGGAGACAGAGAGTTGGAAAACTTGCAGGGATTTGACACCACTTTGTCGGCTGAGGCATGGGAGAGGGATATTTTGGGCAAAGAGAGACAGAGTTAATGCGTCCTCCATAGAAATGCTTTTTCTGCAGCATTCAACTTTATAGCTTATATCAGGATATTAAATGAGTGTTGATATGCATGTTTTGATGGGTAGTCGTGCTTCTTCAAGGCCTCATTTAAAGTGGTTCTTTTGGCTTCACGTTTGCTTTGGATTTCAAACAGGAATCACCTCGTTCTCAGAGTAAAAGGTGTCCCGAGCGCAATTTACTCAGTTGTATTTACACAGAGCATATTTTCTGTGGCGTTTTTAAGCATTTGAGAAGTGAGGCCAGAGCTGGCACAGCTTCAGTCAGCCTTGGCATTATCCCTAATGTGCTTCACTTAGGCTGATTTGCTCATGACTCACAGTGATTATGCAGAGGCCAATTTTTTTTACATCTGTCTCAGCCATGTGGACTTATTCAAAAAAACGTGCATTTGTCATTTATGTTCCATGTTTTTATCCTGAGTTTTCATGCAGAGTTTTTCTTCCTCTGTAACTCCAGTCAGGGTGGAGACGTTTCTCCTGCAGTCAGCTGCATCTCCTTCTCAGCATCACACTCACAGTGGATTTGTGCATTTGTTTCTGTGCGTGCGTTTGTTTGTGTGTGTGTGGGGGTTTGTGTATGCTCAAAAACGTCACTTTCCTAATGATACCGTTGCCATCGCAACGGCAGCCTTGTGTGGGGTGGTGCCATGGCAACAGATTACTCACTGCCTACCTAGGGCCAACACCCAGGCAAGGTGTTGTAGTGGTAGAGTGTGTCAGACTTCTTGCTTGTGTGTGTGTTGGCTAAGATTTGTCAGAGGAAGGTTGAGTTCCTCTCTGCTGTTTGCCATCTCTCTCTCTCTCTCTCTCTCTCTCTCTCTCTCTCTCTCTCTCTCTCTCTCTCTCTCTCTCTCTCTCTCTCTCTCTCTCTCTCTCTCTGCAGTGGTGAAGAGTTACAGATCTGTGATATCCGAGTCTCCCCGGGGACTCACACATTCTCTCGTCCCACGACCCCTTCATTCATCTTCATTGCGGAGTTCCTTAGTGATTTACCACAATTTAAATCACAGTTAATTCAGTGTCTTTTGGTGTGTGCACGAGCTCATCATCACACACTGCTCTTCTCTGCCTCTCCACAGAGAACGATCATTATAGTTTTAATCATGAAACTTTGTGACTCTTATCTTGCATTTGCTATAAAACTTATTTCTACAGAATCACTCAAATGGACACTTTCTGTCTTGTTTCTGAATCCATTTAGAGTATAGTTAAAGTCAGATTGCTGTGAAGGCCAAAACCAGACATCTACGTCAGCATGGGGAATAAGCAGAAAAGCAAATCTGATGAATTGATTCAGTCAGACAACTCATGTTCAAACATGTTTGGCGTCTAGGCTCCAACTTAATCACTCCACCAGATGATGAAACAGGAATGATGGGAGTGATGAGCGGTGGTAAGGGTTAGAAAAATAAGAAAAATTGTGTTTCAGAAACAGCCAACAAACTACAATGAACATCTTTAAATGCAGTGGAATTTGATTTTCTTGATTAAACTTATCATGCAAGGAGCAATCTGACTACTTGTGTACTGGAGCTTTAAACATCATCTGATCGACCTAAATTATATCACAACCCTCAACTATGAATCATACAAGTTATGAGAGAGTTAATATTCTAAGTTTAAGTCTCTTTCCTCTATTTGTTTTTTTCACATATTTTCATCCTTTCCTCTCCTCCCACTCACTGACGCTCACAGAGAAGATGATGGAAGCCGTTGTCCTCAGACTCTGGATGAAATCAGTTTTGGCTGCGTGTGACTGTCTTGTCAATATGCCCACACATTGCAGTGCAGATGGTATAAAGTTAGAGGCTCATGTATGAATGATTTTTAAGTCAACCATCTACATGTAGACATATGTAGACATATGATATTTTGCTCGTTATTTCCTGTTTCTCACAAATAACCTACAACAACCTGCAGAGAACAGTTGTGAACTTGCCCTCTTATGCTCTGTGTGTGTGCTTGTGCGTGTGCGTGTGTGTGTGCTCTGCATGAATAAACCACAGGCTGGATAGTGCAGGTTACATGATCAGAAGCACTGAGTTGCTAGGAGTACACTTGATTTCTTAGATTCTGGATGAAGTTTTCTCACGGCTCATCAGACACGCATTATCATAAGTATCAGGATTTTAAAAAGATTGCGTATAATAGAAGAAAATTTGGAAGGCACACGTCCTACTTGGGTTTTATTTTTTTTAATTTTTTTTTCATATTGTAAAATAACTTTAATCTTGTATATTATGGCTTTTTTCTTGCAAAATTATGACCTTTATTCTTAAAATAGATCGTCCTCTTTACGCAGAAACCAAGAGGATGTTTAATCTGTTCTTTTTCTTGTCAATGCATATCTGAGAGATCTGTATAAGTCACATGATGGTCAGTCTTTTTGTAGTGCTATGATTGGAGAGGGATTGTTCGGGATGCCTTAATATACATGGTTGTAAAAAGGATGCCACTTTGGGGCTTTCAGATTGATCATGTTCCTCAGAATAGTAAATCAAACAGTCCTTTTCAGTACTTGTGTAGTCTTGGGATATCATTATTTTTTGATCGTTATTTAGATAAAGAGCGTAACAAAATACAGACACACACATTCATCTCTAAAACGATAAAAAAAGATTAGATTTACCAAATTCAGGATTCACTTGAGGGGTTTTGTGAGAGTCTGTCAATTCGCGAATGATGAGAGGTGAAAAGTATTACTGCAGCAGCTTCAGTAGGTTTCATTTACGCTGAGGTTTCCTCAACCCCAACGTCACTGCTGAATAACAAACCGAAAACGACTGGCAAAACAAAATATCCTCACATCATTTGTGAGCAGTGCGGAGGCACCATGAGAGAATATTTATTAATTCCCACAAGAGAATAAAAAGAATGAAACCACGTGCACTACTTCATATGCTCGCTTCACCGTCCCTCCTGAGACAATAGAGCTGGTGTCTAACATCAGTTTAACACTTGCTATCATGTAAACTCTATATAGTCCTTATTGTGTATGGAAGAGGAAATGAGTGGATGAGGGGTGATGTAGACACAGTTTAGGTGTGATGTGTGTGTGTGTTAACCACTCAGAGTGCAGACCACACATTTAGAGCCAAGCAGACACACACAGACTAAGAGAGAGAGTGTACGGATAAGCAGACTGATAATAAACCTTGTACTTTTTGGGGTTTTGTGCATGTGTGCGTGTGTGTGTGTGCGTGTGTTTGTGTGTGTGTGTTTTTCTTACAGAAAGAGAGAGATTGAATGTAAATTTTTTCAGCCCTTTTCTTATATTCGACTGCACTCTCTCTCTCTCTGTGCACACACGCATTTTTTTCATCCTTTAATCCCAAACTGCTTAAAGAAGCGAAGGAGAGAAATCCCTTTACAATGTCTGGGCTCAGAAGTGTTTGGTAACCACTTGCTATCTCACATTGTGGTTGGAGGCAGAAGAGCAGCAGTGTTCTTCCTCCAGACTCCCAGAACCTTCTCTTTCCGCTCTATATGATATATTCTCTGACAGATGTCGAGGTTGTGTTGTCAGAGTGTGTGAAGTTGGATAAACATCCTGGGATTTCAAAGCTCACATGGTTTTTGGAGGATGGATCTGTGTGTGTGTGTGTGTGTGCGCGTGTGTGTGTCTGTGTGTGTGTGTGTGTGTGTGTGTGTGTGTGTGTGTGTACAAAAGCAGTAGAAGCTAGAAGGAGGGTATTTGACAGACCTTCATGAGAAATTAAATAGATTTTTCTAGACAGCAAGGTTCTATATATTATATATAATCCTAACGGAAGTGATGTGTTCATACCCTCACGTGTTCTTTGTTACCCGTTTCTCCAATTTGTTTTTGTTTTTTGGGAATATTGAAACAGTTAAAGAGGAGGATGCTGAGCTCTTAAAAGCCAAAGAGATGATGGGATGGAGAGATAAACTAGAGGAGAAGTGGAGGAGGTGTTCTGTTGAGCCTTTTTGCCATGATTGAAAGAGACAGCTAGCTCTTCAACCCCTCCCTCAATATCACCACCGAGATCCACTCACTCCCAGACAAAGAAATATCCGCTATGAGCCCCTGAAGTGCTCGGGTTGTTATCTTAAAACAGGAAAAACTAAATCTAATTTGTCAAATTCGTAAATCCAGTCAGTGCTTTGTTTTTGGGGGCAAATGTGAATGTGAAAAAGATTTCTGTGTCATGATAGCTGCAAAAATTTTCAAAACAAGTGACAATTTATATTGGGTGTAATATATACTTTAGATACTTGTCAATGCAATGTAAAGCATCACATTTATTTAATATTTTTACAATCACTTGTGATATTCTGGAGGACAGAATGTGTTATAAAACACAGTTTTATCTTGCTGGAAAAGCTTTTTTACGTCCATTGTTGTGGTTCCACCGGACTTGTTGTCACTTCAGGATCAGATGGCAGGTGTATTTCTGTACTGGCTATAACCAGGTCAATAATGCTATGTTCCATCGGCTTTGCTAAAGTATGGGTGCTTTCACACCACCTTGTTTGTACAGGAAGTGTGAAAGGTTGCTCACACCTCAGTTCGGACCAAGGGACCAAAGTTAAGTCTGATCTGCTCTCTGTCTGGTTCAAACTGAATCATGGTTCATATCGTTCGCAGTGTGGAAACATCTCTTTTTGATAGTTTGGTTACCAAATACAATAGTTGAATTGACACTGACATCAGACACATGTCAATCTTTAAGTGATAGAAGTTGTATAATTAGACACAGCGCACATAGGTGATGACAACAGGATGTACGCATGTTGAATGAAAGTCTTGCCATGTGAAACCATATGTTATATGAAGATGTGTTTAGGCTCTATTAAGCATCACTTAAAGGACATTCTTTTAACTTTTTTCTGGACCAGCTTCACCATGTTCTGCGGCTGGATTTTGTTCCCCTCTCAGTGTTGACAACAATGAATTGCCTAAACATGTAAAAAGATTTAAAAAAGCAGGTAGGTTATGATCATTTGCAGAGCTTGTGAAATCCTCTTAATATTGCTGTTTTTACAGCCAACACAAGTTGGCAGTAAAAACTGAGTTGGATGCCCTCATAGAGGACATGACTTAAATGATCATCTAATTTCCATTTGTGACTTTGTCATGATGTAAACAACAACAGTGTTTCTGCCAGATTTGCTTATGTGGCACTCACCCAGTCAGTTGTGAACTTGCTGTGAGGGTCAGTTATCATCAACATTGCTGGAGTGGGAGATATCTGTAAACGATGGACAATCTTAAATTGAACATACACATTTTTAGCTATGTGCATATCAAGCAGGTTTTAATTTTATTCAGCAAAAGCAGTCAATACAATGAAAATTCAACAAATACGAAAAAACAGGGAAATGCTGTCTGTAATATTGTTTTCTGTTAATAAGGTGGACTTACCCTGTTGACTAAACCTGGAGCAGGATGGATGAGCAGCAGTAGGGAGACCAAGGATCCATTCTTTGCCGTCAGTCATTGTGGAAATCATCTTTAATTCTTCCTCTTCTTATTGTTCCTCCATATCTTGAATAAAAATCTATCTAGAGTATTAAATGACTATATGGTTTATATATGTTGACAGTGCTTAATGAGGAATATGGGAATCAATTTAGCATGAGTTGCCCAAATGAATTATGGTTGGTGGAATAAAAAACTGTATTATACCGTTATTATGGACAGTAGTTTGCTCAAAAATGTCTCCCCCTAAAGGTCATCAACATTTAAAGTATTCAACTGTATCTAAGAAAAACGTCACAGTACTGTCCAAAATTCACTGTATTTTTCCAGCAGTTTGTTTCAGTGTAAAGTGAGCCATGGAGTAAATGGTGAATATGGCCCAAACGGCACAAAACGAATTCGGGCCACCTGTGGTTGACATGCGGTATTGCTATGGCTTACCTGTGGCCTAAATCTGGCAAACAGAATTGGACTGCCCAAGTGTCATCATTTCACGGGGGTTGTGGGCAGGATGTGCGATGAAGTGAAAGACATCTGTCAGAGTTAAAACTTATTCTGTCATGAATGCTGTCTTGCAGTGATAAATGGGCTTGTCATATTGAATCAGGTTGATAGATGACAGCTATTCAGTCAGCCCACACTTGAGGTTTACACATAGTTGGGTTGTGATCCATTTTAAGAACACCCTTTTTATTTTATTTGGTTGTTTTTAATTCCTCTGCACCGACTTGGTCATAATATCTTCAAACACCTTTGGCCGATGTGATGTTAAAGGGCTTGTTCACCCCATAAATGAGAAATTGCAGGGCGAAATGCTGTTAAAGTTTATAAACTGTAAAAACCAAACACACAGCAGAATACTGCTGCACTTCCATCACGTCTTCTCCCAAACTATTAAAGTTAATGGAGCCGTCACTTTACAGCCCCAAAAGAACATAAAATGCCTATCAAATTTGTAATATGTGGTTGTTTGTGTAGCTGTGAAAAGGTGGCGCTGCTAGCTTGAATAATGTGGGATAAGCTGTGAATATATGAATTAATCAACTTCACACTAGAGACACTGTACAGGAGAAATATGTTTTGTACTTAAGTGATTTTCACTCATAACTAATAATAAAGGCTTATAATAATAATAAGGCCTAGATTTATTATTGTTAGCTTAGAAAAGAGTCAGTAAAACAGCCAGTTAGAGGTCGACCTTCTTGGGAGAGGACGACCCTTACCATACAGAGTAGACATGAGAAGGGTATCGATCTTCTCCGCGAACACTTGGCCAAAAAAAGTGTTTTTCCAAAAAGTTTAACAACTCTTCTCAATTATGTCTAATATTTCACACTTCTGCTGTGTTTCATTATAAGTTTTAACTTCCACAAAACAATATATGTACTATATCTCTCAATGAACTGTAGTTTTCCAACTCAGATAGGATTCATTGCAGATGAGAGAATGGAGTGGAAAGAAGATCTAACGGTGTGACTGCTGTAAATGGAAAAATCATGGGCTAAATATGCTTTGCCTGGTCGGCAGTTACAGAGACAAAGCAATGGAGAAGTTTCATATTTTTTACCAGAACTCTGACTTCAGGACGCTGGATTTAATCTCTGGGCTACAAGTAAGCGAGTTTGGAGTCCACAGATAATAGCTGGTTTTCAGTCTATATATTAGTAATAGTTCGAAATAGAGATAGAATATTAAGCAGATATTAGCTTAACACAGAAGAGAAAAAAAGAGGTTAGACATCAAAGTGGGAAAGGCAGATGACTACGACCAACTAAACAGAAAATATGGAAGCACAGAGACTTATACACAGGGAGGCAGCGATGATTGAACACAGGTGAAACACATGAGGATCTGGTGCAGACAATCACAGGGACAGGAAACAGGAAAAATCCAAACACATTTATTTAAGAGTTTCATTGTTAAAGTCTAGAGTCTTGACACATTGACCGAATTCTAATGTAACAAAACATGGAAATCTCACATAAAAGATTATGGGACTTTTAATAATGACTGAGATATTGAACAACATCTAAAAGCTGCATCTGCACATTCTGTGCATAGTTTGCACAAAGGGGCTGAAAATATTTCAGAACATGTTCACTGATGGCACACTGAGTGGAGCCATATCAACCATAAACCAATGTGGTCCATGTTCATTCATCAATCATCAGTAAAGTTCGGCGGATGTGGCTGTAAAAGAACATCAGCAGCAGCACTGACTCTTCAGTCTCAGACCTCTAACAGGACTAATGAGCACGAAGAATGAACATCAATAAATGTAATTGCTCTCAAGTGAAATACATTTAATCTTACAACTAAGAATTTATTATAGATCTGTTCACTGTTTAATCAAACAATACTTCATCACCAGTTGTATTTGCTCCTGTGTTTGAGAGAAAGGGGTGATACTGTTCTCGGTGTTCCCAGTTCTCTCAATTGTATTTACAGTATATTTACTTTATGTACAACATAATGAAATCATACAATTTCATACAATTTTGATCAGAATAGTAGGTAAAACTGATTTGTTAAGGAAATCATTTCAACATTATTATACAACTGTACATTTTATGGCTCCAGAGGTGGTCACTGAGGTGGTCACTGAGGTGGTCACTGATGTTATCAGAGCGGCACAGCTGAGGTTGTGTTTGTGCAGAGCAGATAACACGTTGTCATTTCGGTGGCTATTTTGTCATGAGTCTTCCACCGGCTCAGACCTCCTCTTATTGAGCCTGGACTGCCCATTATTTATGTCTGTCCCCACTTCACCTGCTGATAAAGAATTCCTCCCACAGTTGCTTAGAATTGTCCTGTGCTACTCGGGTCACAAAAACGGCAGAAAAAAGTTGTCAATAACACCCAGTTGGGTTTGCATTTTAAGATTAAAGCTAAGAAAGCCCATTGCATTGATCACCGATACAATATTAACCTGTATGTGTTGTTTGTGTGTGTGTGTGTCTGTAGGAGTTTGCCACCCTGACCAAGGAGCTGAACATATGCCAGGAGCAGCTGCTGGAGAAAGAGGAAGAGATATCAGAGCTGAAAGCTGAAAGGAACAACACCAGGGTATGTGTGTGCAATTCTTTATGTGAGTGCAAGTGTGCAGTGGTGCTGATAAAAACAAATAATGTTTCTAAGCTTGAAATCAGTATTCTCTTTGGTTCTGCATGAATGCCTGTGCTTTATATATATGTGTGTGTGTGTGTTGTGTGTGTGTGTGTGTGTGTGTGTGTGTGTGTGTGTGTGTGTGTGTGTGTGTGTGTGTGTGTGTGTGTGTATGTTGTAGCTGCTGTTGGAGCACCTGGAGTGTCTGGTGTCTCGTCACGAGCGCAGTCTGAGGATGACAGTGGTGAAGAGACAAGCACCCCCACCATCTGGAGTTTCCAGCGAGGTGGAGGTCCTGAAAGCTCTGAAGTCGCTGTTTGAACACCACAAGGCCCTGGATGAGAAGGTGGATTCATACACACACACACACACACACACACACACACATAAATGCAGGTGTAAACGGCAGCCGCGCTTGGCGACCTCATCAGTCATGTCGCACTTTTAAACAGCTGCTATCCTCCCTCACTTTTTGATCAGTTCCCTTCTGCTGTTTTTTCTTTCTGTTAAGCTGTTAATTAACCTCAGCACTTCCTGATTTTCATAGTAAAAGTCCCCCATGAAAGGGAAGAGACGAAATGCTTTTAATGTGAAACAGATGGAGGAAGTGTGGAGCAAGCTGCTTCTCCAGAAAACTACAGTAAGACCAGAGGGAAACTGTAAAATGAAGCTGATGACAAAACATGATCATTTCGTAAATCCAATTAATGAACGGCGATACCAAAAGAAAAACCTAATTACATTTCTCAGTATAACTTAAAATTACATACATACAAATGACATAAACACCTACTGTTGTAAGTTCAACACAGTGTTTCTGGCCCCCGTTGTTGAAGTGTGTTCTCTCTGTGTTTCTGTCAGGTGCGTGAGAGGCTTCGGGTGGCTCTGGAGAGGGTGGCCACCCTGGAGGGACAGCTAGTGGTGACCAATCAAGAGGTGTGCATGCATTAATGTTTATGTGTGTGTGTGTGTGTGTGTGTGTGTGTGTATGTGTGTGTGTTTGTGTGTGAGAGAGAATGTGTGTATTGGTTAGTGAAACATCTGTTCAGTTCCTAGCAGACATCTTTTGCAGCCTCCTGTCTGATCCGATATATACTCCAAGTGTCAGGCTCAGCGAGAGGCTCAGACTCCTTGGCCCTCTCTTCATAAACCTTTGCCAATGCGCATGCACACACAGAGACACACACAGACACACACACACACACAGCAACTTGCCTTCTGCACTCATATATATATATTGTAAATGCCATCGGAGGAATTACTCTAAAGATAAAATAAGATCCCCTTCCCCTAAAACCTCCCTTCTCTATTTTAAGTAATCTGAGTAGAATTAATTTGAATAGTTCTCCCCAATATGGTGGAGCATGTTGCCTGAAGCAGGCTGACAGCCCAAGAGCCAGACTTCCCATCCGGAGTCCGAGTTTTAAATTTGTTTAGTTCAGTAAACGAAGAGATTAATTAGTAAATGCGTGTTCTGTTTTTTCTTCTTTTTAATTTACATTGCAGTTGAACATGGTGAGACAAAGGAAGGATGGTGACTCACTGGAGCGAACAGATGGATCCAAACCTACATGGAAGGTCTTCCTAGCTGTGTGATTGTTTTTCTGCTCTGTGCTCTATTTTATGTCTGTCTGTGGTTGTTGTCTGGTGGCTCACACACACACACACACACACACACACACACACACACACACACACACACACATACACACACACACTTACTTCCACTTTGTTTGGCTCTTGTCTCTTTGGCTTAGAGACAGAGAAAGCAAAAATAAAATGTGTTTTTTGAAAAAATAGTTAAATTAGATAAATCAAGATATTCCCGTTAGGAGAGGATGGCAGCAGTGAGGTGGGTGTGACAAAGGATGGCCATCCATGAGACATGGACAAAATGTAGTGCCAAGCATAATTAGAGAAGAAATGAATGTGGTATAAATGAGTCTATTTGGTGCTTAGACCCAAAGTGATGTCATCAATGTTAAAATGGGGTGAGGCTGTGTGTGGTTTAGGAAATCCACTGAGGTCTAGACAATGGTGGTTGATAGGAAGTAGAGACAGTGGAGGGTCTGATGAGATACTGGATATGGAGACTGCAGGTGACTGGGGAGGAGAAGGGTCACAGCGAATCACTGAAACGAGAGAGGAGAACAGATTGAAGCAACATGATTGGCTGATTGAGATCCGAGCACCCAACAATCAGCTGAATAGAAGAGGGGAGGGTCACAGTGAACTGTGAATGAAGTCTTCCTAATTTAACTCACACTAAGATTCATATGGAACTCAGTAGAGTGCATAGCTCCACCAAGGCCCAACAGCCTTAAACTTAATCAAGCTGCATCAAATTGTAATATGTCAGATATCCCAGTCAAACAAATCGTGGATCCGCCTGGCTTCTCTCTTGGCCCGTGTCCGATTCCTTGAATCTGTTTCATCGTTTTTTTATCATAATGATGCTGACAAACAAATTGACCGGGGCAAAATCACAACCCCATTGGCGGAGGTAAACATGAGAGGTACGTGTCTCTCTGTGTGTGAACTGTGCAAACACACAAGCTGTCAGGACTTCTATTCATTACACTCGCTGTCCCGCTGACAATTACTGCAGTTTCCCTCAGCATCCTTCAGGGGATATTTTAATTCGAAACACCATGAAATCATCAACTCATGTATTTTTTCCCTGGAGAGCTGCTTTGGAACCCTGTTCCGAGTTAATCTTGGCTGCACGTCGTATCCAATGTTTGTCACAGATTGCCGTTCTGGTGGGGCCCTACAGTTGCATTTCCAAAGTCCCTGGGTTAAAACTATTGACTTTGTGAGGCTAAATGCACAATTGCACAAACCACCAGGCGTGTTTTATTACACATCTTCATGCTATTTAGCTCCACTTCCTGCTGTGCTGGCATGCAAGTTTCTGTTTCTGTAAGGTATTCATAAGCAGGCAAAATGGGAACATGAGGAAGCGGAGGAGGTCCTAATAACTCTGACTGCCCACTGTGTTGCCTGTATGAACATGTGTCCCCAAAGGTTTGTTTAATTAAGGCCCTGGAATGAACTGCACTTTGAGCTGTGAGGAGATGAGAAACAGCATCAAAACAACAACATGGAAGCACCACACCACACTGCACCACCCATAAATGCATAAAAAACACTTTTTTATCTAGGTCATCCAACTTTTTCTACTCTCCAACATCTCTGTGTTTTCGATGTCAACTCTCACATTATTTGTGTAACTAAGTCCTACACCACCTTTAATGTGACAATGTGTATGCGTGTGTGTTTGTGTATATATATATATATAAATGTATGTTTCCACCTTTCAGAGACTTCCCAACGGCTCCATTGACGCTCACGATGACAGCAGCCGTTTGTCTGAACTTCAGGAGCTGCTGGATCGCACCAACAAGGAGCTGTCCCAGAGCCGCGAGCACTCTGTCACTCTGAACGCCCGCATGGCCGAGCTGGAGGCCGAGCTCGCCAACGCACGCCGAGAACTGAGCCGCAGCGAGGAGCTGTCAATCAAACAACAGAGGGAGCAGAGGGAGGTGAGGTCAAAGGAGATGTGCCTCTGTTCTTGGAGACAAAAGAGTTACATATTTACTTTAAAGTAAAACGATAAAAACACACCTTAGATTTCCAGGTCATTGAGTTCTCACTGCTACAGAGAAACTGTGCATACATTTACATTTATTGTAACTGCATATTACTCTTGTTAGGATTCAGATTTCAGGCTGCACTCAATCCAAACAACTGTATATGATACCATGAATATTTATACTGATAATGTATCCTAAATGATAATATTTTAAGAGTAGTGTATTTGTCCATACATACACATACATGTTGTTGTGTCCCTGCACCCACAGAGAGAGGACATGGAGGAGAGAATCACAACATTAGAGAAACGCTACCTGGCCGCCCAGCGGGAAACAACACACATTCATGACCTCAACGACAAGCTGGAGAATGAACTGGCCACCAAGGACTCCCTGCACCGACAGGTAACAAACACAGCAGCCATATACAGCCATGTACTACAGGAAAAAACATCTTCCGGGTTTGTTTTTATCAATCAGCTGTCATTCAGATTGAAATGGGTGCTCGCTATGTTGAGTAAAGCTCCGAATGTCAGTGGCTGATAAACCCTGACAAAAGAACTTAATTAGTATTAATCAGCCAAAGGTGGAACTTGATGCAAGGTGACATGAGTTATTTTGTCCAAAAGTGTTGAGTGTGATGCATTCAAGGTCGACTGTCAAAGAATATTTCAGTCACTTGAGTGGGTAAAATAAATATCAAACTCAGTGGTTCATGTGTTGTTCACGGTTCAACACCACATGGGTCCACAACATCCTCCATTCATGACTGCAATGCACTGGTTACAACTGCCTCGCACTAATGGCCGTCTTCTGTGTGTGTGTGTGTGTGTGCCTGTGTGCCTGTGTGTGTATGTGTGTGTGTGTGTGTGTGTGTGTGTGTGTGTGTGTGTGTGTGTGTGTGTGTGTGTGTGTGTGTGTGTGTGTGTGTGTGTGTGTGTGTGTGTGTGTGTGTGTGTGCATGTTTTGTGCATGTGTGTCAGAGTGAAGAGAAGGTGCGCCAGCTGCAGGAGATGCTGGAGATGGCAGAGCAGAGGCTGGCTCAGACCATGAGGAAGGCTGAGACTCTGCCAGAGGTGGAAGCCGAATTGGCACAGAGAGTGGCAGCGCTCTCCAAGGTAACACAAAAAAACACACTCACACACACACACACACACAAAGTGCAGTGGCTTTGTGACTAAATGATAATTTAGTCACAAAAGCTATAGAAACAGTCAGACATAAAGTTACAGAGGTGGTGGAGGCGGTTGAACTTACGTGTAAGCATCTCCCTCTGCAGGCCGAGGAACGTCATGGCAACGTGGAGGAGCGGCTCAGACAGCTGGAATCTCAACTGGAGGAGAAGAACCAAGAGCTTGGAAGGGTGTGTGTGTGTATGTGTGTGTACGTGTGTGTGTGTGTGTGCACCAGCCCTGCAGGGTCTCTCTGACCTCTCACTATAATGTGTGTGTGCGTGTGTGTGTGCTGATGCTTCACATTAGCTGGACGCCTTGAATCTTGGATCTTTGTTCCCTCATGCATACACTTCATGCACACAGGGGAGACATGGTGCATTGTTGCATGAATTTAAATCAACTCCGCAAATCTTTCACGCACACACACACACACACACACACACACACACACACACACACACAGACACCCCCCCATAAAAGTGATTGGCTGCTATCTTTAGACTCTGAATAATTCACGCTAGGCAAATTTCTCTTTCTCTCTGTGCAATCTCACAACTATATTTAGTCGTAGTAGTTGCAGACGTGTGTTTGTTTGTGTCTGTGTTAATTCATTTTAATGGAATTATTGTAGAACACATATTGAGCAAAGCCATTTAAGAAAAATTGCTCTGGCTGTGACATACATTGGCCAAGACAACCTCTCTGGCAGCTTGTGATCTTGGGCTAAATGCACACTACATCCTTTAATCCATGCAGACACGTTTGATTAGCTGCCTAAATACACCTCAATGGAGTCATGTCAAAGAGAAAGTGTGGTGATGACTTTCCACCCTGTCTTGTTCTCTCTCTCCCTGATCGTCTCCAGGCTCGTCAGAGGGAGAAAATGAATGAGGAGCACAACAAGCGTTTATCTGACACTGTGGATCGTCTGCTCACTGAGTCCAATGAAAGGCTGCAGCTCCATCTGAAGGAACGCATGGCTGCCCTGGAGGACAAGGCAAGACCTGCGCTCACACACACACACACACACACACACACACACACACACACACACACACACACACACACACTGTGGCACACATTCATCTACGCAGCAGCAGCTCATATTACTGTTGTGCACATAACAAATGACTATTACTTTATATTTAACTTGTTTTCACAAGGTTTCATTTCTTGTTTGGGTCCAGAACTCTCTTATTCAGGACCTGGAGAACTGCCAGAAACAGCTTGAAGAATTTTACCACACCAGGGTCAGTAAGAACTCAGCAAATCATCAAACCACTGTTGCTCTCATCACCTCATGATCAAAATTCATAAGCCCTATAATAATAGTCACTTGTTTTCAGTCAGCTGAGACTGTTTTTTACCTTTAAAACTTTAAGCATTTTACAAATAAAACTTCTATTTAAGTAACATACTGATAACCAGACATCTGCTGTTTATATGGACTTTTTACTTTGACTGGTAATGGAGTGGTACTATAGTAAAGTAATTGCTACCTTTTCTTGATTTAACAAACTGAGCAAATTCCCCATAATACCATCTGTCCTCCAGGAACGGCTGATCGGAGAGATTGAGAAGTTGAGAAATGAGATCGACCATTTGAAACGTCGCAGTGGGGTTTTTGGAGATGGAACTCACCCCCGGTACACACAGACAAACACCTCCTCCACACATGTTCCCTCACACTCTCCCTCTAACATGCTGCTATATTATGATGAATGTGATTGTGATCTCCTTCATGTTTATCATCCCAGGTCTCATCTGGGTAGCGCCAGTGACCTTCGCTTCTCTGTGGTGGAGGGCCAGGACGGCCACTACAGCACGACTGTGATCAGGCGCTCACAGAAGGGCAGAATGTCAGCGATGCGAGACGACCCAAACAAGGTGCTAATAACAGCCCTGTTGTACCTAACACTAAGTAGAATGGCCAACCTACAGATCATATGACGGTTATTCGTTTAAGCACATTTGCTCCTCACCAGTGCTGCATCCAAGTTCATGTCTGCTTTGCTAATTCATGTCTGTCAGTGCCCGGCCAGTGTTTGAGGATCTTCATACCTAACTCACCATTCTTTTCTAACCTCCCTGTCTTTCTGTCTCTCTCTCACCTGCTGCTTGGACATGCTGTCTGATGTAAGTTTCCTGTTCATCCATTTCTTACCTTAGCTGACCACATACCTCCACAACTGCCCTGTTTACATGTGTGCATGTAGACTACCTCTACAGATTTGTTTTGTAATAAAGCTCATGTCTGTCTCTTCAGGTATTCGCTGTGTTTGAACAGGACTACCCGTCACTGCGTGGCAGCGTCAGCCGCCTCCTCGGCAGTGACATCGAGGCAGAGTCGGACCTGGACGACGATGTTAGCTCCACCCTGCTTTCCCCCAGCGGCCAATCAGACGCTCAGACTCTCGCTCTCATGCTGCAGGAGCAGCTTGATGCTATCAATGAAGAGATAAGGTGACAAATCACAGGCATATTAGATTATAGCACATGACAGTTTCATGATCCCTGAGGGGGGGGAGCTGGGTCATCACAGCAACAAGAAACCGGATACAGATAAGACGGGAACAACATATTAAAGATGATGCCAGAAATGATTACAAAAAAGGAACGTCTTGGAGATACTGCAGCCAAATGAAGGTGCTGCTGCTAGTTCAAGCGATGCATGGAGCCCTCTGGCCAGACAGGATGCACCAGAACAGATAGGGGCATTAGATATAGAGCTGCTAACATGCAGATAACACTTTTCATGTCTCGTACTGGAAGAGGATGCTAATTATTACATAGATAAGTAAAAGGTCACTGTTGGATAAAACCTTTGTATCTTTCAAAGAAAATAATAGGCAGGTTATCAAGCTAATATATTATTTCAACTACTACTGTTTAAGTGTGACAACATAAGAATGTGTGTACGTGCATGTCTGTGCAGGATGATCCAGGTGGAGAGAGAGTCCGCAGACCTGCGCTCTGATGAGATTGAGTCCCGTGTGAACAGCGGCAGCATGGACGGACTAAACGTGACGCTCCGACCGCGGGCCCTGCCCACCTCTGCCACCGCCCAGTCCCTGGCATCCTCCACGTCACCGCCCAACAGTGGCCACTCAACGCCCAAACACCACGGACGCAACCCCAGCCACCATCTAGGCATCATGACTCTGGTCAGAGAGCACAGGCCTTTCTATCTGATAAACACACACTTAAACACACACAAACTGCAATTACTTGATGGTGTTGATGAACAAAAATTTTCTCTTTGATAGCATGTGTGTTGTTTTCTTCAATAGCCAAGCGACTTGAGGAAACATCGCAGAAAAGTAGCAGTAAGTTTTCAAAGTCAAATTGTACAATTTTTACTCTGGTGTTTTTTTGTCTGACTATGGTTTTGTAACCCAGTTGCTTTTGTGATTTTTCCAGTCTCCAGTTGAAGTGGACAAAGCTACCATCAAGTGTGAGACGTCGCCTCCCTCTTCACCCCGGAGTTTGCGGCTGGAAACCAATTTTGCCCAATTCACAGGCAGCCTGGAGGATGGTCGAGGGTAAAAAAAAATACACATCCACACAGACAGATACACAGAGCTGAGCTACTGCAAACAGCAGTCCCTATGGTTGCACTGTCTGAGTTACCTGAGAAATCGTCAAGCAAACCCAAAACAATGAGGATTGCCCTGATTGGTGGCTGATGAATCGATATACAACATGGCTACAAAACAACTCAAATGAACTACATTACCTAGACTCACACTCAGTAGAGCACATACTCCACTAAGGCCCAACAGTCCCCCAACGAAACTACATTTAAATTGACTGGATTTAATCATTGGATTACATTTCTGCCAACCAACAAATGAAAGCAGAACTGAAAACATAACCTTCTTCGCACAGTTCGCAGGTAATTTAAGTAAATTAATAATTCCCAACGACCTTGAAGATATCACTAATAATCAAAAGATCATTAATTTATAAAATATTTCCACTCATTTCTGGAATGTGAGCACATGTGATGGTAGGCAATCAGGTAGATTAAGAAATAAATTCTTCACTTCAATTCAACTCTGTTCCTTGTTTGCTCAACACACACAGAGTCCATTAGCTTTTAATCAACAGTTGACAATAATGTGTCCGACTGTGGGTTTTAGTCTAACATTATTTGTTCCTGCTCGCTCGTTTCATTTGTTTGCAGCAAGCAGAAGAAAGGCATCAAGTCGTCTATCGGCCGATTGTTTGGGAAGAAGGAGAAGGGTCGACTGGACCAGACAATGGTCAGGGAAGGACAGCCCCTACCAGCCTTAACAGGTACACTGCTGACCATATATCATACTACACTATGTAGACATACTTGGGATTTATGGAGATATGAATTAACACTGTCTTGCTCTATTTCAGACTTTGAGATGGGCATCGGCGACACCATGACTCTGGGAAAACTTGGCACTCAGGCTGAGAGGGACCGCAGGATGAAGAAAAAGTAAATCCTGTTTTTTCTTCCTATTTCTATTCTGTTTATTACTATTTTAGTTACAGTATTTACTGAGCCATCTTTGGTGTTTGTCCTATCCCTCTGCCTTTGTTTGTGATTTCTTCTTTAGGCACGAGCTACTTGAAGATGCCAGGAAAAGAGGTCTGCCGTTCGCCCAGTGGGACGGCCCCACTGTCGTCTCCTGGCTCGAGGTATTCCACTTATCTGATTTCATCTCTACCAACCAAAAATGTCTTTACGTCAATATACAGTGATATTAAATACCAGACTGACCATAGGAGCAGTAATCTGCTCTCTCCTCCTCTTCTTTGTGGCCTTTCATGGTGACAATGGCGTTGACGTTGATTGTGTTGATGACTCTCACCAGCTGTGGGTGGGTATGCCGGCCTGGTATGTGGCGGCCTGTCGTGCCAATGTGAAGAGCGGAGCCGTCATGTCAGCTCTGTCCGACACAGAGATCCAGAGGGAGATTGGCATCAGCAACCCGCTGCACCGACTCAAACTCCGCTTGGCCATTCAGGAGATGGTGTCCCTCACCAGCCCCTCTGCACCGCTCACCTCCAGAACGGTAAAACAAAAGACCTACAACCAAAATATAAAACTGTGGACTCACACACTGCGCTCTTTTCATCCACATAGATGCACATACACCAATAGCAAATGGATAAATGAACACAATGATCCCCTACACACAACTCAACACTTAAAACCTCTTCCACGATTTGGATAAACCTTCACTCTGCACCGTGGAGTAACCCATCACTGCTTTTTTCACCTTTTTTTGTTCGTCATCTCAAAACACAGTAGAGGCTGGTCTTTGCCTTTTACTGTGTTGACTTGTCCTTCTCTGCTGCCATAAATTGCATGGGGTTCTGTGGGAAAATAACACACACATGGTGCCAGATATAGCTACAAGCTACCTGCCCGAAATACACTCCCTCCCCTGGCATCACTCAACACAATGTTTGTCTTTGTGTGTGTGCGCGTGGGGGTCGGTGTGTGTGTGTGTGTGTGTGTGTGTGTGTTCGTGTGTGTTTTTGTCCTCTGAGCAGTCCTCCGGAAATGTGTGGGTGACTCATGAAGAGATGGAGAACCTGGCTTCCTCCACTAAAGCGGTCAGTACCATCTGGGTGCTCCCCTTCCCTTTACCCCCACCACCACCACCACCACCACCACCACCACTCTCTCACACTTGCCCCCACTATATCACATGCACATGCATTTTGTTTATCGCGCTGGTATTTGTGTTATGGGTGTCTGAATGTTACTGGTGCAATCTATGGTCATGTGAGCTGTGCTGTCATAAAAAATCCAACTAAACATGATTGATACAATTAACTGATATAGTTCGAGGTTAACTGCAGAGTGAATGGGCTGTGTGTGTGCGTGTGTTTATGTGTGTGTGTTTATGTGTGTGTGTGCGTGTGTGTGTGTTTGTGTGTGTGTGCGTGTGTGTGTGTGTGTGTGTAACGTACATCATTCATTTTGTGAATTGGGTAAGACATGTTTTAAGGTTTAGTTTAAGTTTAAGTTCAGGTTAAAGGGATAGTTCACCCAAACATTTAAATTCACTCATTATCTGCTATGCCAATGGATGGGTGGGTGAAGTGTTTAAGTCCATTAAACACTGCAGATATTGCGAGTTTTCACTGATATCGTCAGATGCTCCTTTTGGCGAGAGCATAGAGGCGAGAGCTTGTGCAGTGTGTGCGTTTGAACACGACTCCAGGCTGAGGTTATCAGAAGACATTTAGTCAAACATTTCTGGGCTTATGGACACTTGGATGACACCACAGGAGCAGAATGGAGGAAGGTTTACATTTGAAGTAGTGGTCGCCATTTACTTGTATTGGATTTGGCTGCAAAGCTGTTTATCCCTGAAATTCCAAAAGTGTTTTGTGGACTCAAACACTTCAGCCACCCCTCCATCGGCATAGTGGTGAGTAGATAATGAGTGGATTTGTATTTTCCGTCTCCAGGACATCAATGTTAGTCAATGTAATGTCCTCTGGTTTGTATTTGTGTACATGTGGGTGTGATCTATTATATTATGTTAAATTTATGCTCTATGTGTATTTTGTGAGCCTCTGTCTCTAACCTTGCACATTGTCTCTACCATGCTGCCACTCAGGACAATGAGGAGGGCAGCTGGGCACAGGTGGGGGCATAACTTCTGCTAACATCTCTATTTGCAGCCACACTCTTCACTAACACACTTATTTAAAGGGAATCTTAATCATCTTCAGTATTTTACTTAGATGTAACATTACATGAAATGTGGAGTTTGTCCAAATGTGACGTTGCTGTTGTCCTGCTGTTGAGTTATTCAGGTGTCACTTTCAGAACCTTGAGCACTGAAAACAACTAAATCCTAAATTCTATGAGGCTGTTATGAAAACTCAGTCATCAATTTTTCATAACCTTGATGCTTCCAAATAAAAGTATCTGTTTGGAAAGGAACCAGTAAGAGTGAGAAGAAAACAAATAATTTAAGTGAAATTACCCTTTAACCCAAGTAAATGATGAATATTTATTTCTATTAACCTCTAATCCATTTGCCAATGTTCAAAGCCTTGATGAGCTGTAGCTATTAAAATGCAAATAAAAAAATAATTGCTTTGTATTTAATACTGCGCCGCTTACTACCTGATTAAACTTCAGTCCGCATTTAGAGCAGCCTTCAAAATGTGACTCTCTATAGCCATGTATGTTTTAAATCCTGGTAAGACCTTGCACATATGTTTATATTTAGACTCACAATATGACAGAAATGTGATTGGTTTTGCTACATAAGCAGCTTTTTACTCCAAAGCATGTTTATGTCTCCACACCGGCGACATTCCAGTTGCCGGCAGCATCATGTTTTTAAGTTGTCTTTCAGTTCCATTCCTATGAACCGATATCACAATAATTCCTTGAGGTTATTTCTTCATATTTGGTACAAAATTTCACTTGGGCTCAAAGATAAACTGAGGTCACTTTGACCTCTAAGGGTACTTGGTGGTCAAAGTGACCTCACATCCCTGTGAATGTGACATATTAGGACTCCCCGTAGGGAATTTCATCACATCTGTTCAAATTCACCTGGACTCAGCGATTAACTGATAGATTCCCGTGGTCAAAGGTCAACATCACGCTGGCCTCTCAAAAATAGGATATCTCAAGACAGTTTGAGGGAATTTCTTCAACTTTTGATTAGTTTCAGTTGGACTACAATTTTCAGATGAAGTTATCAGTTTTTTGTGGTCTATGGTTAAAGCTCACAGTGAACTCATAGGAATCTGGGGGAAAGAAGTATGTAGAAATATGTACAGAGAAACTGCATTGGTTGGCGGAAGCATACAACTGCAATGCGGTTATTCAGGTTTTCACATTAATCAGTGCACATCCATGAAGACATGTATTGTATATATTTCTGAAACATAGAGCAGTCTCTTTGGTTTTTATAGCAAAATCAGTAGCATTATCTTCATGTCATGTCTCATGTAGACTCTGGCATATGGAGACATGAACCATGAGTGGATCGGGAACGAGTGGCTGCCCAGCCTCGGTCTGCCTCAGTACCGCTCCTACTTCATGGAGTGTCTGGTGGACGCACGCATGCTGGACCACCTGACCAAGAAGGACCTGAGGAGCCACCTTAAGATGGTGGACAGCTTTCATAGGTCTGTAACCGTGCCGATGGGTTTAGCTTCTGTTTGATCAGCTTCTGCTTTCATGTGCTAACTGGATATATTAGCAATGGAGATGAGGGGACTAATGATGCACATGTGCTTATCCCTTTCTGTGTGTGTGTGTGTGTGTGTGTGTGTGTGTGTGTGTGTGTGTGTGTGTGTGTGTGTGTGTGTGTGTGTTATAACAGGGCTAGTCTGCAGTATGGGATTATGAGCTTGAAGAGACTCAATTATGACAGGAAAGACCTGGAGCGCCGGAGAGAGGACAGCCAACACGACATGAAAGGTACACTTTACTCACACCCCGAACACACATACAGTGACCAAAACTAAGCAAAACAGGAGGCACACGGATTTAAATACCCTGAACATGAGTTCACACACATCCAAAGTCTCGTCAGGCAAGAGCACCACCTAGTGGTTTTGCCTGATATTGTTAATATGGCACGCGCACTGAAACAGCTGCACCGTGCAGTGTCATACAACCAACTGAGGCAGGCCTTCAACCTTATGAACCAAAGTGCTGCATACCAAGAGTAGTCTACACACACACACACACACACACACACACACTCAGATCTAACCAGTCCTTTCGCCCTTTTGACCTTGAGTTCTGCACATGAACTTGAGTCAGCTGTCGTGGCAAATCAGACTCCTGCCCTGTTTACACACACACACACGCACACACACACACACACACACACACACACACACACACACACACACAAACACCGCCTGTTCCAACTTGGAAAGCTGGTTGACAGCTGTGCTTTAAATGAACAAAGGGAGTGTGCCAGTGAGTTGACACTATGTTAGCAGGCACATTACCTCTTTATCTCTCTCTCTCTCTCTCTCTCTCTCTCTCAATCTCTCTCTCACTCTCTACTCTCTCTCTCTCTCTCTCTCTCTCTCTCTCTCTCTCTCTCTCTCTCTCTCTCTCTCTCTCTCTCTCTCTCTCTGTCTCCCTTTCCACTTCTCTATTCTCTAAATCTATTTGTTTCAATTTTTTTTTAATGTTAATTGCTGTCACTGCACATCACGTTGAACCATACATCTGAGCCCCTCCCTCTTTACCTTTAGATGTATTGGTGTGGACCAATGAGCAGGTGATCCACTGGATCCACTCCATTGGTCTGAGGGAGTACAGTGGCAGCCTGTTGGAGAGCGGCGTTCACGGGTCGCTCATCTCTCTGGACGAGACCTTCGACTACAGCAGCCTAGCGCTCATCCTGCAGATCCCTATGCAGAACACACAGGTGGTTATAGAGGAAAGATTTCAAGTGTTGTGTGAGCAGTTCTTACGGATCGGGACCATTTTGTGGGCAGACGCAAGGATTTAGGAAATCTCAACATCTGTAAAGGATATTGTTCACACCATCTACATTTCTAGCAATAAGATTATATTTTACATAAAGATACTTTACTTTTGTTGGCAGCGTGGTTTGTGTTCAGCCAACATTTTGCTTCTCCACTTGACAACATGCTGCCAACATTTAGTACAGCTTCAGATTTGGTTGTTCTAATATAAAGAGTTGTTCTCACTCAGAATTCACTTAAAACAGTTCCCTGATCACAGGCGTCACTACAGATGACTTGCCCAGTCTCACATTCATAGGTGCCTGTTTTTTGGCAGTGTATTTGTAAACATGATGGTTTCTGATAAGTAGAGGAACCACTTTTTAATTCCTCAGGTGTTTCAAAAGCTTCAGTTGACATTGCGGCCTCAGCTCGTGTGTGTTTTTTTTTGGATCCTGGTTGGTGAGCTCACATTGTCTCTGTGTCTGCTCTGTTTTTCAGGCACGGCAGGTTTTGGACAGAGAGTTCAACAACCTATTAGCTTTGGGAACAGACCGTCGACTAGAGGAGGTGACCTTCCAAGTTGCTGCTTTGATCCAATACGATATTGTTGAAAAAGGGCCAAATGTCTGACCTTGTTTTTCTCTCTGGCCCTGTAGAGTGGGGACGACAAGACTTTTCGACGCTCTCCGTCATGGCGCAAGAGGTTTCGGGCACGTGAGGGAGGGGCGGGGCTGGGGATGATGGCAGGCTCCATGGAAACACTGCCTGCTGGATTCCGTATGCCCTCCATGTCCATGCCGCCCTCTGTGAATTTGGTGTCCAGGAAACAGCTGCAGCCTGAAGGTTAGTTTCAGTACTAACCAAAGAATTCTACCTCGTATATTTTGTGTGTGTGTGTGTGTGTGTGTGTGTGTGTGTGTGTGTGTGTGTGTGTGTGTGTGTGTGTCTGTCTGTCTGTCTGTCTGTCTGTCTGTCTGTATCTTTGCTTGCCATTCTCTCTGCTTGTCCTGACTGACTAACTGCATGCTGTGTCCTTTCTGTCCTTTTGTGCCCACGCCCCTCTGTGCCATATCTTCTCAAGCTCCTCCCCCGGCGCCCCCGAGAATCGACCCTTCGGCCGTGCGGACCTACTCATGCTAACTACTCTCTGCTTACTAACAGGGGCGCTAATGCTACCAGGTAAGCTAATGAAACTCTCCCTGACACTGCTGTACTTCGAGCTCTGTGTGCTTTTCAACAGCATTTGCCATCTGTGTGTCATGTGGAGGGAATATGGCTTTACCCTTACTGTACTAATACGTGTAGACGGCTGATTTACAGAAAAATGTTGCTCAACCACAGACAGTTTATAAAGACTGAGGACCTTGTCTCACCTTCCTCTCTCTGTCCCACTTCTCCTCCTCCAGTGCATTCTCATTACCTATATGGACACATGCTTGCGGCCTTTTGAGAGTGATATGCCAAATCTGGAGAGGAAGTCCCTGGGTGCCACTGCCCAGCCTCACCTCCCACCGTTCACCTCTCACCTTTCCTTCGGACACGTGCAATACAGAGGCCAACTCTGACCTTTGAACTCTCGAGAGTGCTCATTGGCTGCGCTCGCTGCTGTAAACGAGACTCGTCCCAGTCTCTCCCAGTTTACCCCAGTGCTCCCAGTAGCCTTGTTGTTGTGGTGTTGTGCTCCTGCTCCCCCTGGTCTCAGCTGTGGGTTCTCGTGCTGGTTCTATTAGTCTCAACATGGCCAAGTTCAAACCAACTTTGCTGTGTCGTCACATCCCAGTTACACTAGTTGATTAGTGTAAAAGAAAAAGATTTAAAGCGACGGTGAGCAGCTGTTGATTTGGACTTGGGAATGATGATTACTTGTGTAAATGGAAGATCCCACTGCACATTGCCCCTCTACCGGTTATGCAAGGTATTAATCATTTATCGTCTCTGTACATAAAATGGATGAATTATGTTTTTTATAGAAATATTATATATATATATAAATATATATATATATATTGGAAATATATATGGAAAATAATATAATAGTGCTGTATGAAACCCTATGCCCTGTATTCGATAGTGACTGTTCTTTCTCTCTCTTTCTCTTTCTCTTTCTCTCTGTGTCGGACCTTTGTGCGTCTTTTGCTGTATGCTGTAAGTGTGTGAATCTTTAGTGAGAGGGACTCACAAAAGACGGGGTGTGTTTCTACAAGGACTCTTCACAGGTTCATGGGTCCAAATTCAGACTTCACTCTTTGCTTCTTCCTCTCCAGCTCTTTTCTTTTCACTCCTTTTCTTCTTTTGACACCATGTAGCTTTTAGATCCCCTCTCTCCACCTCTCTCGCCTTCTGTATGACACTATGTAGCCTAGAATAGAGAGAATCCTTTAATATGAAGGTGTGTGTGTGTGTGTGTGTGTGTGTCTGCGTGCGGCTGTGTGTGTGAGTGTGTGTGTCTGAATGAGTCTCTCTGCTCGAGACTTGCAGAAAGGTCGTACGTGTGATGGGCCGACCCCAGCCATTTGACCATGACTATTTTCTGTGAATGGGTAGTGTGAACACTGTAGCTCCTCTCTGTCGATTCCTTAACTCTTTTCTCAAATCAAACTGTAAACTGCTGCTCAACATCAGCCAATGATATCCACATAATACTGCTCAACGTGACGGACTCGTTCTGATCCCGTCCCGTCGCCTCCCGTTCAGTTGCCATAGAGACGTGACAGTGAGCAGTTTTGACTCTTGGCTGACCAACTCCTCATCCAATGAGAACACAGCATATGGAACCAGTGAAGTGCTGGATGGGTGTACAATCTTTTTCTTTTTTTAACAGTTTTTCCAAGGTGTCTAAAAGGTGTAATGTGCTATGTGGCAGCTATGAGTACTGTGTCTTTATTCCAGGTGTGAAACAATGCTGACAAATCAAGATTTTATTATTTGGCTATTCAAAAAAAGTGTACTGTATTTATGACACTATATAGACATAAGTAAAGCTGTTTTTTTAACATAAATTGTGTTTGTTGTGTTCTTTTTAAAGTCTTCAAGTCAGTCAACAAGCGACAAATGTATTGAAAATGGTCTTTATTGCAAGAATTTGACAGAAAATATCACGTTTTGGAACATCTACAAATACACAACAATCTTAGTTATAAAAGTCAAAAATAAGTTAGCAAAAAATAGAAAATAAAATGGCAAAACCACTCTGTAGAAAAAGGGAACGTATTTACATCACTAGCATTCAGTTTAAATTAAGCAGATCTTGGTCAAAACTGCCATGGTACATATTGGCCCCACAAATAAAACTCATGTTGTTCTAAGCATAAAAACACACACACAAAGAATGAAAAGTCTGGGAAAGGTTTCGAAAAGATGAAAAAACTTAAATTAAGTGAGGATGAAAAAAACTTTTCTTATTCCTCTTGAGCTCTTTCAGACAGGAGACGTGTCAGAGATCCAAGCTAGTTACTCGGTGTTGTTCATGCAGCAAAATAGTTTAATCTCTTGTTATAAAAGGCTCCTGTGGGTCTGACAGGCGGGTCTAGACCACAGAATAAGGCAGGGAATAATGGCAATAAGGCCTCGTTGTGAACAGGATTCAGTTTGGCTGGCACAACCATAGATCTGCACAGTTGCAATCCTAATATATTACAATTTCTTTAAATTTACGGTAGAGCTGAGAAATATATTGAATTGGACCTTGAAATTAGTTTTAATCCTCTATATCAATTATTATTTTATTTTGTGGATCTCTGTGCATATATGGGTCCAATGAGTGGAAGGTCTATTTGGGAATGTCCACAGGAAAGGCCACGGCTGCATCCACTGCAGTGATGCTTTCCACGATGGAGGTCAGCGCACGCATGTTCCCCTGCTCTGGAGAGTCGGAGGCACTCAGGAGATCTGCAGAGAGATACAGTCACACAGTCAGTAACAGAGTGACGGCACACTTATCTGCCCATGGTGTCATAATGAGTGTGTGTGTGTGTGTGAACTCTACTCACCCTCGCTGCCGTAGCTCTGTGTGCACTGCTCTGGAGTGCTGCTCCACTCCGGGCTGCTGCAGCAGGTGCTGCCTGAACTGGGCTCGCTTGACGACGACACCTGTTGTCATGGAAATGCACACAGAAGTTGCCGTCAGTCACTGTGTTATGACACGGCACTCCCTGCCCCACAAAGACACAATCACACGCACACAAAAACACAACACCACTACTACAAATGCATTACCTCAGTAAGAGAAATTACACCTTCCAATTAAAAAATAGATCGAAATAATGAAAAAGATCTTGGAAGATCATGAGCATTTGACAGCGAGAGTCGGATTTTGGGTTTCGGCACCTGTCTCATCAGCTTTTAACCATGTGAAAAAAAATATTTTTCTGAAATATTACTGGGCTGGAAACCAGATCTTGACTTAAAACCCAAAAATATAGATCCATCAATTCATCTCCACAACTGAACGATCACTTCCAAAGCCCGTTTTCGAGCGGACTAGTTCAACAAAATCATTTTTTTCCAATAATTAATTATCTAGTGATGTCTGTCTCTACTCTACATTTGTTTTTTATCCCAGCATCACCTTTCCTGCCACTTTCTGTTTGTCTTTGGGCTCTGTTATCAGTGTTTAATATGTGACCTTCTCCTCATCCCTCCTCTGTCCTACTCACTCTGGCCTGAGCCGTGCTGGGTCGGTAGTGCAGTCCCTGCTGTCCTGTCTCAGTGTCCTGCTGGTTGAGGGAAGACACCAGGGCCTGCAGCCTTTCGATATACTGGATGGCGCTCCGCAGGATCTCCACCTTGGGCAGCCTCTGGTTGGGGTTCATCAGGGTGCTCCTCTTCAGAGCTTCAAAGGCCTCGTTCACCTTCTTCAGGCGCCTCTTCTCCCTCATCGTGGCCGCTCTCCGACGGTCCATGGTCACTGTCTTCCTTTTGCAAAGCTTACAGGCCCAAGGGAGGCACTGGCCCGGGCAATGGGCCTCGGAGTGAGGTGACATGCTGGATGGAGAGGCTTTGTCCTCTGTTCCAGTGATCCCAACTCCAGCACCCCCTGACAGACTCGTGCACAAACCCATCATGGAGTTCCTGTCCTGGTAGCCGCCTTGGTCGTACCCCCCCGGGCAAGCGAGAGGGGAAATAGCTGTCCCCTCCTTCATAGAAGCGCTGGTCAGGGAAAAAATAAGGGTTGGTCTCGAAAAGCTCCATACTGGACGGCACTGTGGTCTGGATTTGAGGGAACGAAGATCCCTGCTTCCCCTGGAACCTCTCTTCTGTGATATGGTCTTCGGCTGGAGCGTGTGTTGGGAGTGTACGTATGTGTGCGTGCCTGTCCTCGCCCCCTTGCCTTTAGTTTGTGATGAGTGGAAGACGTGTGGAGAACAACTGGTGTGGAGCAACTGTAGGCTGGCATTTAAACCCCTCTGCCTGCTGTAGGATCACAGGGTTAAATTTAGCACGAGCCCCCAGAAACCTGACCCGACGTTTAGCTGTTGCTGCACATCTACACTTCACATCTCTGTTGGGCCCTGCTCTCTGGGGCTTTGGGGCCCGTTTGTGTTTATGTGTGCGCGTGTGTGTGTTTCTTAAGAGGCCAGGATATGATCAAGTTCCCGTGGAAATGGGAGAGATAATCTCGGATCAAATATGCCCGTTTTAATGAGCTAATCCCAGACTAACGTCTCCCTCCGTGACACCATACATTTCCCCTGGCATCGGTGGGTAGGTCGGGGGGTCCGGAGACAGCTGTCACTTCCACTGGGAGCCAATGATATGCAATGACGAGAAGGTGTTTGAATCCTAGTTGTTGATGGGAAGGAAGTGAGGCCCGAAGTTGTTGTTTACTCAAAACTGGGTCACAGATAAACACTTGTTCTCTGTTGTGAAGGTTCAGAATCATGAGTGAGGTTGATGTCAAATATGTAAAATCTCCGATGCCACACGGTCAAAGGGTCCGGCCGTTGTGGGCGCGTTTCATTTTGATGTAACCACATTAATATCTACTGACACTCCCTCTAAGATGATTGCACAGTGACCTCAGCATCACTGGACTCTGAACCAGACAAGCCTGTGCAGGACCGAACAGAGAACTGTTCAGTCAGTCAAACGCCCACTTGACACAGGCTCCTGTTACTCTCAGAATTCAAGAGAAAGTAACGAGTCGACCACTCTGAGGAACGGCCTTCGTATGTCCTGTCCTCCTCCAGTCAGCCGTAGCATTAACGTTAGCCACCATGTGTTAATCCTACCAGGACATGTCTCACCTCATAGCTCACCAGCAAAATCAGACTGGCTTCCGCTGTAGCGCGGACGAGCGGCCAAGACACACACTTCTGTCAGCAGAGAAGGGGACTGGAATGACATGCATAGTGTGAGATGTGTCACATCCCTGTGTATCCCATGTCACTACCACAGGTTAATCACAGCAACACACATATCTGTCAGGAAACGTTTGCTGGAGACAGAAGGGACTGCTCTGTATCGTGGCCATAAACCCTATAGAGACGTACTGGTGACGCAAGACAAGCCAGAGCTTTGTCTCACGTCCTCATGTCCCACTTTCATCTACATGTGCTAAAAATAGTCTTCAACCGTAACATACAGTACCAGCATAAGTTTATAAACACTCTTTAAATGTTCATGAGAAATACTGAGAAGACAAACCAGGCTAATATTGGCTTGTTTTATTTAAATTGGTCACACAAAAAGAGGCTAAAACCAGTAAATGTTTATTCGATCAATACATTTTGTTGGTTTGATAATCTAAATTGCAAAAGAAAAGCCTTTTGGTTAAGTTACAATTTTTGTCTTTCTTTCGTTTTATATACCTTTAATCATGCTGTTTTCAATATAAATATAAAATTCAGGACAGAAGAACAGAGGACTGTCTTTTATCAGCTGGCTATAGACAATATTTTTCATGAAAAGTACACTAGTTCAGGCAGTAGTCCTTCATACTCTGTACACTGCACCACACTAAGGCCCTAGTGACAGCCTTGTAACTTTAGATGTAACTGTGATGTGAGCTAGAATCAATGAATAAACTTCAAAGGAGGAAAACATTCAATTTAAGTTTGTGTTTTTCTTGGTGGTTACATGGTGCATGCTCGCTGAGGGGGATAGTTCACTGGTAAACTTAAACAGAGAAGAGCTGTCATCATTGTTATACTTTTTTTTTATATATATATATATTTATCATAAATAAATGCTGTGACATTTCAAAAAGCTATCATATTAGTGCTTTAATGAATGTAAGTGTAGAGGACATCTATATAAACTGTTCCAAAAGATTAATGGAACACTTACTCGTCACAGTATAACACCAAGTCAGTTTAACTTCAGGGTCATCATCTGTCCATTTAGGCACAAGTCACAGTGATTGACCTGATTTGGTGCAAATTAAAGTGACAACAGGTGCAATGGAGAAGCAAAATCAAGACAACCCCTCAAAAGGGAATGGTTTCCATGTGGGGGCCACAGACAGCTGCTCTCTCCTTATCCTTCCTCACTGATTATTCTATAGTTAAGTGTTCTGCTAGTGTCCTTGTCACTACTGGTAGCATGAGGCTGTACCTGCAGCCCATTCAGGTTGCACTGGTAGTCCAGCTCCTACAGGATGGCCCAGCTCCTACAGGATGGCTCATCCCTCCGTGCGAGGAGGAACAGGAGGAGCACTGCCAGAGCCCTACAATGACCTCCAGCAGGCTACACGTGTTCATGTTTCTGACCAAACTGTCAGAAACAGTCTCCATCAGATCGGCAGTGGCCAGAGAACACCAGAATCGGCAAGGCTGCCACCGGCGCCCCGTTTTCTTTACAGATGAGAGCAGGTTCATACTGAGCACATGTGACAGGCGTGAGTCTGGAGAAGCTTTGGTGAGCGTTATGCTGCCCACAACATCACACAACATGACTGGTTTGGCAGTGGATCAGTGATGTATCGCACAGTCCTCCATGTCATAGCCAGTGGTGCCTTCACTGCTGTTAGATACTGGGATGAAATCCTCAGAGCGATTGTCGGCCGTTACGCTGGTGCAGGACAATGCCCGGCCTCATGTGGCAAGACATTAATGCCATTGACTTGCCCTCTTGTTCCCCTGACCTAAATCCAAATTGTGCACCTTTAGGACATTTTGTATTGGTGCATCCAACACCGCCATGTACTGACAGAAATATCACAGACAGTCCAGGAGCTCACTGATGCCCTGATCAAGGTCTTGGAGGAGATCCACAAGGACACCATCCGCTAGCTACTCAGGAGCATGATTTTATCAGTGTGTTTATACAGGATCACGGAGGCCATACAAACCACCGAGTCACATTATGAGTTGCAATAACGATCACTTTTTAAACCCAGGGTATCACAAACATTCACTCTCACATTCACACCAGTGGTTTATTTAGAGTCTCCAATATGCATATCTGGACTATGGGCTGGACATGCAAGCCGGACTACCTGGAGAAAACCAACACAAACACCAGGAAATTATGCAAACTCAGAAGGAGCTTTGTTTATTATTTACAATAAAAAGTCACTGTGAAATAAACTTAGATTTTCCGATCACACATTCATACACTACCAGCAAAACCATCAGGCACCATTAGTATTTCAGTATATTGCCACTTCCGAATGCAGACTGAAGAAAACTGAGAATTGAACCACCAAACTGGTAAGTGGTTAACCATCTCTAACTCCTGAGCCACAGCCAGCCATATAACATTAGATCACATTTTATAATTTGCTATTCTTTAATAACAGTAGCCTGTATTATCTGTTTTATTTCTCTGTATAATTTTAAACTTACTCATTTGGAATAAAAAATCTAAGTTGTGATTTAAAATGTACATGATGTAACGACTTTCAGCTCTGGGACTGGGTGACAGGCGGTGGGGTGGCCTGCGGGTCGTGGTCGGGTCTTGGGCTTTGGCCCCGGGTTTGGGGTTGAGGCGGAGTGGTGGCCTGGCGCAGGGCTGACAGGTTAGTCTGTGATGGATAGACACTGATGGTGGAGCGAGTACAAAGACGCCTGTGTTGGACTCAGGGGTGAAGCAGGGAGGAGGGGTGGGGTCTGCAGTGTGTCAGAGTCACTCATAACCCTCTGTCATCTTAACCCATTGTCAGCAGAACTCGAGATCGCGTGTGTGTGTGTTACTGTGTGTGTCTTGTCGCAATGTCGGCCGCACACTTGTGTCTCGTTTGAGGAGCAAGTCCCCTCTCAGCATTTCTGAAGTGAACACTTGAGATGCAGTAAACCAGGGAGGAGTGTGGGTGTTTACTCACTGTGTACAAATACTCTACAGACCTCAACCCAGTGAAGGAGTCATAATAACAAAATACATATCAGATCAAACATTCACCATAACAAGTGGCAACTGAGATTACACCTGGATTTCATTCGTCTTTTTAAAACTTTTTTTTCTTCAACTACAATCTTACTTGATTTTATTATAAAGCCGATGTAAATAGCTCAAAAAATAAACAGTTATAAACCTTCTTCATGAGAAATTATTTTTGTCATGTTTGAAAATGTAGAAGCCAAGTTGGTTACACTGAAAACATGTCTGTACATGACTTACACTGTGTATGTGTGCACAAGGGTTTATGGGCCCCATTTGTGCGTGTTCATATATGCGCGCCCATGTGTGTGTATGTGTGTGTCTCTGTGAGTGTGTGTGGGCTGTGCGAAGTGGGGTTTGCCCTGTCACTGCAACACTGTTGCACTTCTTGTCATTGACAAGCAGCAGCACATTGTGGGACAGCTGAGCAGGAGGGAGGAGGAGGAGGGAGAGAGGGATCAGGCCTCTTCACCCCAGGTTAGCCTCAAAATCATCACTGACCTGGAGAACTGACATCCGAGCGCACACTGGAAATCTCCGAGATGTAACAGGAGAATAACACAACAACAGTGAAGGAGAAGATTAAATGTGGATAAACCAGGACCTCAGTCCAGTCAGTTACATTGTAGGATACAATAACCACAAAGTCAAAGTCATTCATGTGTTGTGATGCTGTAATGTACAGGTCGTCTATTTTAATAGTGACTACTTCATTTGGGACAATTTATATGGAAAATATAGACCATGCTTTGGGACATTTATTTGAGTTTGTTTAATCATATAGATTTTTTTTCGCGGAATCCAAATAACTAATTTAGTTATCCTTAGAAAATGGTGATTGTTTGGAATTGATTCGCACTGGCTACATTTGCCCCAACAATCACTACCAAACCATCGTGATAATGCAGCTGACGTTGGGCGAGAGGAAGGTTGCACTCTGGACTACAGGGAGAACATGCAAACTCCACACAGAAAGGCCATGACTGTACCCGAACTCAAACCAAGAACCTGGTTTGGTATATTAATACTCATTTAACGCTTATCCTTTATGAGTGACGGGTGGGGTTCTCACCTCAACTTGGTAAAGCTTTAATGCATCACTCGTACAGTTGGTAAACAAACCTTAAGTTGATTACCACCTAATTACTTATTTTATACAACATGTAGGGTACTATGGGTGTTAGTAGTAGACATGAAGATGAGATTTTAGATAATAAACAGAAAAAGAAAATAGAAGAGAATATAAAATGTAATCAAAAACGACTTAACTCTGGACTCGTGCAACAACATCATGTACAAGATGAAGTACCTTTGGCAGAGGACACAGTCGCCATAGTGACAGCAACAGATGCCAAAGTGTGACGCTTCAGAGCCTTTTCATTCTGTCACCATGATAACTGGAAGTCAATTACTGACATCAGTTTGTCAAACAGCAGAAAGCAGAAAGTCTCTCTCTGAGATTATGGTGATACTACGACTATTATATTAATGGTATAAGATGAGTAAGCCATGAACTCCTCCCAGATGATCATCAAATCAATTACCTTATTACTGTGAATCAAATTAATGGGAGCAGTCCGAGCTGAATACTACACAACTGTGAGCGCCCCGACTATTTCTGTTGAGTAATGAACCTTGCATAAGCTGCCGTACTGTACCATTTGACTGATGTCTAAAGGTGATGTGACACTATTACTGTCCTGGCTAAACATCGGGAGAATACACTCATTCATTCCAGTCCAGAACGAAGCGCCCCACCTGTGTTTTCACGGAGCTCTGGAGGCCTGGAGAAAGCTTTCAAAGTCAGGGGGGCAACAGTAGTTCTGTAGCCCAGCCATGCTGCTGCTCACTGGGGCTTTTATCACAGCGTAATCCCCTACAACAAACAGAATGGCCGGCATGTGCATACGCAGCTGTCGCAGTCTTAGTGCAAGTGGTGTCATGTTAAATCGCAGGAATGGACTGAGCCCCTGAGCCATCCGCCGCCCTTCCCTTTGCTGGCATCCCACTCACTGTGAGGCTCCAGCACACGCAGACAAACACACAAACATACTTATACTTACGTACATAACCCACTTCCCACTAACATACTCTGCAGCAAATGGCAGCGCTAAAGTGTCCACTGTAATCTGTGTCCCACACAAACATTTAGATTATTTACATGACCCACTGTATGTTCCAGTGATGCTACAGTTGCATCAGAGACAGAAATCTCAGGAGAACAGATACCTTCATCAAGGTCCAGACGTCCCCCTATGATACCAGATTTACATTCACTAGGTCCAGACTCTTAATTGGATCTGATTTAATGATTACAGCCACTCAAGATGTTATGTTTTTATCTGTGTTTGTTTGTCAGTAGGAGTATGCAAAAACTTGTAAACGGATTAACATGAAATCTAGTGGAAGGTTGTGGCATGAACCAAGTAAGAACCCATCAAAGGGATAGTTAACCAAAAAAAGGAAAATTCACTCATGATTTACTCACCTGACTCCTCCTCCGGAGCCGTGTTCATCAGTGGATCACAGAGGACACTCCGGCTAAAAACATGATGTAAATGACCTTGTTTCGGGTCGTATATAAATGTCAGCTTATGGACTCTTGGATGACACCACAGGAGCAGCATGGAGGCAGTTTACGTTATCTTTCTGTTGCTTTATACTTTTGAAGAATTGGCCCTGAGATTCCTAAAGTATTTTGTGGACACAAACACTTCACCCAGCCGTCCATCGGCACTGTTGTGCCAGTTCACACTTAAAATGAACCAGTTCAAAGTTCAGTTCATGCAGATGAAAATGAACTAGATCATATTTGTTAATTGGGATGATTTCGATGACAAACGTACGATCATGTATAGTTATTAATCGCTGGTGTCGGAGCATGAATCCGGATCGCTTAGATCATTTTAACACTGAGTTCTGACTGTGTTGTATTGAACACAAAATATTGACTAGTCATTTTTCATTATATTTATATGCAGCCTCATAAACTCTGGAGCGAATCAAACAAACACTAAGTTACTTCAAGTGCTGATCAGGTCCTGATAACTATGGATGAGTGTTTATTAGTTCCGGTGAGAGCAGGTCAGAGTGGAGGAGGACACAGAAACTCCAGCTCGGTACAAACCAACTGCAGCTTCTGCTCTGATCACTGAGCAGCTGGGACCAGAGAAACTCTGTGTTTTCACTGTTTCCATTGTTCTTCAACAAGGTCACTGAGCGGCTGCTCCACGTGAACGAGCTCTGATCTCACTGCGTGTGCCGCTCTGAGCGACTGAGTGGGGGCGGGGCCCCGGGGCCTGGGTGTGTAGCCGCTCCTGGTATTTCACATGAGGGCCTGATACGGTGATGATTTAAAAGAATGGTGACTCCAGCGAGACTTAACGTCGATTACGTTCATGTTCATCATATGTAAACTGATTAGTTCAGTTAAATGGTAACAAAAATATGAACGCCGGTCATTGAACCGTTCATGCACAACACTGGTCATCGGCATAGAGGTAAGTAGATGAGTGAATTTTCATTTTTCGGTGAACTATCTTTAAATGTCAAGACAGATTTGAATCTGGGAAGATTAAGTAATTATTTTTTAACATAGTGAAATAAAGTGTCTTCAATATAATTATTATTATTTGATGTAACAGACCATATTCAATTTTAATTAGAAAAAAACAGGTAGGTTACAGGATTATGAGTCTATGCAACTTGGTGTAGATCTGAATGAAAGTTGCAACACATCATTCAAGTGCCCTGTAATACCTTTGGTTATTTGGTATATTATTATCATTATGGTTCTCAAACAAGCGTTGAAAATGTTGAAAAACACCCAAACTGGCAATTTTTTTTGAAGAACACAGAAAAAAAATCCTTGATTTGTACAGAGTTCTTCCCTGACCCATATCGCATCCCACCACCAGGTTTTGTGATAATCTGCCCAGGTTTTCCCTAATCCAGCTAACTAAGAAACAAATGCAGATGAAAACATCTATCTATGTGACACTGCCAGTCTAACCTCCGTTCATCAGATAGGTATCCGACAGAAGAAAGCCAGACCCTCATAAAATTATCAATTTCAATTTGTGGTCAATTTACACCTTGACGATGCCCATGTGTAAACCACAATCAGCTCTTGAGGGACTTGGCTGAATTTTGACTGGGGCCATTAATGTGTGAACGCAGGCCGAGTGATGTTGTGAGGTCTAATTGGATCACTATGTGAAAACTACACCCTGATCCCAGTCTGTCCAGCTTTTCAATGTCATATCTGGCTTCCTGCTGTGCTTACAAGGAACGACAAGCTTAAGTGTCCCATCTCGATCCCTCTCTAGTCCTACTCTTACTTTGAAATCCTTCCCCATCTTTATGAGTCTTTCCATATACTATCTTTGTTTTTCTCCGGCTCCACTGACCTTCTCCCATGTCAGCACTGGGACAAATTTAGCAGACTGGTTTCTTGAACGACCAAATAGTTGGACACAACAGCAGGAATGATGTGTATGTGCGTCTGCATGGAGGTGAGAAAAGACAGGTCCAGGTCAGGAGGATACAGTTACAGATACCCAGACACACAAGCTGAAGAAAGCAAGAGAGAGTAAACAGGCCGAGGCTCGCCGTCCTGGAGGAATCTGGACGAAGGACAAAGGATGAGAGTGAGACTGAAATATAACGTCTATAAAGATGCTTCACAGAACTGATCGAAGGCAGTGGGGGCAATAAAGTAGTGACAAATATGGGAGCAATGCTCAGTAAAGAGCCTCCATCCTAACTATTTTCCCTCCAGGAAGTATTGCATACACCATGAGGGATGAAGGGAGAATGTGTTAAGTTATTCTGGGATGTTGGGATGGAGGAACGGTCGCCATGGAAACATGGAGATCCCCCCCGACCACTCCCTGAGCGGTGCCATTCGAGAGTTGCCAAGCTCGGGCTGCCATGTTGCCAGGGGTGTTGTGCCATTCTTCCTCTCTACACCCGGTGACATGCCAGACGCCACTGACAAAGCTAGTGTGCCATTCTCGAATTAGACGCAGCAGGAGGAAACATTTTGATATGACCGTTAGGAACGTTTAGAGCTGTGGTGTCACTGGGAGGACATGACCGACCTTCCTCCCTGGCACGTGGTGGAAACTACATTTAACTACATTCCTAACCTAAGAGTAGAAATAATAAAAAGAAAACTTTGCTACGAGTATTTAAATGACTACCAATGTCAACCAGCTGATGTGATTTACATTCAAAGTTGCAGCTTCTCAAATGTGAGAGTTTGCTGATTTTCTATGTTTGTCATCAGAGTACTTTAGAGATTTGGACGACCACTTGGACAAAACAAGCAGTTTTCAGATGTGACATTTCCTTTTGAAAATAGAGGAGATGCAGCCCTACATGAAATAGTCTCTCTCTACGGAAACCCCTTGTAACAGTTTAATGCTGCTTACACAGTAAATAAGAGGAAGTCAAAGATTATGAAGGAAACTATTTACTTGATAAAACGCAAGTACTTTTATTAAACATTTTCAATGAAGAGCTTTTACCAGAATGTGATTATTTTGTATGTGGTAATGAAACTTTTACATAAGAGTTGAGGTCTGAATGATTCTTCTGCCACCTATTGTTTTCCACATGAATCAACTTGGAGTATATCTGCTGTCTCAAATAAAGTTTTTCTTTTCCAATTTGAATAAAGTATTTGTATTTATGGAAATGTGTGTAAAGTGATTATAAATTTAACGCACATTGGGTGTTTTGGAAACTCAATGAGGGGTCAAATGGTGGAGGGGACCTTCCACATTCAGGGAACATCCTCTTATAATCAATCAAATATATTTTATATAGCCCGTATTCAGAAATCTTAACAAGGTGTGACATCCTGTGTCCTTAGCCCTCAACAAGAGTAAGGAAAAGCGTAGAGACCTCAGAGAGAGCCACATGAGGGATCCCTCTCCCAGGAAAGGCAGGAGTGAAAAAAGATGCCACGTGAAGCTGAACACTTCAACAAAATTACAATATTTATACCACTGATAAGAAGCAAGAGTTTTTAACATAATGTAAATATGTGTCAATGTTTTTAGTATTTATATATAAGGACATTTTGGATAGAGATTAAGGGGGGCAGAAATTACAATTGAAATGGAGGAGTTAAAGCCAAATGGCCGGTATCTGAGTATCATGTTGGGCTAAAACTTTTTACTCTCAGTATGCTGTTTACTAAAGGTCAATGTCTCTTCACCTCTCAATAAGTGGACAAAAAGGCAGCAGACACATACAAGCAGCAGCAGAACAGTGAGGAAGCAGAGGAGTCACAGGTGCTGAGGCCCTGTCAAGACAGAGAGGACACATGACAGCTGGCCTGTCATACAATGACTTATTCTTCAACCAGAACACACACACACACACACACACACTGAATTCACCAGTGGGCACTGAACGTCAACTGTCCTTCTGTAGAGAAAGTGGCCCAAATGAAACAATTAAGTCCGAACTCCTTCTTGCTTTGCAAAACAAGCGATTTTATTCCATGACCAGTAAAAAAACAAACAAAACAAAAAATAACAACTATATTAGCTGTCCCATCACTAAGCACATTTAAGTCTTAATGTCAGTATTTGGCAATAACATTGCCATTATCATTCTGGTTCAGAACTACTGGTATAATTCACACTAAGTCATTATTATTAGTTCTTTATCTAATAAGCCTGGTTCTCAGGGCGCACAATTATGATGAGAAATAACAACAAGGCTACTTCAATTTTGTATAACTTTTATATAGCCGATATAGCTGTCACACCAGCTCAATGCCGGTGCTGGTTACGACAGGAGGCATGCTCTATATATGCATTACATGTTTCTGCTAGAATATTGAGTCTTCTCCCCACCTGCTGGCAGAAAGATTAAGTACAAGTAAAGAGCAGAACAAAGATCGATGGTATTTCCTCTGTCAGGCGGTGCTGAGCGTTGAATTACTCTTAACATCTTACTTGTGAAAGCTGAAAAGCATATAAGCTCACAAGTGCACCCAAAGTAAATCGCATCTACCATCTTCAAATAATGCGAATCCATTAAAATAAAATCTATTATATACAAATTATAGTTAAAAGTTATTGGCAGTGTAACGCTTAAATCAAACCCTCATGCTCCTCTTATAAGTGCTGCACAGTTAATTCCACACAGGGTACATTTTGTAACTTTCCTTACGGACTCACATTAGAACTGTGTAATGATGCAGCACTTTTCTGCTTCATTAATTGTGGCAATCTAAACAAAACAGGATCATAAATAAATTAAATACAAAATATACAGGAATCATTCATTTTAAGCTCAGGAAAAGGCAGTTAAGTGACACTTTTCTGACTGATACCATTTAGACATTTACCGACAATTATATGACATTAATTACTGCAGGTATAACTCTCATTAGAGGCTTGGCAATTTTACACATTGAATACATATTTACCATCAAATTAATACCCTGTGAGAAAACTACTGTAAATAATTCAGCTGTGCATTCTCAACCAAGTTAAGTTAAATTATGCATTTTAAAATACTATTTTGAGAAACAGGACTTTAACAATCACATTTGTATTTTACATGACATTCATTTTTTGTTGAGAATGTATTTTTGTTTCAGAATATTTCCATGGAGATGCAACTAGTTGAAAACTAAATCATGTTTTGTATTTCGATTTGCCAGATTGATCTTACTTCAGTCTCATCTTCAGAACTCAAATCTCAGTGTGAGAATATCTACAAAGAAAAGCCTTGAGAATGTTTGAAGTAAAAAAATCCGTTGTTACATACCTGTTGAGTTTTTTCCCAGGTGATTATGAAGTGAATCTATGGAGAAACTAACAGAAGGAAGGCAAGCAATACTAGTTTTTAAAATGGCACCATTCAAGGAATGCAATGAGAACATTTCACATAGTCAAGCCTTCATGAAGTCAAATAATGATTCACACAAGCTGTGCATTTCTGTGATCTAATAAATAAATAAATATTTCTGCCTTTGCATGTCCCTTATTTAAATGTGGCACCAAAACAAGATTTGGTGTGACAAACTCTGACGTCAAAGATTTCACTTAACAATACTTCAGAGGCAGCATGGAGCGAAATAAACCATGCAGCCAAGAACAAGCTCCACCAAGTGCTATCTCTGTGTATATCTGTGTAGGCCTAAGGTGCACATTCCTTGTGTGTCTAAAATAAGTTTGTGAGTGCATGCACCTGTACAGCCAGATGTGTTTGAAAATGTGTGATGGAATTTTTCTGTTTAACTTGTGTATGTGTGCGTGTGTGTTTTAGAGGATGAATATCTTAATAACTTTTTGAATGTTCTGCCCACACCCGGGACAAGGAGCCTGGAACTTATGTAGCCTCCTTGCACACGGGAAGCAGGTTAGCAGGTGAGCTGTACGTCCGTGAATAATATTTCCATTGCGTGGTCGCACTCGACAGAGCTTGCACGGCTCCAACAGTGCTTCAGGCCGGACCTCCTCCACCTCCATGCCCAGGTTTTCCTGACTCTCCCCTCCTGACAGCATCTCACCCTTGTGGAAGCCAGAAGGCAGAGGCCCCTTGCCTTTCCCCATAACCATAGTGGGCAGTGGCCGATCCACCGTTGAGTGAGAGGGCAGAATGACGGGGTCAGACACTGTCCTGCTGCAGTCTGGAACATCAATGCCGGTGTCGCTGTCATCATCGTCATCGTGGGTGGTGAGGGAGCTGCATGCTGGGATGTCGGGGACAGAGAGGGAATGGGCAAGTCGAGGGACATCTTTGTACCAGTTCTTACGCAGGGCCCAGCAGCGAACACAGTACCTCTGTAGAGGTGTGTTGTACTTCCTGCACTCAGAGCACTGCCAAGCATCCTGAAGGAAAACATGTAGATACAAAGTCAAACATTGGCATCGCTTTCATCTTTAATTAGAGCTGTGAAATGAGGGACCACAAACCTGGGTGGAAATCTCTGTGTCTGTGTCATCACTCAAACACTGGGAGTCTTCATCTGGCTCCTCCTGCATCTAAACAAATACACAGGATATCTGACTCTATGATCCTCAGTCCGAATGTTGTAAACATTTACTTTGCAAAACAGAAAAGCATTGAAGAATATCCTGCTGAAAAGTATTTTTACTTATTGTTACAAGCATGCATGGAACTAACCTCTCCATCCCCATTCTCCTCTTTCCCTCCTCCATCATCATCCTCGGGTGGGGCCTCCCCTTCTCCTCCGCTCCCTTCCTCCAGCACAGCCTCTTTCATCTCCACGCTCACCTGTTCACTTCCGCCCTCGGTCAGGAACCAGAGGTCGTCTGTGGTGTCCGACACGATGGCTGTGTCTTCCTCCTGTGCAGGAGACAGCTGACACATCAGTCAGACCACCACCGTTATTTTCTTGCTTAAACCATTTTCCAACAAGAAATCATCTGTGTTTTCAAGGTTAAATACTTCCAAATGAACCCAGTCTCAGATTCTGTTCATTTGAAAATATTGAAATGATTTTAAGTTTTGTAACAGTACATGAAGTTTCTTACTTGGTTTGTGTGGATGTCAGTGGAGCCATTGCTCCTACGGCTGTAGTTACTACGAAGATTACCAAGAAACCACCAGGGCAGCCCAGAGAGATCCCAGTCGTCCAGAGTAACATCCAGTTTGGGGCGTTTGCAGGCTGACCGTGGCAAACCTTCAAGGGAGTCTGAGGAGGTTTGCAAACAGTTAAATTCAGCTTTTGATAAAGGTTCAGTCCTGATCATATATCTTTGAGCATGTAACGCCTTTCTTTACCATCGTCTGGCTCGCGCGGTCGTCTCTGGGAGGGGGTCGGCAGGAGAGGCAGAACACGGCAAGCCTCCAGTCCTGCCTTAACCACTCCTCCACAGATCTACAGAGGAAGGAGATGAAGGACAAACAATTACAAAACAGAGCCATGATTGGGTACTTGGGAGGACTCACAGCTCCTTCTCAAGATGCCCTCTGGGAATGGGGTGGTAGTTTAAGGAGTAAGGGGCTGGGCAATTAGGGTACAGGGCAGTGGGGAGGGAGTTAGCAACTAATTAAGGCAAACCAGTATTAAGGCCTAAAAAGGCAGAGAAAGCACAGACAGGAAAGCCTGTGAAAAAATTGATCAAACGTTTGATCAAACCTTAAAAAAAAATGTTGTAGCATGTAAAACCTAGGAGCAACTAAGGACTTCTTCTAGGATATGATGACAAGAAAACATCAGCATCAACAGAATTATTAAATTATCTTACAAATGGTTTCCAAAGTGGGAGGTTTTCACACAAGAAAGGAAACTGATGCAAATGGAAATTAAGAGAAATCTGATTAGAGATGTTTCAATAGCAATAAAGGAATCAGAAATGACTGCTTAAAAAGCCAGGCATCTGCCTGCATGTAAATCTTAGTACCAATCTGATCCCACCTCCTCAAGGTCGTTAGTTTCACCCGAAAAAAAACAGGAATTTACTGCTACGAATGGCAATTACAGTTTGCAATCATGACTTACATACAGTGTTAGTAGCATACAGCTGTTAAAAATGTTTTATTGTTGTTGTTTTTCAGTACTCTATCTGCAGATACCAAAGTCGGGTATCGTAAAGTATCGGGAGATAAAATTGTATTGGAACATCTCTACATCTGATATCTACCTACATAGGTAATCAAATCGATCAAATTAAATGGGTACTTTTGAAAGATATTATAAGTGTGATTACAGCTGAAATTTGACAGCTCCCTGGAATAGACTGTACACATGCATCTATTAGAAATAGAGTAACTCCTGTCATTCATAAATCCTGACAACAGGTGATTACTGTTGCGAGCTTACAGTTAAGTGCTACAAGGTGGATTTTGGAGGGAATCGGAAAGGAGGGTGTAGGAACACATGGACGGGTGGAGAGGTTTAGGTTTGCCACAGGGCCTTGTTGCTGATCAGAAGCTGTGATCCTCCAGTTCGGTGCAGAGAAGAGAACTCTGGGACAAACAGAGACATTGACTCTGTCCCCCCATCCACTGGGTGGAGCTGGTGGGTCGCAAGTGACTGCGGGAAAAAAACCCACCAGACCAGGCCAAGGATGGGGTTGTACAGAGACGGTGCCACTCTGTACAAATGGACACCAACGAAGACAGCAGCCCCTTGCACCCCCCACTCCTCAGTACACACAAGCAGACAGGAGCTGACTTTATTCTTAGTGAACTGGTGTTACACCAGCGCACTATAGGGTCAGTACATTTTGTCTTTTATGTCAGAAAAACAATGAGATTTGCACAAGTTTGCTTCTCACGGATGCTGCTGAACCTGTCCTTTGGTATAAACAAACTGTTGTGTGTAGTGAGGTGAGGGAGGCAGCTGGGGTCTCTGTTTCTTCTGACACCATGCTTCGGTTTTACCTGACCGCGATCTTCCACTCCGCCCTCTACACACTCACGGCCCACAGAAAGATTCTCTGCAGCGTCTGCATTTCAGATAAGACACAGTAACAGAAAAAGGACAACCCCACCCTTTAATAATAGCATGACACTCTCTCACTCAGGCCTGGTGGCTTGAAAATTGTGTAATTCTGGCTTAGAGCAGAATCCCCTCTTCAGATGTGAACTGTCACAAACATTCTCAATGTATGCAAAATAATAAAGGATGACGTTTGACAATACAAACGGATGACAGCAGTACGTTAATCACTATATTCCCAGGACTCTTCTTTTAAACACATACCATGGTAACGTTGGAAATGAAATTGCTGAATTTATCGGTGGAAAAGAGGAGAATGTCAGTTGAATTTCAAGTCACCAGAAATGTGCAATGTACAGTAAAAAAAAAGTCACATACTGAGTAATCTTGGATGATGCCCCATGCAAAGAACAAAACAATTTCAGATAAAGAATAAATAGAAAATTTAATGTCACCATCACTTACCAGAAGAACCGAGCACTACCAAGTATTTCTTGAGCATTTCATACACCGGACTGTAAAAAGACAATATGAGACTTTAGATTGGACTGTATTGTTATAGATGGATAAAGAATTACTTAAAATTAGCAAATGCGTTTATTGGGGTGTGTTTGAGTGTGTTTGTGTACCTCGGGTTTTTCACAGAGAAGCTGTCCACTTCCAGCAGCTCTCCCAGAGGGTCATCCTGGCAGTGGACGATGTGCTGCCTCTGTTTGTCATACAGTTGCCTCCCCATGATGTACTGACCCAGGTAGTGCATCACCTACATGAAACACTGGGTATCAGACATCACAAGACACTAACACAACCCCAGTATGAAGGTTTCCTAACTCCTGAGGTGACCTTCATGTAAAGGGCTACAGGACATTTCAGCCGGCAGCTCACCTCTTTGAGAGTGAAGACTTCCTCCTGGGCTCCGGCAACACGCAGAATCTGCAGGAGAGGAGCTTTTGGTTGCACCTGAGGAGAATATTAAACATCATCACTGTTAAATGTGTATCAAATCAACATTAGAGATGTAATTTAAGGCTATTGAGACGTAGCTGATGTAGTTCTGGATCTCCTGTACCTGATTTCCATCTCCTGGTAGAGTCCTGCATGATGAGCTGGAAGCCGGAAGCTGGGCTGATAGGGAGCTCATAGTAACCGAACTAAGTCTGCACAGAGAAAAGGATGAAATTAGATCAATCCGCCAACTGACTGTCGATCATGATCTCGCTACAGGTTCAGCTTTACGTTGGCCTGTGTTACTGAACACCGATCAACCGGAGCGAGCCCTCCCGGTCACGTTAAATGAGGTCGGCCCACGTTGTTCGAGGCTGCGACAGAGCAAGCTGGCGCACAGCTGCACCATCTCATTACAACACACACCACCACAACTTCTTCCTTTCCCCACCGCATGAATGTGCTAACAAAACAAGGCCGATGCAGCCGAGCTCGCGTCAGAGAGAGAGACGGATAAACACAAACACAACCCCGTGCACACGCCCGGTCCTCAGCTGCTGACGTGTGAAGTGGAGCATGTGAGCAACTTTAGCAGCTCTGAGTCAAATCTGCATCGGCTACTAGCTAACGTGTAGCTAAGGTTAGCTCGGCAAGCTAGCTGCCGCTAATTTCTGAACAATGCGTGGGTTGAAGATGAGCTCACCGCGACGAGTTGACATAACTTCACTGCTGCTACATGGCCCCGCACGCACCGCTGCGTTAACAGCGACCCGACACCATGTTGATACACATTCTGGCGGTTCAAAGCTAGCTCCGTGTCACTAGCAGGTTAGCTGCTAGCTGGACTACAGATTCAAAAAGATGAGTATGGTCACACAAGTTCCGGATGCACAACTGTACAGCACGGCCCAGGAGTATGTCGCCCCCTACTGGCTGATAGGTGGTACAGTGGATTTTCAAAATACAACACTGTCTATTAATACTGAGATCAATAATATAAAGTATCAGATAGTGATCAATAATAGTAATAGGTTATAGTTGTGCTGTAATGTCTCATGTAGTCTTGATTTTGTGTTGGATTTGACTTTATGGTCAACTCTTTTTACCTTTATGTAAATCTAACTGGTGAACTGCTGAGCTAAGGGGTTTCCTCTTGTCCAACATCTCTCATTTTACTGTCAATCCTGTGTTAACAGCATATGACAAATAAATCTTAATGACGTTAGATCACTCAATATTCTGCCACTCGTTTTTTGTCGTTTTTTTATTTAACAAAAAGTATGATAACCCGGCTAGATTAATTTGATTCGATTTCAAAAGTGTCAATACTGGATACAAGATGTCTCCTCCAAACTTTGTTCATGCAGTGAGTTAAATGAACAAACACCGAAACACAAATGATGTAAAAAGAGATAGTTATTTAATTCAATAAATGCAAACATTGTTATGAATCAAATGTGCTACAGAATAGTTCAGGGATACTCATCTCTGATATCCTAGAAAACAGTGAAGAAAAAGGTTGAATAAAGATCACACATCATGGCCCGAGCATTTTAACAAAAAAGATGTACAAGGAGGAACAGGTGCAACATTTTTCACAGATCTGTAGCTACAGTGCAAATATACGGATCCAGTTAGTATCTGGGTTGGTTCTTACTGACAGTTGTGTAAATAAAAAAGGATCAAGCATATGAGTTCGCTTTCATACACGAGTCCAGCCATCAGTCCTTGAGAATATGCCTCTAATCAGGCCGGCTTATTATAATAGCTTATTTGCTGGGATACTATTGCCTCTGCTGGAGAATACAAGCATCGGCCATAAGCCCTGCATGTGTCAGAAGTTACAGCTCTTACATTGATAATAAAAAAGGTAGCAAATTGTAACTTTCTCATCTAAAGCGAAATAAACTAATTTAATGAACAGAATAAGTTTGTCGTGGCCACCTCACACAATAACAAAAAAAATTATTTCGATATTTTGCAACGTCTGGGAGATTCTTTATTTCGGCTTCACTATATAACAAAAAACTGAAAATACTGGCAAACATTAGCTTTAAAATTCAGAGTCATTATGATTCTGGAGATGTTTATACTGCTAGTATTAAACTGATTGTGAACTGGCATTTTGTAACTTTACTTGATAAATATGCTTTCATCTGCTTTAAAATGATTAGACAAATGCATACTAATAAAAATAATACAACAGCAACATGTTGACACATCCAGTTAAGCAAAAATATCAGTTCAAGTAAAGGGTTTGCGTTAGCATTACCATCATACTCTCACAACGCTGAGATAAAGTTAAGTTTCCCCTCAAAGGTTTTTAAAGTTAAACGATAAAAGTGCTTTGGCAATAATTCAAGTCTTTCCTTTCACCACACATACAGGGGAAGAGAAAATATTGGCTGTGTTGAGCTGCACTGTATAAAAACTTGTTATATCTTTGCATTAAAGTCAGGCTCTTTTAACATGTTTTAAAAACTAAAGAGTAACATTGGTTAGAGACTCCAACTATCCTCTCTGTTAACTGGCAAAATTAATCTTGTAATTTGTGATTTCTAAAACAACTACTTCATGAAAAGTAACTGAGGAGAATAGAGTTGTGTTTTCTTGGCGAAACTGACAAAATGAATGTTAAAATGGCCCATCACACACAAAAGGACTGAATCATATAAACTTAGATTTACAAAAAAACACTTCACTGGCAGTAGAAAAAACCTCTGAACTAAAATACTGACTAGATTTGTTCCTGTTCTCTCACTTGGCTGTTCCCCAACTCTTCATAACATTTTCTGTAACTGTTTTTCCAAGTCGGAGCCTCTGCATTGTGCTTCCTGCAGTGCATCACAATATGAAAGACCGCCTCTTCTCAGGTCGGCGTGAAAGGAAACATACAGAGCACACATTCAGACTCAACGGTCTTTACACAACTCTTTGTGACAGAGACAACAAAGGCTCCCCGGGGAACCCAGAGGTCTGTGCTGGGTTTAACCCCCCTCCCCAAACTACCAGTTAGAGGTTGTTTTGTGGGAGCCTCAACTTGTACAAGGAAGCGATTGCAAAAGTGGCCCCCTGCTGCTGCTGAGTCCTCCAGCCACCAGGGGATAGCGAGAAGGGAGAAGCAGATGTTAATCAGCATGTGGGAGCATGGGGAATGCCCAGGCACCGTGAAAGACTGCGTGACGTGTAGTCTTTAGGAGCCTTATTCTAAGAGATCCTGTGAGGAGACACAAACAATACAGTAAATAGATAATTACAATGTCTCATTATTTATAATGGGGCATTTCAGATAATACCAGAAACCTGATCTGAATCTTCATTGTACTGTGCTTTCCCTGTCTCCATGTAGTGAGTGTCGACATCGTCTACTCCCTCGATCTTATTCGCTTCCACATGGTCCCTCATCACAGAGTATCGGTGCACAAGAAACCTGAGGAGGACACGAGAGTTCACATCAGAAACAAACAGGGGAGAAATATGTGCACTCATTATCCGTGTGTCTATGTGACCGAGTGTCTATGGAAAGATGAAACAAAGTTAACTCACCGTCCTCCACACACATATTTCTTAACCAGCCAAACACCAGCAACACCACTGGTCAGAAGGATCAATAAGACCACCATCACGATGACCGCAGCATTTGGTGAACTGGTCTCAGTCTGTTTAGAGTTAAAGAGACAAGGTTAAACATTAAGAAGAAACTCAGAGCATCACTGACATGACAAAGAATTTTTTATTTGTATTTTATCCTCTCATATGTAAATATACTCATAAGGAGCGAGTGGGTCATTATTTAAAATACACAGTAACTAAAATAAACCTGCTCAACCCTCGAACTACAGCCTGATATGGTATTTGGGGGATGATGCTCATATTAGGGCATAAAAAAACAATCTTCCAACAATAAATCAGCAGGTAAACATAAAAAAAAGAATGAGTATATAGAACTTAAAAATAATATAGAAAATTAACATTTATCTTTTTTTATGTATCATAAAAAGCATTGTTTCTTCTGTTAAATAAAATGTTCATATCAGTAAATCTCACCAAACTTGGACACCCATACCGATATCTATGTAAAAGGCTCATAGCAGCGAATTTTTATCAGTCAAATAATCGAACTCTAACTCTGTATCACTGTCATCAGGATCTGCACAGTAGAGCCCAGAACAGTTTGAACTGAGAGAAAACAGAATGAGCCCGACCCCGACAGGCAGTCTGCTTTTATGTTCAACACGATCTGAGCCAGATGTTTTCCCCAATAATAGGCACGTGCAGTATATAGAGTCAAGCAGACCGCCGACGTGTGAGCAGAACTGACCAGAGAATCTGAATATAGGAGGTTGCTGGTGCACAGCCTCCTCAGGTCCGTCTCCTTCCTCTCCGGCTGGAAACCGCCCTCACACTGGTCTCCGGGAATCCTCCGGTAGCTAAATGGATGAAGAGAGAAATAACTGAAGGCTAGAAGGATACACAGCACGACAATACTATAGTACACACAAAAGTTAGAATTTCTGGCACCTGAACTGCAGCTTTGAATTAAATGTTTTCAGCCAGTTTCCAGCCAGCGTTAGATTATATGAGCAAAAACCCAGACGTCCTCCTCACCCACTGGTCTGTAGCTGCTCGATGGTCCTGTTAAGACAGTACTCCAGGGGACGGCCTGTCATCTCCTCCTGCTCCACACACTCTGAGCTGTTCTCCGGTCGGTAATATCCAAAGTCACTGAAAGACAACGCTAGGTCAACTGAGGGCATATATCTTTAACAGAAAAAAACATCTGGTATAAACTTTTCAATCCAAACTTGAAATGCAGTTGATGGTTCAGTGACTTAGAAAAGTACCGCTTTCATTCCCAGGTAAAATCGCTTCTGAGAAGTGTGTAAGTTGAGGGGTAATGCTGAAAAATACTTAAAAAGACTTGAAGGTAATTAAAAACCAGCTTTTATCTCCAATATTCAGTGAGACCACCTAACTGTTCTGTCACAGGTCCCAACAGCAGTAGACATTACATGCGGCTGCGAAGGGCAGTGTTGCTCAGTTAAAGTAACAAATAACTTTTTTTTTAAAACAATGTTTTAAGGACATTAAAAGTATGTCCAATATCTATTTAACAAACAGCACATGCCAGTTTTTATGATAACTAAAAAGCTTCTTTTGCACACACAATATATAATGTTCCCTGTGTCACTTCATTCACCCTAAATACAGGATGAAGCCACAGTGTTTCAGAGTGTCACCGCCTTGCACACCATTCCAAAGAGGACATGGAGGGACCATTCACGTACCAGTGATAATCATCCACTGTGCATGGACAGGTGGACAGCTTCTTGGCGATAGCATAGTCCCTCCCGTTCCAACACACAGAGTCTTTCCTCAGGCGTAGGAGGGTTTCTTTATAACCCAGCACGCAGCCATCATTCGATCCACTGGGGTCTGCAGAGTGAGCCAGCCACTGTACATAGTCCCCTTCAGTACCTGCACACATGAACATTCACATTGAGCCTAAGAGATCAAACATTGATCTTAAAACCAACCCGACTGCCATCCGTCTTCTCCCACACTCACAGTCTCTGGTGAAGAGCTTCCTGAAGTCTATAGTGATCACCACCCATTTACTGAAGTCGTTCCTGTAGCCCCACAGGCTGACGTTCATGGTGCGAGAGCCGGGCTCACTGTCCATCCCGCTGAAGTGAAGAGGGTCGCTGGTGAAGTTATATGTGTGCCAGCACTGCCCTTCATCTGTTGAGAACCTGAGGGGGTGTACACACACGGCGTGAAGCAGGAGAGAGAGCACATACAGAAAAACAGCATCTAATCCGTTCAACTTTAAGTCCGAGTGACAGCCAGTCAAAATCTGAAGATGTTCCCTAAAGGCAGACATGAGATATCATTCAAGGGTCCAAACACATGGTTTGTCAGGCCACTGTGAACTTTGTCACGTAAGATCTAATCAGTTAATCTGTGAATTTGTAAAATTCCTTTACTGTTTTCTTGAGATATCAGACTACAAATATAACTCCTCGGGCTACTGGCTGCCGCGCGAGCTCATTCAGGATAACAAATCCTCACTTGATCTGGTTGACAGGTGAGTTGGTGTGTTCCACAGCCACCAGCAGGCCCCCAGAGTCCAGGATAGCGTAGTGATGAGGGCCCTCGAGGGCCAACAGCCACGAGTAGCCCCCATCATCTGACACGTAAACGTTGGGGGAAAGAGCTGACTCTGCATCTCCAACACTGCCTGGAGAAAAGGGAAGGGGGGGAGGGGGTGCTGCTGTGAGACAATTGACCCTGAAGTAAAATGATTGTGTATCAAGAGATCTTCATGTTTGTGTGCGTTTTCTACCGTGGGCGAGAATGAGGCCCACAGCGTTGGGCTGGGAAAGAGGCAGCATGGGGACGTTCATCTTCATGGTGGTGCTGTAGGATGCGTGGATGTGAAGTCTGCACTGTGAAGTCAAAGCGATGAGAGTGAACATCACTGAGAGACTGTGGCTGTTGAAATGTTGATGCATTAAAGCTGCCTCTGGCCTGGGAACATACCATGCAGGGACTAAGTGTGTATTGCACATCAAAACTAAACGACATACTGTGGCCTAAGAAAGTATTTGGAGGCGTCCACATTTTGGTCATTTTATTGTGCTGGAGATTTAATTAAAAACAAATCAAGAGCAGACATCGGTCTTACAAAAATAACTTTTGAAAGACCCTTTGGCAGCATTTACATATTTGAGTCTTCATTTAAGTCTCTGAAAGCTTTGCACACCTGGATTTAGAGAATCCTTTATCCTCTCCCTCCTGACACATCCTCTCAAGCTCTGTTAGATTGAATGGAAAGTGTTTCTAGCGTTTTCAGGATCAGAAGTTCTATGAGCTTTAAATCTGAGCTCTCCTCTACCATGACGAACAGCTAGTTATGAGTGCTGCTGAGATGGTTGTGTAAGTATAACACGTTAATACTTATTTAAACAGGAGATTTCAAATTTGTCATTATGTGTTACTAAGTGTAGCCTGGTGGACAAATAGGTCAATCTGGCCAATACGCTACTTTTCTTACTCTGTTTGGCCTGTTAGTGCTGGTCTCGGTGTCACAGTGGCTGTTCTGAGGTCTGTGCAGCGTCTGCCACCTTGCTCCTTGGTCGAATGTGATCACGGTCTCCACTGCACCATCTGCAAAACAGCTTCACTTACTATGGCAACCAAAAGAGTTGAGGTTTTCACATTGCTTTGCTGCTTCACTGCAAACAATAAAACACTAGTTTTAGACTTATTCTGGCAATGTACCCAAAGCATTGCATATATTATATGGATGATGATGCAGGGTGATGCTATTTGAGATTTAACATTTACTTAAAAAATAAATAGGAAACAAATATGCAAGTCAATCAAACACAGCGAAGAATAATGTGACTTTGCAAGTTTGTTGAATTGAAACATTCTCATACTTGTAAACTAGTTTTCCAGTTCTTCAAAAATGTATCAATCAGCTGTGTTACCTTAAAAATAATAATAACCAAGTGTCTCAACTCTGCAACGAGTAGTTTTTCATTTGAAATTAATAAAAAACTGAAAATTGGAAATGCGTCAACGCTTAAATATGTAAATTGAAAGTGTAGAGTGTGTCAGCCCACCGTCTGTGAGTGCACTGGTCATGTAGACGCCCCTGAGTGAAGTAACCACGGTGAAGTCAGTGTCACTCCCTGTGGTTGTGTAGAGGTGACGCTCCAGGGACTTGGAGAACACGGTTCCTCTGTCGTCTGACACATAGATGGTTCCAACACCAGAGTCTGATACACACACACAAATTTGGATTCTACATTTGTGACACTATGTTATCATCAATAACCGATGTAACTATCAACATCTTTATTGTCATCATCCACATCAATCTGGTTTTCTCTGACCTCCAGGGTCGTCCACGTGCATGAAGACCATGTCCTGATTGGCTGAGAGGATGGAGTAGAACTGCTTGTGGTTGACTGTGGGAAGCTGAGCCATGTTCCACACCCCCCCTCCGTCCACTGACACATGGATCATACGCTCTGTACCCTGACACACAACCACACACACAGCAGACATATTTTAGAGGGGACAACATTTTAATCACTGATCCTTTATAATTTTGTAGAATTTGGAAGGAAATATTGCAGCAAATATTTCTATTTAGTTTCATATATGTGGTTTGAGGAACACATCAAAACGGGAAACAAGTGGGACTCGTTAAATTAAAGATGGGATACATTAACTGTGCTAATACGGCCAGGAAGTGCAGATATGTCAGGTTAAGTCATCTTCAGAAAATAGGTTTTTTTCTGAATTAGGTGGTCAAGCACAAAAGTGTAAGTGCAGGAAAACTTTGTGCAAGAATGTTCCTAGGTGTCTAAATGTGTATGGTTACCATATATGTCCATAAAGAAACACAGGGATGTGTGAAGCGTGAGGCTGATTTACAGCAACAAGCACATTATTCTCTAAAAATATTAAAGGAGAGGAAAGCAGACACACTTTGCCTGTCATGATGGAAGCAAACACAAATTTTCCTCCCAGGACAAAAGAGTAAACTCTTGTTGCGACTGTCTGGAAACTTCGGCCATAGTCTGATGTCTTCCTTAACTCCAGCATTCCTTTCTCATCTGAAGGAAAGAAGGCAGGGTTACTAGATGGGTTAACTTACATGTAAATGTGTGGGTAAAGTATCCTCACTTACTGCATGATCCGTTGTAGTTAGTTGTAAAAAAGATGCTGTTTCTTGGACCCCTGTATGTGAAAAAAAGACAAAGTGAAGGAGTTTGCTGATTTCAAATGTGCTTGTGGAATTTATAGAGATCACAGATTAGAGTTGCGGTTTCTTCCAAGTGCTGTGCGAGCAGTTCTCAGGTCGACCCCCAGGCCGCGCTCCAAGTCCTCCCTCTGGCTCTGTTCGCTGCCAAAGGGGACGAAGGTTTTCACACTGCAAAAGATTCTGCTGCTTCAACGGCTGTGGGCTGAACAAGAATGTCGCTGCTGACTCATGATCCGGCCTGACGGCAGCCTTGGCTCCCTAGCTCTGCAGTCAATGTAGACCCGGGCCTAAACGACAGCTGGGGTCAGGGGGAGCTATCACAATGTTCCCACAATGCAGCGCTAACAACCGCAGGCTGACACCACCACCTTGTGAGAACTACGATGCTCAAATGCGACCAGAGTCAGGAGAGGGACGTGAAGTGGGATGAGAGCGACAGCTGGAATAACATCAACCGACAAACGACAGGAACAAAGATGCGCACATGGGAAGCAGGGACAGGTCTCATGTTCTTCTCGCTATCAAACTATCACACACACATTATGTACTACATGTAGAAAGTCGAAAAAATATTTAATATGAAACTATAACAGAAGATGGGACCAGAGAGGGTAGAAGGTTATGTGTTTGATCTTTTTGTGAAAGGGGCCGAGTCTGATTTATCTGTTTGGAAGGAGGAGGAGCAGGTTATTAAAATGTTTCGCTCCCCAGATATAAAGTGTATTTCATTTCATTGTTTTCCGGTGAGATTTATTGTTTACTGATTTACTGCATGGATCATAAAGATGTGTTTTTCCATCTGCAGGGAACAACAAGCATGTCTCTGTATCAGAGCCAACAAGTCGGTGGTCAGAGTTAATATAGGGATAGGGATGTTTTGTATTATTACAACAGTAAAGTTAATGCATTACAAAGAGTTATTCTATGAAATAATGTATGTTCAGCACAATTTGTCATGTTCTACTAGAGGGTGGAGACCCAATACTAAAGAAGAGGTCTACTCCTATTAGTTTAATGGTAGCATATAAAGTTCAGTCCCCTCTAATCACGGTTCGACAATTTTCCACTCTTTTATGTGAGGTTTTGAAATCCATAAGAGGATCAATTTGTGGTTTTAAATAATAAAAACAATTCAATTATAGTAACACGTCTCCTTCCTCACACTCTGGAGCTCTAGCAAGATTTTACAGTTCCTTTAATAAATGTATTGTTCCAAATATTTGTCTTAACTCTTCATTACAAATATCTTATTTTATATTTATTACAACTAGAACCCACAAGTTCAGGCCATTTTTAATTTCAATACAAAACTGATGATTCTCACCATCTGACCAAACACGCACTGTCATGGATTTTCCTCCAGGTGGCGCCAAAGTCCTCAGACAGCCACAGGTCCAGCTGGAGGGAAACAGCTTAGTCAGTAAAACAATTAAATATTAGCAACTTTTTAGTTTTCATTCATCATTAATCATATTATAGAAGGGAAATACAAGTCAATTAACGTTTCTTTAGTAAAACTTTGCAAACAGGTTTGGGTCATTAAGGCTGCTACCGTGATACTGAGAGTCAGAAGTGCGTTGCAGTCCCCGGGGTTGTACAGCATCTGGATGAGGGGCTCAAATGGCAGATCTGTCGAGATAAAGGTGAGGCCAAAGTCCTTCGAGCGAAACAGTCGAAAACCACCGATCTCTGACACGACTCCAGTCAGGATCACCTGAAACCAAACACACAGGGACCAATCAGGGAGGAGCTCTGCCAACAGGTTTTATGATTTACTGCGTTCACTTGGGGAAAAACTCACCTTCCCAGAGTGGTCGGGACTGATGGCGATGCCAAACTCAGTCTGGATGAAGGTGTGGTTGATCAGGTGAGTCACATCTTCAAAGGTTTTCCCATAGTCTTCACTGACGCAGAGACAAAGTAACAGTGAGTACATAGAAAATCAATGTAGAGCTCCATTGCCATCGAGTGTGTTGTCAGGCCTTTTCTCACCTCCTGTAGAGGTTGGACTGACCGAAGCGCATCATGAACAACGGCACCTGAAAGGTTGTCAGGACCAGCAGCACCTGAAGGCAGATGAGGTGTTACATCATTTGTTCACAGTCTTGGAGAAAGGTTTAGTTTCTATAATATCAGACATTTAAACAAGCTCACCCCTGATCCATCTCCCACCCAGGCCAGCGACAGGGAGCCCATGGTTCTCACTTTGAAGGTGAACTGAAACAGGACAAAAAACAAATAGAGGTGGAGTTTTTTAGAGAAAGAAATTCAAGAAAAACATTTGAGTACCACCCATGTGACCTGACTGAGGATTATTTGGGGATTTGCTGCAGTATCTCTCGCTCGGTAGCCTGAGGAACAAAAATACACTAAAAAGTGCAGAGTTTAGTCTGACATGCGAGAAACACGAGAGAGCTTGTGTGTGTTTCTGTCCTTCATCGGGCAGGAGAGACAGCAGCCGAGCAGACATAATGAATTTTCCTTAGTGTCCAAAGTAACTCGGCCATTTGGATGCACTCTGCATGTGTGACCTACATTCCTGCCTAAATGACAAAGCTGGGGCCAGAGAACAATTAATGACGTCCCAGGGCACAGCCAGAAAACATGCACGCACGCATGCACATACACACACAGTAGATGTAGACTAAGGGTCTTCTATTCTGACTACAAATACAATACAAAAAAGTTTCAAAACTAAATGTGCCAAACGATATTTGAGGTAAAGTTGAGAGATTTCCCAACATCACCGGCTGCAAACAACATTCCAGTCTATTGATCAAGAGTGACGTCCAAGTGTTGGGCCATTTGAGCAGAATATTCATCCACAGCCAACATTGTTTGGAGTCAAAAGAAGATTTCCTCCCCCGCCTTTCTTCAGCTGGCGGGGCAGAGATATTTACAAGGTGAGCGCGGTCCTTCAGAGTCTGTGCACCGCTCTATAAAGCCACAGGAGAGGCCCCGGATCTGGCTTCTGGAAGGCAGAGACGGTCCAGTGGAAAAGTGGCTCACTCCTGCATGTCAAAATAGAGTGAACACAACTTTCCATCCCTGCTCTACAGGAATAATTTCATCACAGCCGTGCTGCATCCATCTGTTGTTTTGAATCTTAATCACACTGTTTGACAGCTTCTTACTTTTGTTTTAATAAGCACGAAACAGAGTCCTGTCTGCGCAACACTCTCACACAGTTAAACTAGTGTTCGTGGTGGAGCCAGACTGATTTATTGATTGGCCAATAATCCAATAGGTATTGGTGTTTACGTTTGCCAATGCAAACTCCAATGCACCAATATAAAGTATTTATGTTCATTGAAAGTGCCTTAGTTTTAAATATTTGGGTTGTATTTAGTTGTCAGTGGTTATTTTCTGAATAATAATTTTTGATATTGTGAATCTAATTTATAAAAAATTTTAATAAATGGATTAAGTGGCAATTGGCATAAAAATAAAAAGGGCTCCCATACATCCTCCACTGGACAAATGCTGACTGGACTGGCTACAGGGCCACTGGAAGCCAAACAATCGGCCTGATAGAGCAGCTCAGCTGACTGAGTCAAAGCTGAGACAGTCATGTGAGTGACTCTATCTGACTGGAGGATTGATGACCCTGTCCTGTGCAGTGATGGTAAAACAAAGGGATACAAGGAAATGGTAAAGAGAAGAAAAGACATATAGGTTAGTCACAAAATCATAAAAGATAAATGTCTGACAGGGTTAGAGACGCAGCCTCACAAACCAGACATGACCTCATATCACATTCTGAATTTAAGGGTCCACATCTGCTGTGACGAGGCCTCTGTAATCTCTGTCTCAATGCATGACGCTGTGGAATTTAAGGTGCACTAAACTTTTAATAGTTGAGCAAAGAAGCTGCACAGCAGAGTGTCGCAAAATGCACAGACACACACATGCATGCATGCAGACTCAGTAGTACAGGCTAACAGTGGGTGGGAGCTCAGTGAAGTCCTCTCTCGGAGCTCAGGCTCCAACACAATGAGCTCCTTATTCCCTCCGCTCGGGGGTTTTAACCTTTCTGCTTCGGCCGTGTTTACACACATAAAACTTCAGAAGAGTAGATGAAACAGCTCGGCTCCGATCTCACACAAGAAGCTGTGCAGACCGAGGCTAAGCTCTGCGGGCAGGGATACGAGCTGGGCTGTGTTCATGTCTGTGCCATTATTAATGTCCAGGGAAACCAGAAGAGAGTGGCGAACCATACAGATTAATAGTGTTTGGAAATAGTGACATCGAATACTCATCATAAGTTCAACTGAGAGCAGAAAGTATTAACTTTTAGATGCTGTCTGTCCTCTACTGTGGTCCAGAGTGAAATATCTCAGTCATAGACTGTATATAGGGATGGACGACGTGTCTCCACTTCCTCCTAACATCTAACAAGGAAGACAAATTATTCCAGATACAAAAGCTAACATCTAGTGCATTTGGATGAAGAGTCTGTGCTGTAACAGTCTGAGGGGACGGAGCCACGGCAGCAGGGTCCCCTGGTTCGCTTGCTTGACCAATCGTCAATCACAACGTTACACCCTCTTTTAAGAGCATCAAATAACTATATGTGTCTTGTAAAGCACTTTGTAACTTTGTTTTGAAAAGTGCTGTATTAAATCGAAAGTTTAATGTTATTAACATTTATATTGCCTCTATTTTCACTAGTTTGTTGATCTCATCTGATGTCTCCCCCTGCATATCAACACACCTATTCTCCTCCTAAATCTCTCTCTCTCTCTCTCTCTCTCTCTCTCTCTCTCTCTCTCGCTCTCTCTCTGTGTGGAACATCAACTCTGCTGCTTTTCTCCCAGCAGCTTGGCCATGACCCAGCTATACTTCATCCTCCCAACCCCCCAGAAGAAAAAAATACATGTTTTTTCTCTACGTTTTTTCGGGCCACGGGGGATGGAGGATGGGAGGGAGTCCGAAGGGAAAAAAAGAAACAGCAAGTTAGTTTCTGTATCTCAGACTGAGTCAGCAAAATAAACCTTGCACACACAAACATCCCAACAAAAAAGAAAAAGAAGAAGAGGGTTGTTTTTACAGAATGCTTCCTGTGTAGCCTATTAGGCCTGAAATAGCACAAAAAGAGACATAGGAGGAAGTGAGACCTGTTGGATCTGCTCATTTATAGAGCTAATTATAACATAAGGAGTTTATGCTGCTAATCTACACGCAAAAAATGCAGTGTGGGATTGTCCAAAACTCAGACTGGAGTCAACACACAGGCTGAGATTAAGTTCAGCAGACCTCAGAAGAAAGGGAGGAGGGGGTGTTTGTGAGGGAGAAAGGACACGAGGAGTCTGCTCTCTGTGAGCAGCCAAATCCGTTTCATGCTCAGAAGCTGCTCCAGGTGTCTGAGCCACAGAAGTGATGTAACACACCAACCACAATGCACACACGTGCACACACGTGCACACGCACACACGTGCACACCACACACACACACACATAGGGAGACTTGTCCCGTGTAGCACTTTAGCTTTGGATCAAGTTGTTATTCTTGTATTCTTGAACATTCCTGTGGACATCAGACTTGTTCTGGTTGTGCTTCCAATTACAACATGTTCACGACTGAATAAACAGCAGGTGCGGTTTGATCTGTTGTTGGACCAAAGCTGAGAGGATGCTGAAATGGATGAAGGAGAGGATGAAGGAGAGGGGGCAGAGGAGAAGTTGCTGTGTTTAATTCTCAAAGATTTTTGGGTCAGTTTTGGACGAGCTTCTACTTTTGAGGAATATTATCAGTATCATTGGTGCATCAGAGCAGAATCATGGATCTGACCTGGACTGACCACTCACTTTAATTCAATGAGTGTAACCAACAGAACTGAATTAATAAGTCAATCAATAGAAAATCCGCAACTATTGTCACAGTAGATTGTGAGACATTGTGTGGTGTCAGATTGTGGAGCTTCAGCTTTTGTGACTGGTCACTTGTGACCATAAATTGAACTTCTTTAGGTTTTGTACTGTTGTTTACACAAAACAAGCAAACTGAAGTAATTACCGATGGACATAAAGAACATGTAGATGTTTTAACCGACGAATGTATCGGCAATTTAATAATAATTGGTAGAATTGTTCTTCCAAATGGATGGACGGACAATTAATAGAGAAAATAGCTGTGACAATAATTGAAACTAAGCCATTGTTTGGAGCCCGTATAACTAGTTGCTCAACAGAGTATTCATTAAAGCTAAAACCAATTGTCCTTTTTATTGTCATTTAAAAATAGTTGTTTAATCCAGTAATTTTTTCCTCTTTGAAATTGTGAAAAAAACGTCATGTTCTCATCCAGTGAGTGAATTAATCAAACTATTATTATTATTAATATTGTTGTTATCATTGCCAAGCACCCAAAACTATTACAATCACACCAATTCAAGACATGAAAATATGAATTAATAAATAAACATTTAAAAGGCTCAAACCTTCCAATGCATGAACATTATCTTTTTCAATCATTGGATAATGGAAATAGTTTCTGAAATGGATTATTCACTTTAAGTGTTATTGACAGTAAGGAGTCACATCACAGACTGCTGAATAGTATTATCTAGAGAGGCAATACATCAATATAAAATGTTCAGCAATCGCAAAATAACAAATGTTCAAATTAAATGAATATATGATTACGCTTTGCTGTTCAGAAATTGTTGTCTCATTATCAGTGATAATTATTAATATGTACTGATGTTGTTATTTGGTCCAGTCGTGATGACTCTCAAACTTCAAGTCCTCAGGCAGTTTAGCGGACACCTGGATGAGACTTACAGTGTGGGTGTTGTTGCTCAGGGTTGGGTCTCCTCCAGGCAGCGCTGTGCAGGTCTGTTCATTCAGCCCCGCGCTGCGTTTGGAAACCTCGGACCTCTGGAAACTCTGTGGCTCCACATCCCTGCGGACAAACTCCCGGTGCAGCCATGCTCCTCCTGCTCCTCCTCCGGCCTGAGAGAAACCTCTGGCAGCCGCTGCACACGACAATAACAGCCCAAGCCCCAGGGCCCAACACGCGGAGCTCATGTTTACAACGAGGCCGACCAACTTCTCTCTGTGCGACGGACTCTGCGGCCGGAGTTGGCTCTACATGCCCCCCCCGTCACCAAACGTCTCTTCAGTCACGGCCCATCCACCGCGCCACCGGATTGGTCAGCGCCAGACTAACCCGCGAGCTCATTGGTCGGCAGGAATCGCCCTCACGCTAACTTGTCAAATGTCCCGTGTTCAACTGCCCCCTGGTGGAAAGACCGCGCGATGCACGGCGAGAATTTTTACTATAGGAAACTTTTGATTTCTTGAGTTTAATATTCCAAGTCCCAGAGCAAACATTGTGCGAGATATTATTACTTTACTGGTACTAGCAAGATAGACAGATAGATGACTAGATAGATAGATAGATAGATAGATAGAAAGTTTACATACCAACTCCGACTGATTAATAAGGGGTCAAGTGTTGATAAATGTTTTCCAACCTACTACTTCTGTTATATTTGAGATTAAGTTAGTTATTTTAACAAGTCTTGTGTATGGAGCACCAATATTGAAAACCTTGTCCAAAATGTAACTGAATACATAAAACATAATAATCTTATGAGAATAGAATGAGAATACTTTCTTTCCTGGACATTGGTTCTTCCACTTGACTCTGAATGTAATGTGTTGTGTAGGAGGATTTTAGACACCGACCCCACCTTTATTAACGGGAAATTACTTATCACAGGAGTACAACAGCTGTGCTTGGCCACTTAAAAAAACATCCCACAATGTTTTGGTTGTTATGGTTTAACAGCAATGTATGAGTAAGAAGACGTTATCTGATGTTAGAGTTGTTTACAGTCTGTTAACTTGGAAAAATACCACTGGTAGTTTTCAGTAAAAATAGTGACTGTGTACTTCAGGGAAAGGGTTGAACAGTCATCAAATTACTCTAATTACTTGCCAATTTATTAGATAAAACTAACAGTATAATATTTTGGAGGCTGTAACTTGTTGCGCGGTAAAATGCACCGAAGTGGAGCTCATATTTTAGATTAAGGTTTTAAAAAGTACACACAAAACTTCTTAGCATAACTCAGTGACCTCAAAGAGAAATTCATTATTTATTGAGGGTAAAAAAATGTTGGAGGTTAAAATAAGTACAGCCTTTTAAGTTAAGGTGATTCAATCAAAACTGGTTCTACCTTCTGTGAAGCCATACATTTATTATTATTTACTAACCCTAACCTGGAAAATAAAAGGTGGAGAGCCACTTGTAATTGTGGCAAAAGGTCATACATGCCATGACTATCTAATCTTGTGTGTAGTGATAAAAATAGTGATCTAACAAAGTATAATACTTCAACTGTATTGGCTAACTCTGGATATTCATAGATTTCTGTCATGTGAAAACTATGAAAATGGGGTCAGGGGACTAGCATTCTTGAAACACAAGAAATACACACAAAAAAAGCAATCACATAACTTTCTGAATACAACAGTTTAATTGTAGTTCTGATTTATAACAAAAAAATAGCCCCAGCCCCACCCCCCCAGTTTCTGTGTTGGTCAGACTTCTGTACAGGACTGTTCAGATAGTGAGAAAGAAGAATTCAATTATCACGTTACAAAGATAACCCTCGTATGCAATCGAAAAAGATGAGGAGAATGTCCTGATGAGAAGTTGTGGTTGTGTTGAGACATTCAGCCCAGGTGTAAATTTACATCCTCTCCTCCTCTGTCTAGATCTCAAACCAAGACTTGTAGAGTCTTCTCTGCTTTAGATGTCCTTGATTACATCTTCCAGCTCCTCTTTGGAATACATGTGGAAAGTCTTCCCGGGCTCAACTGTTGCCAGCTGCAGAAGAGACAGAGACACAGAAATCCTTCATGAAAGATGGATTTAAACTCGTACTGTCTATTGCAAATTGCACTAGACATTTACATACACAAATTCCACCTCTCCAATGTCTACAAAGTGTTCATGGACTGGGAGAGAAAGGAGGAGCAAACCTCGATGTTGGTGGAATTGAGCTTCTCCTCCATCACCTGCTTCAGAATGGTAAGGGATGACTTGATGGCATCTTTCAATGTCATGGACTGTCAGTTAGCGAGAGAGAGGGGGACACAGAAAAGATGGACCTCGTCAATTTTGGTTATTTACTTCTTAAAAATTTGAGGTAATTCTTAACATTTCAGTTTCACATGATCTCTGTCAATAAAAAGATAATTTACATGCAAGACAGGAGATCAGAAATGTGACAACTCAGAGCTGATACCTTGTGGTAGACTTCTTGCAGAGAACTCTGTGCTCCCTCAGACGCTGAGCCGATGGCCCGTGCATCACACTGCACAAAGGTTCCTGATGGGTCCATGTGGTACCTGCATTTAGAAACATAAGATCAGAGACTCTTAGTGGTCTGACGTAACGTTAAATGTGCAACTATTTTCGGTTTTGAATATTTAAGAGGACAAATCTTTACATACAGCTGAGGCCCTTTTTCATCAACTCCCCCAAACAGAAGTGCCACACCGAATGGTCGACTCTGTACAGATGCCAGCACAAAGGAGCGCAGCAGGGACAGAGAAATATACAAGTTAGGTTACCTGACTCAAACATCATTCAATTTGAATCAGTGAGAGAGAAGCTGAGCGACTGACCATAGCACCAGGGTCAGCATCCTCCTCTCCAAACTGCAGGGCCAGGTTGGACACAGCCTGAGTCACACTCTCCACTGTCATCGTCTCATTATAAGTGAACCAGTGGTTCTGAGGACGAATAGATGCTGGTTAATTTCAGGTTAAGCACAAAGTCATTGAACTGGTTATGTTTCAGTGGAATCGTACTTCATACCTGTGTTTCCACTCTCGCTTTGTCGATTAGAGTCTTGGCATCAGCTATTAAGCCACTCATGGCACAACCTTTGAGTCGGCAAAAGAGACAATTAAGATACAGCATGACCTTGAGATGCTGTTGTCTAGCACATGAAGGAGCACTGCCATAAAGAGAGATGTGTAACATCATACTACATTTAATCAGGGAATATTAACATGTAAGAATGTCGATTCAACCATTGCCACTGATTTGTTTGTAGTTGTCAAAGGGGAATTCCAAAAAATGAGGGATGCACCTTCATGATTTTAGAAATAAACATTAACATGGAATTGCTGCAAAATAAGTTTCTTATACAGTTCAGATTTCCTGTTTTATGAAATAATACAACTAGAGTAGAATTGATGATTGATTAAACTCATCTGTGATTACGACCAGCAAAATTTCTTTATCAGTTAGTACACAGTGTGAATACAATTACTAATGTTTTATGTACATCCGGATTGTCTTCTGTGTTCCACTTACCAATGTGGGTGTCAATCTCCACGATCTTCTCAATGCTGTTGGGCTCCATCAGGGGAGAGGTGATCCTCTTCTCCACAGCCAGACACACCCCCTCTGTTGTCTGGATACCAATGGCTGTGGAGCCCAACTGGAGGAGAAGCGGTGTATGAGTTTCAGACGGGCCATTTGTTTACAAGTGACAGTAAACAACACCACACAGAGGTGAACGCTCATGATATGATACTTACTTTGATGGCCTCGATGGCATATTCAACCTGGAACAATCTTCCTTCAGGAGAGAATGTGTTCACACCTCTGCAAAACAGCCACAGATTATATTTATTATTTCAACACTGCAGAACAATGTAACGTTTTAGGGTTTACATTGTTCGGAGCACCACTGTACCTCAAAGGTTAAATCTCAGTTGGCTTTCCATGTAGAATTTAAAAAAATGGTTGTACCGAAAGTGAAAGCAAACCAACTCGCTGAGGAGCGATTTGCTTTTAGCCAACTATTAGCAACACACAACTACAAGATCACACAAAGGTTTGATAACGAAGCACTTCATAACTTCAGAGTCCCAACAGCCTGACAGCAAACATCCTAACACAAGTGGGTTCTCCACAGCTTGCTGCTTCGCACCGAGAGGCGCTCAACTAATGACAAAGCAGTTTGAGTTGCACCGACCTGTCATATTCCGATCTCGTCAGAAACATGTTTGACGGTTAGACACAGGACCTGCGGACGGAGAAGAAGAAGCACATGAGATCAAATCAGGTTCAAACATTCAGGATCAGGAACGGGCGTTTGGTTTTAAGTGCGCCGTGACACCGGGTGCTTAGCTAGCTCGGGTTAGCTGCAGAGCCGAAGAAGCGTGCGAGCTAACTGAGGCTAACAAGAAAACCACCGCAAAGAGACGACTATTACAAGCCCACCATCAGCAGTCAGACATTATATGCACTTTTTAAAAACGTAAAGTGTCAATACCACAAAGTCCTCCTGAGTAGTTTCACAAGTTAGACTCGTTTACCTTCGGCTTCAGACCCTTGAATGAGTTCGCTTGTTTGAGGGGAAATGTACACTGTGTAACGTCTAAACGCGCCGGTTGTCAACAGAGCGGGAGAAAGGTTCCGGAGGACTGCACCGTCCTCAGTCTGCTGTTATTTCGTATTATGATTAGTAGCAGTGGAGTTAGAAAGCTACTAGTGATAATAAAAATAATTATAACATGACTCATTTAGGAATTTGTCTATACTTTATAACAATCTCCTGCATGCTCTTTTCTAATTAACAATTTCATTAAACTGACTAGATCTGATAAAAGTTTGAATGCTTTCTTACAAATATTTGATTGTTAATAAGGTAAAGGAAGTGTCCTTCAAAAGTATTTCTAATGGAAATTTAACCCTGAAAATCACTATATACAAAAAATGAAAAAGGACATGAACACAAACTAATCTTTCAATAATGAGCATCCAGAAACAGTCTTGCACCTTGTTTTTGGCAGTGCTCTCACAACAATAAATCCCGGAAGGAGCTCTGCAAGTTTATTATATTTTTTAAGAATCTTCATTATTTTGGGAAAATGTCTATCAGTCAATTCACTTTTGTTACAGGTGCTTGTTGTTACTGTAAGGTAAGGCTGATTTAATTATAAAGCACATTTTGTGCAGAGAGGAAGATCTGTGGTGCTGTTAAGCATAGAGATAAATTTAAATAAAACCGTTTAAAATCAGAAAGCACGGTTTAAAAAAAGTTTCATCCATCAAATCAACAACATAATCTTTTTTAGTTTAGTCTTCCTATTTATTGTAATAGCTTTGTTGTTCCACAAGGTGGCGCCATGTGGGATGAAATAAGAAATACAGATTTAGCTGGAAATCGCACATTAAACATATACAAACGAAACTGTCGAGAAGCATCTCTGCATTAAACAAAGCAAAGCAGGTTCTAGATCAGAAATCACTCCACGTTCTATACTGTTCACTAGTCTTACCATAACTCAATCACTATTATTCGTAAAGCCTGGATCACACCAATGCATTATTCTTACAGTCAAAACTATTTAAATTCACAGACTTTGTGAACTTTGTGAAACAGCACAAATAATGTTCAAGGCTTAAAATGTATTGAGATCATTAATAATTAATGACTCGAGGAGAAGGGGTGAGATTAAATAAGTTTGTTCTTTGCACTCATTTTCAAATATGTAGAATAAGTGTTTGGTTTTAATTTCCTCATCACTGTAAATAACACTTTTTCTGTTTCAATTTTCTCATCTCTTTATATAATTTTCTTCTTTTGACCTTCATGTTTGAAATAAATAAAAAGGAATGAATGCATTACTAGTAAATATCACTTTTCAGTAGTACAGTAGCTGCTTATGTGAATTTGACAGTTTAACAGGTTGTTTAGAGATCCAGAAACTCCAACCCTCCAACCTCCTGGAATATACAGTTTGGTGTATTTTTCCAAACAAAATTGAAAACTACAGAGTTCACTTGTAACTCAATAAGACAAAACAAAGGAGACAGACATGTTGTCAGCGTGCGTCTCTAGAGATGCTGAACACTTTCTATATAAAGAAAGTGCTTCTGTGAAAGGGGAGGGGGTGATGGGGGTGTCAGGTTTCAATCCCCCGGATGGGACCAGCTCAGCTCGGTCCTGTTCAGGTTCTGTGTTGATGTCCTTTCTTCTCACTCTGGAGTCTGAGTAAAACAAGTTAGTGCTGCCGCTGCTTCTGCTGCTGCTGTTGTGAATGGTTAAACATCTGACATCTTCTTTCTGACACTCTGACACTCCAGGCTGGACGAGTCCGTGCTCTTGAACGTGTCAACATGAAGAGGGAAGACATCATATTTCAGGCGCTCCTCTTGATCCACAGTAAGTAGACTGGAGTTGCATTATTTTACTTTTGTTCCTGGTGCTTGTTGTTACTTTAAGGCAAGGCAGATTTAATTATAGAGCACATTTCATGCAGAGAAGAAGATCTGTGGTGCTGTTCAGGGGCATCAAAAACAACACAGAGACACAGTTAAAAGAAAAACTTTTAAAATCAGTAAGCACATTTAAAAAATTGTTCTTGCAAAATAAAAAAGCTTAAAATGAGAAGAACAAATAGGTGAAAGAAGACATTTTTTAAATAAGTTGAAAGAGAAAATTAATACAAATAAAGTATGCCGATATGTGTACAAAATTCCACGAGGATATGACTTTATAAAACAGCTAAAGGCACTTGTGAACAAAAGTCTGTCTATGTAGACATACGTCATAATTTAACAGGATATCTGAACAAGTATGCTGCAACCCAGCCACACTCCTCTGCATCAGTGTGTTGGTATATTAATAAGTGGGCTACTTTTCTTTGGTTTCTTGGTATTTTTTGTATCTCACTGCTTTGGAAGTGTTGAGCTGGTGTAAAAACTCTTAGAGATCACTTCAGTTGATTTGCTGATACGTGGAGGCACCTTGTAGTCATTTAGATATGTTCATAAGTTCTGATATCAAATCCATGTGATTTGCATCCGTCCACCTCAGCATCCCGCTCGATGAGTTTTACTGAGTCAGAGTGTGAAGCATCAGGACAGCGTTAGAACGTCATTAACTTCAATATATGAGTCAAAAGACAATTCTTTACACTACATTTTTATAGCTTTAGCAAATTCCTTGTTTTCTGTTGATCTATTGATCTTGAATAATTGTATGGACTGTTGGTGTAATCTGAAATTTGAAAGCCTTTATTTAAGAATAACACAACACACAATATGCAATGTCTTTCTGTGTGCATCTGTTCAACTAATTAATCCTTTTTTTAAAATCATTTTCTTCTCTTGTTTTTGTTCCAGTCCCTATGGCCTGCCTTTTCTTTGCAGGTATGCACCTCTTTATGAGTTTGTTTACAGCTGTGATTTATTTCTGTGCATGTCTCTTCAAGTATTACATTATTTGACCTCCCCCTCTCCCCCTCTCTGTCCTGCAGCCTCAGCTCAGTCCGACAGCAGCAGCAGTGTGGTGGTGGCTGGTTACAACGTGAGCGCCCCAGCCGGGTCGAATGTGGTGCTGCAGTGTGTGAGTGGCCGCATGATGTGGACCAGGGACAGTGAGATGGACAGACAGAGGGTGGTCCACTGGGACCTGTTCCGGGCCCAACCGGACTACGCCATGGAGAGGGTGGTGGACATGTTCTCTACAGAGGAGCAGAGGATTTACAACTCCTACAACATGGGCAGGGTCAGCATCATAACAACGGCCTTCAGGGATGGAAACTTCTCCCTGCTCATCAAAGGTCTGTCTCTGACTTTAATGTCTGTAGCTGTGGTTTAATGTGACGTTAATGTGATTCTTCACTGATCTCACAGACCAGATTTTTTTTAAACAGTACAATAAGACCTGTCATTTGTTTTGCAACCCCGAGGAAATATAACTTCAGCAAATACCAGCTTTTACCAGTGAAAGCCACATATCATGAATACAAAGACATTTTCTATAGACAGAAAACCCCCCAAATTAAAGGTTGTCATTGGTTGATTCATGAATGATTTAGACAAGACTCATTTAATTGGTTACATCTGATGTTCGGCCTTTTTTTATTTCACAAAACAGTAAATCTATGATGTCAGCAGAGGTGGGAACTTGTTGTTTTGAAATATTTTGTTGATGCATTCAAGTGCTATGGGGAAACTCCCGAAACAAGCAACTCTTATTGGATCAAACCGACATCGTTCTTGTCTTTTCACATTTTTATTTGCTCGTTGCTTTTTTTGCTTTTGCCTGACTCTCCAGCTGACTATAGCATCACAAACACCTGAATGCACCACTCACTAGGACAACTCAACTGCATTAATGCAAGTTGACGAATAAGGTGAAGTCGTCTTCACTGTTATGTATTTCTTAGCATCGCAAAAGTTTAACATGTGTGCAAACAAAACAAAGAATGGGGAGAATTGAGTGATTTTACGTGACATCATCATTACCTTCTAATCTTTCTGCCTGACAGATGTGACGATGAACGACAGAGGCCTGTACTCCTGTAACCTCCACCATCTCTACTGTCACCTGTACGAGACAGTCAGAGTCCAGCTCAACGTCACCAAATCACGTATGTGTCACACGCTGCACCAACTGTCAGCATCCTCAACACACTGCAACCGTGAAGCTGAGTCAGTATGGCCTTCTTTTTTTTGCACTGTTAACCATGCAGGCCGTAAAGAGCAGCGTTTCTGGGATGGACAGAAGGCGGTGTTCGTGGTGCTGCTCGGGAGCACGGTGGCGCTGCCATGCATCAACCGACGCAATGTGTGGACGGACTGGAGCAACGATGAGGGGGACCAGCAGGTGAAGCATGAACCTCTTTCCTCAGATCAGTGGGTGTCAAGATGGACGAGACAACAACTCCCCAAAAGTGGAGCCAAAGTGTCTCGATGGCCATCTGGTAGCTGGCTACAGTATAGGTCATAAGCCAAGCCTCCTCCACGTTAACGATTGGAGATGGACAACTTCTCAAAGATGGTTTCTATCAGTTTAGGTAGTTTTATTTGTTATTTTTCAGTAAGTTTGGTTTAGTTAATTATTTGATTCTTTAAAAACATGGTGAAACCTCTTGATTGACAGCTGAGACTGACTCACTATTGGTCGAAATCCTAGCAGCAGAGCAACAATGCTGTGACTCCAACCCCTGTTTGCTACTGTGCAGACTCAAATGCATTAGAGTCAGTTTACATTTACGCTTATTATAGACGTTAACCTGAGCAGAGATGACGTGATATATCAACTGAGAAATGTCTTCCTTGCTTTGGTGGTTTCCAGGTGGTTCACTGGGATCGCCAGTCACCAGGGATCCACCAAGACCGCGCTGACCGGCTGGTGGACCTGTACGCCTCCGGAGAGCAGCGCAGCTATGGGCCGCTGTTCCTCCAGAGGAAGATGAACATCAGCAATCAGGCCTTCTCAGATGGAGACTTCTCACTGACCATATCTAACATCAAGGTGAGTTGGAGTGTGGAACTACACATAGGAACGGAAAAAACAGCAGGAGCCTGGAAGTTGAAGGACACACATATACAGGTTATACAGTGCACTTGATGCAGTGTTTAACGTGTGTGTGTGTTGTATATGTGGTATGCTCTGTTGTCCAGGACACATGGATCTTTCATTAGTAATGTTTCTGTTGTTGAGTCAAACTTTGTCGCTCTGTTGGGAGATGAGGTTGGCAGCCACAGTAAATTGAGCTAACACATGCATTTTTTTTAACCAAACAACATAGGACCTGCCTACCAGTCAGTGCCATTGTTGTGATAATAAACACAGACAAATTACAGTCACATTTGAGTGAATTAAAGGATCTTTGTTATTTTGTTCTTTGATAGAGCTCGTAAATCAACATTTAGGTTGAACACAGGCTCAGGAGGCTCTGGGGCTTTTTAGCGACCACACTGTGGAATGGGGCCAGTACGTCCAATACGTTTTATTGGATGGTTTCTCAAGTCTTCAAACAGGGACGGTTATGGCAGTTTTGACATCCTGTTCAGGATGTACCCAGTGTCTCGCCCAATTTAAACTTGGATTGGCTCCAGCTTCCCCTTAGAGAAAAAGCAATGTAAACAATGGACTTCATTAAACTGTTATGACGTCCCAAACTTATCTACTTTAATTAAGATACAAGACTGATAAACTTGAGTAACATATTGAATTTACTTGACATAATAAAAAAAACTGTTTTTGTCTGCTCTGGTTGAGATAGCAGCGTCTCCATGTTCTTGAGTACAGGATGGAGTTTAGATTAATGTGAATTACATTTCCTTTGTGGTCACATGGACATTTTTAATTATGGTTACCTGGATGCAGGGGGTGGCTCATGTCATCCAATGGCTCAACTTTACCTCGTTTGCCCCCATGCAATTAAAAAAACATTATGTCCATGTTTATCTTTTATTATTAGTGCAGTGCCCGTTCTAAACCTGCCTGTTTGGAATAGATTGTTTTCTTGAACAGTGGTAATGCTCCAGAGCTCAGAATTATATAATTAAAATATAGCAGGCATCCAATCTACAGTCTAAGGTGCAGAGTTAGAAAACTTTGCGTTCATCCTACCTGATTTATCTGCGATGAAGATTCTTAAAGTTTTTCATAAAGTTTAACAGTCATTTTTGTATTACTTTATATGTTTGAATGATTTACTGAACTGCTGTTGTTTTTCATACATTGCTTCTTCTATTTCCGAGGTAGGCAACACAATCTTCAGACCCAAGGACAGACTCGTCTGTGCTTTTTGAATCATCTCTGTTCTAGAGAGCTATGTGATTATGTGCTAGTTAGTTAACCTGACAATCTGACTGTATTTACCATTAACTCCTGTTCGACAACTGCAGCCATATGCTACATCTCTTGAGATTATTTTTCTTTTCTTCTTCCCTAAATGTGTATATCCCCCTTTTAGAGAAAAGTGGCACAGCTAAATGTTTGAAATAAAAAAAAATAAAGCTAATTTTAAACAACTCAATGCAGATTTCAGTCAATCTTGTCAGAATCTTATGTCATTGATCCTCTGATTGACACTTGCCCCGCATCAACCCCATGAAGTCATGTGATTTCACTCCATGCTGAACCTATAGTCAAAGTCCTGTTGACTAGATTTTGTTCGAACATGAAATAACAGACTGGAGTTTAGGTGTCCCACATTCCCCAAATTCACCCTAGTGACCATTATTTACAAACAGCACAATGAACATAAATCTGCTTTCATGTCACAGCCCACAGATCAGGGGAGGTATTCCTGCCACCTCCACCATCACTACTGTGGTCTACACGAGAGAAGAGAGTTCCAGGTCACAGTGGAGCCACCGGTGATTCAGACCACCCGGCCAGCCATAGCACTGCCTGCTGTGGACAAAGGTAACACACACACAAACATTTGGATTTGAGCTATCAGAAAAAAACACACACATCTGTTCTTTCCTGACTCGTCCCTTCTGCAACATTTTGTTTTGCCCTCATTCTTCCTCACTCGGTCGGGTCTCGGTCCCTCAGACTCTCCAAATAGCCACAGAGGAAAAGGAGATGAGGGGAGCAGAGAACAAAATATCTTATTTCAGAATTTTTCTCTGTTAGTTTCATGTGAGATGTTTTTCTTGCTCTGTCAGCTTGTCTCAAGCCAGACCCCTGAAACCACACACACGCCCTCATGACCCAGTCATCCAAACCTCACCCACTCATCGACTTCCACCTTCTTTTCACCCTAAACCTTTCCTCCATTTCATCTTTCTATGCACTGTTGTTTTTACTGCTTCCTGTTTAAGGGTCTGCAGTTTTTGACTTTCTCTTGCTTAAGTTTAGTTCACGTTCGTGAGCACTTTGCCCTGCATGAAAACATCTGAGTGCGCTTCAGAAAAGAGGAGAATAAAAGCCAGAGAGAGAGAGAGAGAGAGAGAGAGAGAAACGGTTTGGTTGGTATGTTGGCAGGTCAGCTATGTGTCTGTGTTTCCAGTCGGTAACTGGGAAGCAAAGCCGATAATGGCAGTTGTATCAATGTGGGAACATCATTGAGAGAGGTTTAGAAAGGAAAGAGGAGAAAGGAGAAAATGCCTACGACTGAGCCTGTGTGTGTGTGTGTGTGTGTGTGTGTGTCCGGTGTGCGTGTGTGAGACCGTGGCAAGAAAAACGATCTCATGTCAGTGGAATCTCTCGGATACAGCCTTTGGAGCAGAGTCCAGCTCCAAGCCCACGATTAATCCTTCAATCGCTGAGCTGTAATAAACAGTAGGATTTCACCATGGGAACTTAGTTAGTGGAGAAACAAGATGCGATCAGATAGAATAGATTCACCACCAGTGCAGGAGTGAGTTTGAACAGTTTCTCAGACATTAGAGAAACCCACTGCAGTACAACGTCTCCTCGTGTTGTCCTCTCTGACCGTCTGCAACTTCCTCACATCCTGCACCCGCTTCTCAAACCCAACCCACCATTTTTTCCCTTTTTCTTTCTGTTTTTCTTCCTTTCGAAAAATCCCACATGCTCAGGTTTGTTTATTTTCATCACTTTCATCGCTCATGCTCTTTTCCATCACTTTAGTTGTTTTTTTGTGACTTTCCCCCCTGACGACGGAGAAGCCTTTCGGGATAGTTCTTGCACAACAAAAGGAAGAATGCCTCGTCTGCATGGCAGCTGGGGGAGACAAACGGAGAGGTGGAGGAGCAATTTGGTTCTTGAGATGAATTTGAAACACAAAAGAAAGAATGAGAGAGGAGCGGGGCAAAGGAGTCTGTTGATGAAATGAGAATGAAGAGATGTAGATCACCCCTCCCTCCCTCCCTTCCCCTATTAGTTATTTTTCAGTGTAGTTCGGCAGAGGGGAGGAAGTGGGTGGCAGATCCAAACACAAACATATATATTCCCATGAGGACATGAATCAGGGGGAAATATCTCGAAACTAAATAAAAGGATTAGATCAGTTGGAATGTTCATCAACATGTTGTTTACATGTTTGCTGCAGACGAGCAGCTGTGAACATGAAGGCAGTTTGAGTGCAAGACGGAGAAATCTTTTCTAGCCTTCTTTTGTTTCTGCAGGCCTCTGAGGAATCATCTCAGCGTCGCCATCCTCTCCCTCCGCTCTCCTCCTCGTGATCCACCCCTGCTCTGTCCTTCCCTCACTCCTCTCCCTCCGCTCTCCTCCTCGTGATCCACCCCTGCTCTGTCCTTCCCTCACTCCTCTCCCTCTGCTCTGCTCCTCGTGATCCACCCCTGCTCTGTCCTTCCCTCACTCCTCTCCCTCTGCTCTGCTCCTCGTGATCCACCCCTGCTCCGTCCTTCCCTCGCTCCTCTTCCTCCGCTCACTTCTCTGTGTTTCTCTGCCAGGAAAAGTAAATCACGGCATGACTTTCTGTCTGGATCTCATTTTGGCTCAAATATGTTTGAGTCTGAGGTCCGCAGCTGCTCCTTGCCTTGCACATTTATTTTTTTATTTTTTTAATGATGCAAAATGAAACCAGGCTTTCCCTTCCTCCCTCTCGCTCCTCTGCCTCTCAGCACTCAGCAGAACTGCACACATCACCTAAAACCAGACGGGCTAATTATTTCACCCTGCACTGCAAATGTGTTCAGCATTTTTCTTATAATGACAGGACATTTCAGCATGTAGGGAAAACAAAATGCAACAGTGAAGAGGTTAAAAGATATAGGGCGTCACCAGTGGTGAAGGGATTACTCAAATATTTAGCTTAAGTCAAGTATAGCTAAGTACATATAGATAGACGAATGTTTAATAAAGTAAAGTACTACTTACTATTGTATTTGAGTAGAAGTTATATATATTTATAGAATAAAAAGTAGCAAAGTGTGGCCTTGTCCCTTCTGTCTGCTAAAGCAGTGAGGGTTGGCGATGACTTCTCGACTGCTGCAGGTACACTTTTCTCTCATTGAAGGGGGCGGGGTCTAATGTTAGCTCTCCACTCTGATTGGATCAAAGGATCAGTTCCCATCTCGTTATTGATTACTTTTGAAAAACATGACATTTTAAAAAGTGGAGTAAAAACGTGCTGATATATGTATCAGATGCATACAAATACTTACAAGTAAAGTAGTGTAGTAAGTGCACTCTGTTGTATCCCACCAGTGAGCATTACACACACACACACACTAATGTATGTGCAACAGCAAACACATTTCACAGCCTCATACACAGGATGAAAATAATTGTCTCTGAGTTTGGAGAGAAATATCCATCACCAAGAAAATGAGACATAGAGAAAGTCTTCCTGATTAACTGATGCTGAGTTTGAGTATATTTAAATCTACAAAGCCACAGAAAGTGAGTCAAGAGAAACAGTAAGTGAGAGCTGGGTTGATTTTGTGTGTGTGTGTCTGGTTTTGTTTAATACTCTCATAAACCTTCCGATGACTCAAGTGTTTGAAAAATGAAGAATAAAGGAAATGAAATGCTGACTATTGTGATCTCTGTGCGACTCAGACTCGACCAAGGCTGAATCACCGCGAGTCATCAACGTCATCGTGGCCGACCAGAGGCATCACTTCCTCCTGCCGCTGGGATACGTCCTCACCTCTCTCCTGCTCCTGGCCTTCATCATCCTCATCATCATCCTCATCACACGCAGACGTAGGATGAAAGGTCTGAGCTGCAGCTGGATTACGGCTTATTTACACCGAATTCCTCACCTAAGTCTCACCTTATCAAATTTCTTTGTTTTCAGAGTTTAACCCGCAGGCATCTATGAGGTGAGTGCTGCCAACACAAAGACACACACACACACACACACACACACACACACACAATCACTGTCTTACTTTTAAACACTCACATGTCTCCTTCTCACTGTGAAAGGTCAAGCAGGAGTCAGAGCAGCTCTGATGAGTTTGAGATGGACGTTACTGAAGTCACTGTGAGCAACGATGAGGAGAGAGGATTCGGTGAGTTAGAAGAAAGAATGGAGCCAGGAGGCCTTCAAGGGTCTTTGGGAGCCTTAAGTAAAAGGGACCTGGGGTGCCCTATGTTAATCAAACCAACCCCTCAGCTCCCCAAGACATGCACAATCCAAAACTATCATTCCAAGACAAACTGCAAAATATGCATAAATATAGATAATAGTAAAGCAGTGCAAACCTCCACCATCATCTCAGGCACATCACAAACCCACACAAGCAGCTTTCAGACTTGCACTGAACTGAGTTAATCCTGCCCCACTACTATAATGTCTGAATGAGCTCACATGAGAACACAGCAGGAGATTCTCTGAAGGATTCTCAGTGAGTGAAACGTTGATAAACAAAAAACATCCATGCCACACCGCCACTCACTTGATTGTTTCACAGATTTTCCCAATGTTGTAAACCAGTCTGACGGGAGGATCTCCTGCTTTGGTTTTCATATGAAAGATAAACTCCAGAGAAAGTCCAGACTTAATCCAAAGTTCCCGTCTCAAAACGTTATTTAGAAAGTTTGTCTTCAAGGCAAATTATTGATGTATGATGGCTTCATTAGGGGGTTTCTGACCTTGGTGCCTGAAGTCTATTAAGCATATAGACAATCCTAGATTCTAATGGGACTTTAACAACATTGTCTTTGCTGTGAAATTACGTAATCAGTCCTTCCTGAGGGCCCCCACTCATTTTGGGGCCCCAGAGAACTGCTTGCTTTGCCTACCCTATTGCAGCGCCCCTGAGAGGAGTGTAGTGATTACATGATGGCTGTTGTCTTGACTGTGTGTGTGTGTGTGTTTTTTTTCTCCTGTGTGATTTTTAGAGTACAAGAACAACCTGCTGAGAGAGAAGGTCCATGTGAACACTCAGCCTAAAGTCATCGATCTTGACAAAGGTAAAGAGCATAGCTGGGCCGATCACAAATGACCTTACATCACAAGTGATTCCTCAGTAACCTCTGTCACTTTTTCTTCTCAAAGAGATGCAGAAATTTTCTAAGTGAGAGAAGGACAGAAAAAGTGAGAGAGGAGTCGCTGGCTGGTCCAGAGGCTGCGTTCCAAGCACAACACACTGCCCGGCCGTCCTGGCAGGAGGGACACGGAAAGAAAAAAATCTGTGCCACCACAACTGCAGAAAACTGGAAAAGAAAAAAAATGTTTTTAACTCGTCAAAATGATGGGGACACATTTACAACAAACGATTTCGTTTTCTTTTATTGTATTTTATTGTCAAACTAAAACCACTTGAGTGAGAAGGAGTGCTACAACTGTGCCAGGCACAATAGCACCACCCACAGGGGAGGTTTAGCTTTGACTGAGAGGTGTACATGTTGAATGAAGATGTGATCGACATGAATTATCAGTTATTACAGCATGAAGAAATTGTACTGATGATTTAATTTTCCATTGTTCTTCTCTTGGTTGAACTGACTGGACTTAAGCACCACTGACGTTTGATCAGATGGACACTAAATGACCAAAGAAACAATGTATGTATAAATGTTATGTTTTGACCGTGTTTTTAAACATGTATTAAAATGTGTTTGACGTCCAGCTGAGATGGGTTTTAACACTAACTTGATACCCACTCCGTTTGTATTCAAATTACTTAAATAGTAAAGTAATTACTTTTGAACTGAATATGGAGGAGAAATTAATAATTGGTAATTTTGTCAATCAACATTTCCGTTGATTTGAGAATAACAGGGAGTTTTTGTGCATATACAGCTCATTGGAATATCACAAAACCTGGTGGAAGGATGTGGTATAGGTCAGCAAAGAACCCATTGAAATTTGGTGTGGATCCAGATGAGAAGGCAGATTTTTTTCACATTTTCACCTTTTCCAGAGAATAATTACTAGATCTTGATGTGAAAAATCAGGCACATTTAGGGGACACATAGTAACGATTGTGTGAAATTGGCTGCAGCTTGATTAGATTATATTCTTGAGGGACATTCTGCTTTACAGATTGCACTTTTCAGACAATCCCACTTGAGTGCTTGTTTGATCATTGATCATTTATTCATTCCTTTGTGTCACAGACAGTCCCTGAAATCAAGACAAATGTTTTTTTTATACACTTTGTGAAGTTCGATTTGTAATAAACATTTTCTATAAAACACAATATATACTTTCCATCTAAAAACTGTAGGAAACCCTGGTCTGTCCTGCACTTTTGGACAACTGTGTCAAAGGCAGCAGCTTGCAATCAGCCAGAGTGTGCAAGCTCGCACACAGACACACACATTCATGAGATCACCTGCTCTCTAATCTATTCCAGTAGGAACTACAACGCGTTAGTTGATTCCTCTGTCGCTCTGTTTCACACAGACACGCAGGCAGTCAGTCAGACAGAGAGCTACACAGAGTGTGAAGGGGAATTCATTCAGGATCAGAGGATATTTGGGGCTCTGCTCTGTCTGTTTACAGTTGGAGGTCATCTACAGGGTGAGGACCAGGCAGGATGCTGGGTAGAGAAAAGTCCCTGCAACAGGACTGAATTGAAGTAATTGTGTTCCATTTGTGTTCAATATATTCAATTTGAAAATATCGACATGTTTGTGGTTGTTTGTGACTCAGAGTAACATAAAAAACGATGATGCTCTAAACAAGAACTGATGGAATAATAACAATTAAAATACAATATTCATATCTGAACATTATAAACAGTGTCTTTGTCTTATTGCCCATCGGGGAAAGAAAACAAAACTACCATGTGTAATCCATGGTATGTCACAAAGGACATGATGTGGTACATGTAAACTGCACAACCTGCGCTTCGTGTCACTGTAGCACAGTCTGCTGTGTGTTGTTATGCGACAACTGGGCCAGTGCTGTCTTTGTCACCCAGTCACTGGTCCAGCAGACTGGGTACGAGTATATAGTGCTCATGTTCAGCAACCAAACGACCCTCCTCTTCCTCAGTTGGGCATCAAGTGTCTCATGGCACCGAAGGAGTCTTGGATACAAACTTAAGCCCGACAGAGACTCTATAAAAAGGGACACACTCCTCTTGAGTGGTCAGACAAGGATGCATGGTTGGACTTTGGTGGGTCTCTGGCTGGGCTGGTTCGCTATGAACCGGGTGGGGTAGGTTTTTAGGGGTACCAAGTGTCCAACACAGGTCCACTCGAGTTCTGCTGAGGGCTGTCCAGAGGGGAGGAGCTTTCTGAGCTGCAGGTCCCACAACCCTGAAAAACACAAAAAGACAAGTTAGAAGTGGTTTCAGAGAGGGAATTCTATTCATGGTGAGTGTGTGAGGATCCCCACCTGTGTATCGATCTCATGTGGGAGAGTGTGCTGTTGGATCCAGGGATGGACTTCAGCCAGCTCTTCTCTCTGCTCCTTGCTGAACCAGGGCTGGAGATGCTGAAGAACCCGAAGCTTCTCCCTGTCCTCTGCCAACACCTCAGTCTGGTCTCTGTGGGTAAAATAAGACAAAGTTATAGGTTTTCCTTGCCTTAGTCACCGTTTGACACTTCTGCCAAGAGATTAAGTTGCTGCACATGGAGTCATGACAAGCCTTTGTTGGACTGCTAAACAGCTAAATCACTCATAATTGTTTGTGTGCATCCCCTTAATTTCATACTGATGTCATTAGATGAATAAATCAAGGGATTGAGTTAATATCATGGCACTCAGAGAGGCAGAGTCATAGAGCAACTGTCAGATGGGTAGCATGTCATTGAAATTATGGCAAATCTACAAAGCCAACAAAAAACCCATTTCCATGGTCTCGAAACCTCCTCTGTCAAATAGGGTTTGAGCTTCAGAAAGTTGGACAGACATAAAAAGGATTTACGTCTTTTTTTTATTTGACTCACCAAACTGCAGAATCTACGCGCGGTTGTGGTTGATCTCTCTCTTTTGGGACTGATGTTTATGATGATGTACAATTTGGTGTAGAGCCAAATAAAAATCCAGATCTAGTTAATTAAAATATGGTTTCATTGAGGGACTGTTGGTCCTTGGTGAAGACGGAGGTTTAGGATCTACTGAGTGCCACTGTAGCTTCCAACGACACCATGTTTCTAGGGTTAATGAAGGTTTAACTACAGAGCACAGCTCACAGGAGCAACTGACAGAGTAGGGAAGAAATTCTGCTCTGCTCTGTATGTGTTGGCATTATTAAGCATTTTCCTTTTCTGGTCACATTTCAATCGGTGATGCAAAAAGCAGCTGCTTCCTGACAGCTGTCAAAGGTCTTAACACAACAGATTTTTCTGTTTATTGAGAACGGAATGGAAACACCAGGAGAAGTGTCGCTCTGTGTACCTGGTGTGGATCTGGTACGTCATCAAGACTTGCTCAGGTGTGTTCTGGATCATGCTCCACAGGGGGTTCTCCACACGCGTGTCGAGGCTGTGCTGGTTCTCTGCTGGTGCCTCCTGGCTCTTGTGGAGTCTGTGCGACGTGTCAGATGAATCATTGCTGGCGAAGTATTTGCTGCTGAGGCTGCTTCCTGTAAACCCATTAACAAGTCAGTCTCTGTGTTCAGAGGTTACACATACAATATTCATTGCCACTAGATGTCTCACTAGCACCAGCATCTCGGACCAAAAGTTAAGCACATATTTGTTGCTCATTTCAATTAGCTAATAAATGTGTAAAAAAATACAACATTACATATTCATCGTAACATTGTGATGACAAAAATACCAAAATAATTCAGATATAGTTTTACTAGAACTAGTGTGCTTATAATATATATCAAAATAATTAATTATATATTATTATAACTTTAATGTTATATGGATTGAAAGTGTCGTTTTTCTCCTTCTTACCAGTGTGAGAGGTGGAGGTTCCATTGGAGCCAAATCCAGATCCAGATCCAGATCGCAACGAGCCCCCAGACTCCCCTGATCCCGAAGCATTGGAGCCGGTCCCTGACCTGGCGTCCTCCTGCAGCAGCAGGTCAAGCATCTCACTGGATGTAGACTGGGCATCATGGTTCCCAGAGTCACTGTAGGTGTCAGCCTGAGAAAGGAAAGGGTCTTAAGGTCAGAGATACACCAGAATTTGGTTCCTTGGACTTCACGACTGTATATAGTTTACTGGCTATGCATTAAGATGAAATAATGATGAATTTGTTTAAACATGTAAGAAAGTATAAAGTAGTAATATAAAGCTTGTTGAAGGTAAAGATTGATGGATGACAGCCGACTCACCTTGGTGGCATGTTTTTCATGGAGGCTCTCTGTGTGGTGGTGCCCGGTGCTGCTCTGCCCTTCACTCGGTTTGGGCAGCTCCTCCTGCAGCAGGTTGAGCTGCAGGGGAGAGCTTGAGCGAGAGCTGGAGAATAAAGCCCGGGCTTCAGGTGCCTCCTCCTCCTCCCCAACAGAGGAGCTTGGTCTGGGAGAGCAAAGCAAAGGGACCGGGGAGGTCACAGTGTGGGGGCTCGGCTGGGTTTGGAACTGAGGCTGCAGGAAAGGTGAACTGCCAGGGGCAAAGCCTGTCATGGTGATGGGTGCTTGGGGCAGCATGGTGGTACCCGATGGAGGGAACATGGCTGGGTAACTTGCAGTAAAAGTTTGGTAGTTGGGAAGGATGACGGCCATGACTGGAGCCATGTAAGGGTTGATGGGTTGGGCTGGAGCCATGGGCTGCATGGTGTGAAAGTTCTGCATGTTCTGCAGACCCGGAATGGAATGCATCTGGATTGGTTGCATGCCTGCTAGGCTCTGAGTCGACTGTATACTGTTGAAGTTGTAGCTGAGCTGGGTTTGGTCTGGAGGCTGCAGCACTACAGGAGTTGCTCCAGGCATCTGTTGTGCTCTGGGTGGTTGCTCTGGGCTAGGCTGAGTCGCCATCATAGGGACGAATGGGGTCTGCAGTGGGGATGTTTGGCCGTAGGGCGCCCCCATCTGGGGCTGAGGCTGAGATGACTCTGATGGAGCCAAGGGAGAGTCAGGGACACGGTGAGGAGGGCCAGGTGGAGAAGCATAGCTATCTGAGGAGCCCTGGGGTTTAGGGCGCTTGTACCTGGGCTTTCCTCTTCGAGAGCGGTTACAACCAACGCCGCTCAATGTACGTAGGTTATCACCTATAGTGAGATGGACAAACATTTACGTTAGCATTTACTAAATAAGATATTCCAAAAAAAAGCCTTACTACATATATAAGTTCAAATACCTGGGTGATGGGAGTGAGCCATCGAGCTGTTGTCCAGCTGCAGGTAGGAGCTGTAGGGGCTCTGGAGGACGCGGTGGCGGAAACGATCCACGTACTCTTGCTCCTCCTTCTGGGTATGAGCTGACAGCACACGCTTGGTGAGACCGACAAATCTTCGCTCCTCTGGGGCAGGGCGAGGGGCTGGACGGACGTGGGTGGGAACAGCATCAGCAGGCTCACTGCCCATTGGTGCATCCTCTGGTGCCGTGGCCTCTGTGTGTGAACATTGAGGAGAAAAGACTTGTTCAGGGGTTTACAAGCCTTTCCTGACACTTCACAAACAAAGAGTGATCCAAAGCTTTTCTAAATGAAGATTTAACTCCTCATAGAGTCACATAAAATCGTAACACAGACATGATGGTGTGTTTAAGTACCTGACTCAGGCTGCGGCACATGTACGATAGTGCTGCTGTATGAACACTGGCTGGTGACTGAGACCACACTCATGGCCTTTGTGGACATTGTGATGTCTGTGAGAGGTGCTTCCAATACAGCTGCTGGGCCCAATGACACCTCACTGTCCAACACCACCACTGGACACACAGGTAAGAAAATAAGAATCAGTTCATGTCGATTTGGCAAAGAATATTACATATGACAAAGTCATGTTCTGCAAATTTGTTTTCACCATCTGAGTTGGTCTGAGCCGTGTCTGTGGCTCCTTTAGACTTTTCATCTTCTGATGGAGATGATGAGGGAGATGAGGTGGCCAGGGAATGAGACTCACTCTTGCGCTTAAGGGCCGGACCTGTACAGCTATCCAAATATCTGCAACAGAGAGAAATTAATGACGTGCTTTGTTGTGTAGTGAACTGAGATGAGATGATGCAAGCGTGGTTATGAGCACACACCTGATGACGTTGTCCACACAGTTGATTTGCTGATAGGAGGGAATGTGTGTTTGCTTCCTGCTTTCTTCATGATCTCCGACCTCAGGGTTTAAGACTGCAGGCGGCAGACGGGCTGGATGTATAAAGGGTCGTTTTAATTAACATCTCTGAGTTCAATTGAATGTTTGTGCAAAATTTGAAGACATTCCCTCAAGCTGATCTTAAGATATCATGTTCAAGAATAACATAAGAATACTTTTTGAGGCCACCATGACATGATCTTTGGCCACCACAGTCTATTCAGTTCATTCTTGAGTGTAAGTGAATGTTTGTGCCAGAGGTGATGAAATTCCCTTTAACATGAACGTCAACATAAAGAACAAAAGTTCTTCACCATAAGGCATTGTATCCGTGTGTGTGGAACTGCTTTACCTGTGGCAGGTTTGCCAAAAAGAGACATTTTGTGGTTGGAATCCAGGTAGGCCCGCTGACCCCAACTCTTCACTCTGTTCACGTCGGCACAGATCTGCTGCAAAGTCATCTGCAAGAATACACACACACACAAAATAAAACAGTGCGATCAATCTTAGCAAGAGCAAATGCGCTACTATTGGTCTGCTGAGAAGTGATGTCATTGTCTTACCGATTCCCGGTGTGAGTCCTCCCATGGGTTACCATTGCTGTCACTTGAAGACGCGACGCTGATGTAATGCTCATGAGATCTGTTACTTGCCAAGCTGCCGTAACCACTGGAACCATTGTGGTGGACCGGCTGTGGATAAGAGACTCAGAAGTGAGTAATTATCATACACAAACACACAAAGATAGCATGACATTACAGAAAATATTCCTCTATGAGGCTGCGTGTAGACTATATTTGAGTGGGACCCAAACTCTAGGACCAGAAGCCAAACCCATTTAGGTTCGAATCCATGTTTCCTGTTTTTTATGGTCCAGGGTCTGTTTAATATTATGTGAAATATCCAAGTGGATCTGAGAAAACCAAGCTGTGATTGGGCAGCACAGATGGTGATGGAAGTGCTGTGTGTGTATGTATTTTATATCTTCAGATCATTGAAGAGAACAAGGGTGTCGCAGTCTCCGCCTTTCCATAATAAAACAAAACCCTGGAGTTTTTAACTTAAACTGGAAAACTGAAGTAAATGTAATGTGACAAAACTGATGCGTTTAAAACTAATATATGAGTGTGAAAATAACTTCTTTCTTTCAACCAAGAAAACCAACAGGATAATTTCAATATGATATACAACAGAGGAGCAGGGTTAACTTGATGTAAGATAACTTAATTTTAAAACTGCAAATTGTCTTTACTTTTTCTCTTTTGATAAATAACAAAAAACATTTATTTCAATATATTGAATTGTTCAACATTTTGGTTGAATATTGCCGAACATTTCTTTTTCAACAAAGAAATATTCACCTGCAGGAAAAGCTTTATAGATCTTTGCTTGCAGGTCTTTAATTTCTTCATGAGTGACAGTTAAATCCTCCTGAGTCCGAGCAGCAAATACATCCTCATTCAGTGGACTCCTACAGGCAAGGAGAAAAGCACAGTGACATCTACCTTATCGTGATGCAATTTAATTAAATAGTTTTTTTAAGCTATATCAATTCTGCAGCAACACTTCACTGAAAAAAAAGAGGTGGGTTATAAGACAGGTGAAAATCCAAATCCTCTTCCTGAGAACATTGAAGGCCATGAGACTTTACTTTTGAATACAACGCTTTAAATTATTGTCTTTTTCGTTAGAGTGCTTTTGCTCCTTACGTTCTGACTTTATGCCGTCCAATGATAAAGGCCACCTTGCGGCTCCATGGGTTGATGAAACTGGACCAGCTGGTGTCCAAGGTGATGTAGTCTCCATTCTGACAGCGCATACGCACCGGAGAGTGCTCAAATGGCCGCTGGCCAGCATACCTCAACACTACACATGGCACCAAGAAGTGAAAAACAAGAGAGATTAAGATGTAATTAACTGAATGACAGACTGGTCCCCAAAAAAACACCTTAAGTGAAAACCTGGTGGGATATCAACTCTGGGTCTAATAACGTCTGTTACTGGTTAATGTACCTCATATTTTTTCTTCAATGCATTAATTGAGAAATTACCATATCCCTATTGTACTCACAACTACTCCAGAGTCCCAACACTACTTTTTGTTACGTTAGAAATGAACTACTCCACAGAAACCTTCCTTGAGCATGTACCTTTCCGGTGCATCGACAGCAGGAGGGGCCGGTCCTCTGGATGAATACAAGTCAGCAATGATGTGCCAATCAGATCCTGAGGAAGGTATCCTAGCAACGGCACAGCCCTGTGGATAATAATCGTAATGTCATCTTCATCAACACACTTCCATATAATGGCTCAACATAAAGCTCAAACTCTGGCTGTGAACATCTTTGTGTGTGTATGGACCTGTCCCCCACTTCCAGGAACACACAACCAGGGGAGTGTGTGGTGGTGAAGATGCGCTTGTCCATGGGGATCCGAGGGGCTGCACGAACAAATAACAAACTAAATCAGGAAGTACCTGTGCGTTAACAGAGTGATGAGTGTGTAGCGTGAGTAATCATGTTAAAATATTTTTTGTTCACAACTTTCCCATTCAATCATTGGTAATCATTTACAACAATGCTGGGTTGGGTTCAGTTTTTGGTGGTAATGAGTGTACCTTCATATCCAGAGATGATGCGTTCAGCCAGCGCCAGAGAGCACGGCTCCTCCTCCTCCTCTCCACTTGCTCCTGATCCCTGCACCTTCAGCAGGTACGGGGTAATTCGGAATGGATTGTAATGCATCTCACCCTCACGGTCCTTCCTACCCCTAAAATATACATATGAATTTCATTTTCCTCTCGTGATTACATGGGGAACCAGCCTTTTAACATTTTAGCTAAGGCAAAAAACTATTTGAAGCTTTACAGGAAAGTAAACATATGCTGCTATAGTCATCTCTATCCGTTTCTAGACTTGTCTATCCTTAAACAGTAATCTCTCTCTGCTACCATAATACAGCGATGACTTGCTTTGTCTCTATCTGTGCTGTATAACTCGTATAAAAGTCCCATAGAGGGGTCAGGAAGAATGAATGACCTGATACTTATGCTGACCTGATTCTGCAGAAGAAGGACTTGACCTGCGCGCAGTCAAACAGAACTCCGGCTGCAGAGACAGACAACAGAGATAAGGGGTATTAACATATGTTTGAAAATGTACAATGTCTAACTGTCTACCTCTGTCATTCAATAGAAGATTAAGGCTTAATGTAAGTGTAAATGTTGGTTATGTCTATTGGTGTTTTTATTATGTTTGTATGCAAAAAATGCCTTGAGAATGTTCTGGTTAATGCTATTTATGCTATAGGGTTCAAAAAAAGAATATCTATTTCATAATATGCAAAGCAGTTTGTAAAATGTGGTTAAAACACACCTGTGTGCGAGTTGCTCCAGGGTGGCAGGTGCGGCTGAGCCGTGTGTGCATAGAAGACATTAACATCTTGGTGGAAGAGCAACTCCACAAACTTGGCCGACTCCAGGAACTTCCGCTTGCAGCATAGAATGGTGTGAGCCTGCTCCGACGCGTACAGCACGCGGCCGCTCATCAGGGAGAAGACAATCACGAAAGAGTCCTACACACGGATACAGAGAGACGTACGCACGGACATGTCACAGACACACAAAGGCAGTGAACACATACACCCACAAACCTGCCAAAGTGTGATGCAGAAATATACGTATATTTTCATGCATGTATGTTTGCCAGTGTGATTAAGCCTTTAATAACTAGAATTGTTATGCCTCCGCCAACCAGCGCAGTTTTTGTGTATTTCTACAATTTCCTATGGGCAGTCCTAATAAGTCACATACAGTGGAACATGAGGTCATTGTGACCTTGACCTTTGTCGTCCAGGCACCAATATCTAATCAGTTCATCCTCGAGTCCAAATTAATATTTGTACAATATTTGTACCAAATTTGAGGAAACTCCCTCAAGGCATTCTTGAGATATTGAGTTCACAAGAAAGGGACGGATGGACGGACGGGCAACAGAAAAACACGATGCCTCCAGTTACTGGCTGTCACTGGTGCAGAAGTTGGCAAGAATGTGAATTATCATGTGTTCTCGAGTGTTTGTGTTATGCGAGTGTGTACCGTGTTTTTAAGGGTGTGTTCAGACGTGACTCTTTCCAACTCTTCCAGGGAGAAAACGGTGGCATTTCTCCTCTCATCCTGGCCAGTTCTAACCAGCAGTTTGTAGTATTCACTATTTGCTGCAGACAAAAGCACAAAAAAGACAGACTTGTTGGCAGGTTTGGTGGAAAAAAAGGGTTAAAAAAACAAACTCTTTCTGAGAATCATAAATGTTTCCAGCTGTGTGTTCAGCCCTGTTACCTTGAACTTGTTTGACACAGTTAAGTGCGTAATGTAAGGCATCCACAGTGCTGGCTTTGCTGTGCCTGCGTTTGCCTGATGGAAGCCTCTTCTTCATCTCAGCCACAGTGATCTTCACTTCACTGTGGGTCTGCCCTTTGCCACCATCTGCATGCTCACCGCTACAGAATCAGAGATTCAGTATCAATAAACATGATTATGTCACAATCACAGAACATAGCAGATATTGTTTTCAATGTCTTTTATTTCACACAAATGATGTACGATGTATATGTTTAAGGCCCTGGTTTCAGCACATCCTAGTATGGTATGAAAAACTATTTATGACACATTAGTATAATATCTTACTTAAGACACTGAGATTGCTCTATTTCATGGGTGGTATTTTTGTCAGTATTACAGAATCGCTACACAGTTAAAAGGGACATTTGTGTTATTGTTTTTTTTACTGTTTTAACATCAGCTGCTCGGCAGCATCGCATTTGTCAAAACCTGTAGACAAAACAGTGAGTTGTGAATTTCTACGACTCTGACCATTGGTTTTGTTGTTTATTATGAAGTTATTTGGGGTAGCAAACAAAGCTAGATCATACAACTACAAATCAATAGCATACACACGTGTCTTCATCTTTAATCAACTGTATTTGTGATGGCCATGTGCACTCTCAGTTTCCCATGCAACATTATGAGCATGCAGACTTATTTCTACCTCAGTGGTTACAATAGGAATCTAAACTAAACTGTGGATTTGTTTACAACCTCTTTGTTGGTTTGAAGGTTCCATGTTTGGTTCTGTTGCTTGTTTTATTAGCATCTTGTTTTGTTCCAAGATCTCAACTCTAACTTGGTGAGTACATTGTTCATCTGATATCTTTTATATCTGATCTGAAGTCGAGGTCATAGACGAAAAGAAAAAATATACAAAAAGACAAAATATAAAAAAAAATGCTAATTGTAGTTAAATGATACTAAGGTCTCTAAACTCTCAAATAGATTAACTCAAATTCTGTAGGCCGATAAACACACTATTGTGCATTTTAAAACTTTTTTTTGAGATGAGACAAAATCTTAAATCACTGTGTTGTGAATGTTTACAGAAATGTCAGGGAAAATACCTCTCGATTGAAACTGATGTGGATCCAGTGGCACTCCTAGGGCTGTGATTGGCCGAGGAGGAGAGGTCATGTGAACCACTGGTCATCTCTTCATCTTCCTGCCAGACTTCTCCACCTGAAGCTCTGCTCTCCTCTCCTCTCCCCTGTGCCCCTCTGTCCCGCTTCCCGGACGTTACACTCCTCTCCCCTCCACCTTCACATGTAGTTGGCGATAACACGGGTCCCTCCCCATCTGGGCCGCTGTCACCTCCAGGCATCTCCACACTTTGGTCACACATCAACAGCAATATGTCAAGTTATAGTGATCAGTCTTCATATGTTCAAACGAGGGAATGAGATCCATGTGGCGATGATAATTAATCAGCACTGTAAGACAGAGAGAAATGAGGGGAGATGATCATCATCATTTTCAAATTAGCAGGATTTCATTAACAGCATGGACAAACTAGCGGCTGGTGGCTACCTGGTGCTTCAGGGCTCATGAGGAAATCATGACAGACTATGTGGTAAAATCACTGTCCTCCATCTTGGCCCAGTTGACAATCTGAGGCAGGTGGGGTTGATTAAAAGAGTAGTGGCCAGAGTGTGATCTTGAGGAACTGGAAATTATTAACCTTGAAGCCTTAAAGTCATGGTACTACGAAGCCAATTGTGGAAACCCCTGCAGACACATTATTCTGGTTTAATGCACTGAGAAGATAACCTTTTGAGAAAATGAAATGAATGTGTGCATAATAATTTTCGTGTGTTGACAATGTGTCTCAATCCCATATTCTCCCTGTTCTAAATCCAACCAGTTGATGGCCGTCCATCTTCAGCCTGATTGTTTCTGGCTCTTAAGAGAAAGTTTCTCTTTGCTACAGTCGCCAAGTGTTTGCCCTTGGTGGGGCTCTGGGTCTTTGTACATGTTATAAAGACTAAGACTAGACCTGCTCTATATGAAAAATGCCCCGAGATAACCCTTTGTTACAATTTTGTGGCTCTAAAATGTAAATGATCCAACTATACTGTTACAATGAATATACTCAGTTTATTTTGTATATATAATTTTCCATTCATTACATCTGTGTTTATATTGTATGTATCATTATTCATTACTTTAACCGCGTGTCATATTTACTAACTACGTACACTGGCAAATTTCCCCTTAGTGGGACTAATTAGGGATTATTCCATCTCATTTTATGATACATCAGAAACATCACAAACGTAATTAATAACTGTAAATATTTTTGCTTATGATTTGAGTGTACAATTTCTAGGATGTTTTATACTGGAAGACTTGGTGAAACACAACCAACTGGGTGCTATTACTTTCCATTACGTGCTTGTTCCTGCTAAGACAGGAAGGGGAAAATACAAAATAAAGTACGGTACAATGGCTTGCTGTATATATCTTTCTCTTCAAACACAGTCACATAAAGTAACAAATCTGCCCCTTAAAGGGATGGAAATTCACTCATTATCTACTCATCACCACTATGCAGATGGAGAGGAAGGTGAAGTGTTTGAGTCCACAAACCACTTTAGGAGTTTCAGAGTTAAACAGCGTTGCTGCCAAATCCAATACTATTGAACAAAATTGCGACCACTTCTTCAAACGTAAAATATTGAAAATCCCACCATACTGCTTGTGTGGTGTTATCCAAGTGTCCGTAAGCCCTGCCATTCAAATTCGACTCGAACTATCTCCAATCAAGCAAAACAAAGCCAAAAGGTACGCTACCCCAGTTCAATGAGATCAGGTATTAACTGTCTCAAATCAACATCCTCCTCCCAGCCTTATTTTCAGGGCAATGAATAGCATTGATATACAAACACAAGCTGCAGCTACCACCAAATACATGTGACACTGAAGAGAGAGACACAGATAAGATCGAGGGAGATCGACTGAAACATGAGTCAATGAAAATGTTGTTGGACCAGTCGTCGCTGCATGATTACATAACAAGCCCAATTCAAAGTGTAAAAACCGATCCGCCCATTGCTTTACATTATAACTATACAACACACATATAAAAACCCATGTTTACTTACTTCAATTGTACAGCACACAAACAGACCACACTGAGGTCAAGGTGCTGACCCACGTTATTGGTGTTTACTTCTCTCCCCTACTAGAGTTTGAGAACTTGTTCAAAGCCCAGGGTCACACACAAATAATTCTGGTATTTTCTACAATCAACTCCACTTGTCCCAAATGTCTTCTCTCTGTCTCCATATAAATATACATCTTTTGATAGAGTGGACTTCTTTTGCTAGATGACAAGACAATAATAGATTTTCTCAGACACACTACAGTCTTGTGACTTTATGTGTCAGTTGTTTATACTGTAATAGAGTATATGTATATATTTGAGTCTACTGTACATATTTTACATTGCTCTTGTATATATTATATTTCCACAAGGGATCAATACAGTATACAGTTATAAAATCACAATATAAGTTACATATACACACTGACATGGTGTAAATATGGTCTATATACGTATTAAGGTTAAATGTTTTATGAGGGATATAGTTAAGAGGATCTGGATTAGATGGCCTGACTGACATTTTCCAAGTTAAATATTTATAGGGCTGAGGTGGTATAGGGTCCTTGTAGGTAAACCTGTTTATAGGTCAGTGCAAATACTGAAGATTATCACTGCATATAAGATAAACGTACACATACAGCACCGAGGTGAAGGAGGATTTAAGGCAATAGGAATAGAAACTGTTTTCAGGCTTCAACAACAGACTGACTCCCAGTCATAACAAACATGACACTCATTTGACGGTTCACTTCCCAGTCCCTACATGAACCCACTGACCTCAGTAAACCCACTCAGCACCACACGTCAAGGCTTAAGCAGAGGACTGTAGCCATGCCTGACATCCAGCGCTGAAATAACAGCGTTACTGTGAGAAGAGTCACACATCTGGCCAGCTACAAAACACAATTTGTCACATAGTAAAAAGCAGCTAAGGAATAAAGCAATTAGTAACCCTGGCACTGACCTGACAGAAGGAGATTTAGGGGTGTGCGTATAAAATCTGAGCTTATATTGTAAATTGCTAGGTTGGTAGTTACAGTAACAGTGAATACAATAACTGTAATGTTATTAATGCATTGAAGCCTCAGATTGTTCTTGACACAGTGACCAGTGCAGCAGAACTCGCCAACAGGTTTTAAGATGGATACTCCTGAAAACCAATACATAGATGTGTGTTCAAACTGACCAGCATGGTTTTACTATTTAGAATAAATTCATAGTCACTTGCTTTTAACTGTAGTTGTACCAAACTGCAAAGGCCTTGACATTAATTGGTGACAAGCTCCATTTCCCTTAAATGGTGAGAAAGTTCAAACCATAAACAGTGTTTACATACAGCAAATGGACAGAAATCAGGGTCCTTTGGATTAGTTTGGTTTGTGAAAGCCCGCCTGAAACATCATTGTTTTTAATCATCTTCATTACAGGACATTAGAGCTGTTGAAAATAGAAGAAGCACTAAAATACATTATAAAGAGGCGTGTTCTATTTTTCCAGAGTAGTATTACAATGTGGCATTGATCTAGTCAGTGGGTCACATGACATCGAAGCAAACAAAAGTGCAATTACTTTATTTTGTTTTTCCAATATTTTGAAAGAAATTATCAATCGGCATTTACCAATCAAAAAAGGCGTGTTACGTGACATCATAGTTTTGTCTTAGATTGTCATCACGTGGGCAATGATAAGAACATTGGGTTTGTGTCATTTCAAATCGGATTTGCAGATGGTCCCTAAAACGAACCCCTGGCTCAGCAGGGAGCTTGAGGTGGACGCGGAGCGAGTGGCCGCCGAACCTGCCGCGGTCACACTCCCAGCAGGACGCAGACAAGCTACCCGGAGAGCACCACATGCCACTGAGCAAGGCACGCTGTGTGAACATGTGAAGCCCCCCGCGTCAGGGACAGAACACACACCCTCCACCACACACACTGGCGCTGAGCGGCACCAGACCAGCGGCCGAATCCTGTTTGTTTACATGCACGCTTCTCTCGGGTCGGCGGCGCTCGCTTCACTTATTCACCGGTGTTTTAGAGGGAATATTTACCTTTTCAGCGACGCGTTCGAATCAGCTTCAGTGTCCAAACAAAGTAGCCATATCTCCAAGTTGTGTTAGAAGCGGAGGGGGAAAGCCCGAGTCACTTCCCGGTCACGTAGATGTTCCCGCAGCTCCGCCACACAGCAGTTCTGACACATTTGTGCAACGTGAGGCCGGTGCTGCGCAACCCCGCCCACCCCGCGGTGATTGGACAGGTGTTTTTCGTATGCGTCTTGTGATTGGATAGAGCCTTCCAGGAGTGGGCGTGGTGGGAGCGGGGTTTTATCGTGGGTTCACGTGGACCTCCATGTTACGTAACAGAGCGACAACGCTGAGCTGTGCGTCCAGAACAGACGTCATCCGCCCTGCTGCTCACCGACGGACCTGACCAGGAGCCTGGAGAGGGGATTCATTCAGTGATCAATAATCACTGTCATTCTTAAACAAGACCGCCAAAGGGTCACCTCTTAAATGTGACTGTTGCTCTTTCTGTGATGGTAAAAGCCTCATATGTCAGTGTAGTTGTTGGCAAACATGGAACACAACATTCATTCATGTTTAATTTTACATTACCAGATTTTAAATTTCCGTGTTGAAAGCTGAGGTCTGAACCTTGGTGTTGTTACATGCAAAATATTCGATCCTCCTTTTGGTTTAACACTGCTTTAAAAAACTTTGCATGACATCCATGTGACAAACCTCCATCTAGGCATCATGTACTTCACATTGATCGGTTTTATTAACTGACATGCGTATGGTGTGGGCCTAAATCAACAGATTATCTTGTTGCCACAATGTTATAATTAAAGTTGTTATAATTACAATTATCTCAAAATGAGGCCTTCATAGCTGCCCTCTGTATATAGGCAGTGAGTCCTCCATGTTGCACTGTCCTGTTTCTACAGAATGGGAAAACCGAAAGATTTGCTCTACAGAAAGTAATTCACAGTTTTATGTAAAGGGTACTGTATGTTTGCCTTCATGTAGTAAAATAATATTCAGTTGGTTGTAATCTGCGCTCTCACTGCTAGATTTCTTCACTACTGACGTGTACTTACTGAAAACTACAAGTTCAATTTTTCTTTGAAAACTTTAATAGTTGTACTCTTAATTTGCTTTATTTGTGAGAGACAGAGGAGGACTCAGATTCAATGAAATGTTCACATACTAATCCTCTTCCATAGACTCCAACATGACCTGTGATAGAGCAAGTATCTGTTCGTTAGAGGAACCATCAACATTTAGTCTGTTACGGATCAATAAGGAAAAAAAACACTGGTATTGTGATTTAAGTTAAATCTATTTTATTCAAGCAAAAGGCATTGTGGGTCAACGAGTAGAATTGCACTTAATCGGGAAATAACTTTGCTTCAAATTTCTGATGAAGACAAGAGGATGATGATAATTTCATACCTGTTGCATCATGCAAGCACTATGACTTACTGATGTCTTAAAAACTACTGAAAAGCCCAACATCAACAGTTCTATTTTTCATGAAATGCCATGTACAACGAAATCCAAAATAGTTTGTCCCATTAAAGCCCAGTTCTCAAAATGATAGAAGCAGGAAAAGTGATGGTCCAGTGATGAACTTCTTTTTAACACTCAAACACCCATGATGCTTGAGAGTGAGGTGAGCATCAAGATAAGTTCTATATAATGAGTTGGCACAAAACACTAAGGATAATAAAACTAAACTATCAAACATAGAGAGGGTTCTGTATTGATGGGGAGGGATAAATGCCTGACTGATTAATGGTTAATAAGCCAAGCTGATTGATGCAAACAGCACAGTATTTGTCAGGACAGTTAGAGCATTCAGAAGGTCCTACACTCCTTGACAGGTAAGTACAGTCAATAAGGTATGACTGTAGTGTTGGCTGTTGTCCAGTGGAGAAACTAATTAAGGCATCCGTCTGAAACCTCATGCTCCTTGCTGTGCTTGATTATACGAAGAAAAACTTTCTGGCACATCTTGGAGAGCACCCACTTTTCAAAGATCTGTATGGCAGTGTATCTTGCCTTCGTCTGGCTGTGAGGTTGTTGTCTTAGCATAAAGGCACATGGTCTCAAGGCAAGCTCATGCTAGCTTATGATGTAAAGTAGTCGTCTCTCAAATGCTGCTTTCAGACATGCACTGAACTCTGGACATTCTCCTGAAATTATCTTGAGGGGATGGATGTGAGGACGCAAATGTCAGAGTCAGTTGTTCTGAACATTTTGCTGAACTTTTCCTGCCAGTTCACAATTAAAAGCTCCAGAGAATGTCCGACTGAGCTCTTGTTAGAGTACAGCAGGTAAATGTGCGGAAAATTCAGAGTGAGGAGGAGGACATGTAAATTACATTTCTAACTTGCAACTGAAAAAAAAGAGAGTACAAATATGTCAGGATGAATAAGAGGTGACATACAGAAGACCCTCCAGAGCAAAATGTATACATCATGCATGCCCCGTTCATGCTCTACCTAAGTGCCACCCCCTCGCCTGAACGCTTGGGAATTTTGACGGTTGTTTTGAAAGTGTCTGACCCGCACAATCTTCTGCTGTGTTCTTCATTCGTGAAAGACGAAGTCAGTTCATGTCTGAAAACGGCTGAAGAGGGCGACAAGGACAGGTAGTATCTAATGGTTCAACAGCGTGTTAACAGCTCATTTGTTGTTGTTGGGGGGGAAAAACAAATTGCTATTTATTCCACCCTAGGTTTGAGGTATTATGCAGAGAACTCAAAAAGCACTCAACCATGTGCATAAATAAAATTGGATCTTAAATTCCATTATACATCAGAAAACTGTAAATGACGTGAAAAACAACAAACCCAATTATATTTAAAAATTTGGATATATATCTAAAATATTGGCATTATATGCTGAAAAGCAGAAATGTTCAGTTGGAGTTGAAAAAGGGGAATCGCTACATTTTAATGCAGAGCAACTGTTAGAATCTAAATGGACAAACAAAAAAGGTCAAAGGCACTTATCTTAACCTGGCACGCAAGATCACGACTATTAATACAGTAAAACATAACAAGAAAATATAAGTGTAGGAGAATTTACAACAATATTCTTCAATTCTAGTCCTGAGTTCGGAACGTGTGTGTGTGTGCGTGCGAGTACTTTGTCATATGGTCAAAAGGGGATTTATTTATATTCAGTAATTTTTTCGTTGTGTTTGAGTCAAAATACTTGTTTGTTTCTGTATGTATCTTTCTGCTCTCTTTGGCATCGCACTCATATAAAAGTTTACTGATGTCTGGTATGCACACACACACACAAACACACACAGAGACACAAGACAATCCAGGACAAGGAATGAAGCCCCGCTGCAGGAGGGGCAGAATATTGTGGAGCTCAGTAGCCAGTAATCACTTGATCTCTTCCTCATTTATCCATGTTGCTCCTCTCCTCTTCTTCATTGTTTCTTCCACTCCTCCCTCCGCCATCGTTGTTTTACGATTTCGTCCAAACTGTGAGTGAAGTCGAGAATTAAGTTTAATTACTTGCATAAACTTGTTGATTTCACCTGAGGAAGTTGGCAGATTTAATTACTGTAAGTATCACTAATTTAAATGCAAACTAAATTAACATACATTACATAACAATCAACAAGTCAACAATCTGAGGTAAATCTGTAATTTCAATCTGTAAAGTAATTACTTTTATACATTTTACAACACCATAGGCTTGATACTTACTAATAATGATGATGATGATGATCACTATGACAGCTATGAGGATGGCCCACATCTGCAGGGGGGAAATGTTGAGTAAATTCAGTGCAACACACTTCAACTGAAGTTATGATATCTATGTATTTAAATGAAATATTTTTGACTGATCAGCTGTATTATTAATTTATTTTAATAATATAATTTTTGTATTTGCATGACACTTATTACCAACTTTAAATCGAAAATGTATAATGGTTATGTTGTGGAGTTGAAAATGTATCTTTATTGTTAATTAAATGATAGATTTGTCAGGATCAGTGTAATTTCTACCTCTTTCATCTTACAGACTGGTAGTATGGGTTTTATTTATTATCATTTACAGTGTCATTTGGAACAAACTGTGTTAAGACACCTTGATGTTCTTCCACCAGTACTTCCTCTTCAGCTTTGCGGCACTGGTCTCAAACTGGGAGGCTCCGGCCTGCAGTGCGTCTGCTCTGTCGTCCAGTTCAGACAGCTTTTGGTCACGTTCCAGCACTTTGTCCACATTAACGCGCATGATATCCACCACCTACACACAAATGAAAATAAACATATACAACATTGATGGCATGAGTTCTTTTGAGTATTAAGTAACCGCTCAACAGTTACTTAACAAATCCACCACCAATCAGCAGAAATCGTGCCTTTCAAGGTTTAATTATATAGACAATTAAGCATATTAACAGAGTTCACATAAAATCAGGCAGACATGTGTGTACACAAAATATTGCAGAATAAACACAACCTATATGTTCCACTGAACCAATAACCCAACTAAATGCCACCCCCCTCAGACAGAGCTGCAGGGCACAGAGGAGTGTGTAAGCCCATGCAGACCTTACATAACCATGGAGATGGTGATTATATAAACTTCAGGCAGCCAATTGAAAGCTTCGCCAGACACGCTAAGGTAAAAATTCTGTGTAGGAGGGGCTGCTTTCACAGTGACCACAAGTGAGAATGAGAGAGGGAGAGGACAGTAAAGGGGTTAAGAGGGAAAACCAAGGCAGACCGAGATTTGGCAGCCTTTTCTTCCTGGTGGCTTCACTGACAAGATTCTGAGTAAAATGAAGAATAAATAGTCTCTTCTCTTTTACTGAACGTTCTCTGCCATGTGAGCTGTCATGCAGAGTTAGAGCTACTGACACCACACATTGGTGATTCTTAGACACTGAAAAAAATATATCAATAAATGTTCCAATGTTAGATGTAAGTTCAGCACATATTAGCTGCCTTGGGTCACAACAGCCTCGTTAATACTAACTCAGAAAGTCTACCGCAGGAAAACAACAGACAAGTTGGCAATATATTCTTCCTTTTTCAAATTGACCTTAACAGCTACTTTTACTTCGCTAATCCGGTATCGTTTTCCATTGACTTCTGTAAAATTTACAACCAAGCCATGAAATCACTCTCAGTTATGTGAGTGACAATATGAAATGGACGGGAACTAGAAAGAAAACATACATCCTAACTTAAACCTATTCTGTGCAACGTAGAGTCGACTTATATCCACCGCAGGCTAAGATACATCTCTTCCAACTACAACTTGGTTAAGAGGATGATGTCTATTAACCAAAAAATAATAATAATAATAATTAAGTTTAGTAGCACTTATATGTAGCACTTGCGGGTTTGCTTTTGACATTAATGTACTTACATGATTCTTGCTTTTCTGGGTTTGTACCCTCATAGTGGAATGCACTTATTGTAAATTGCTTTGGATAAAAGCGTCAGCTAAATGAAATTTAATGTAATGTAATGTAATGTAATGTACTGACATGAATAATAAGTCTGTGTGGACCCTCTGCAGCTTACGGAGCTGTCATGACTCAGTGTGATCAGATGACTCTGGCTGTAACTGGTCCCTGCACACTGATCTGAGCTCAGTACGGGCTTGTTGAATATATTGATTCTACTAGTATGTCCCTGCAGAGGAGCTAACACTATCTAACAGCTGTCAGCAGATATACGGCTAATCTAGTGTCACATAAACAGTGCAGACGAATTCATATTAAAGTGAGCTGCTAAATTTCTGTCTCTTCCCATTATGTGCTCATAGTGATAAAAGAGGATGTGCATGCTTAGTCGAAGCATCTGCTATTGACAGTGCTTATGTTGCAATTTAGTTTCAAAGTAAAAGTCTGAGGTTTTAACTGGACCTCGGCAGCCAATGATTTGAAAGATCTCACCTCATCCACCTGGGCCTGGGTCTGCTGCATGCGCTTGTTGCTTGACCCGGCGCCAGAGCCTTCTGGAGCGTTGGCCGACCTAAAGATTAAGAGTAAATAAAAGATTGTGTTTAAACATTATATTGCATACCGTGTAACTCACTGTCCATATAAAATGTTAATGTTAAGGCATTAATCTATGGTATTAAATAAGTCTGAAACCGTGCACGCATAAAAACCATAACTGGAACCATAATCATTTAAACATTGAGGATGTATAATATCATGTCTGTGGATGAAGGATAATTTGTGAAGCAAGGTGGTGATGATATGGCTAAATAAACGGGAGACCACGAGATCGGCTGCCGGATTAATGCTTCATAACAGTCAAAACACTTACAATAGAGAGCTGAATGAAATACTTGGAGGGTAAACAACATTTAAAATTGGAAAAACATATCTGAACAGCTATTTTCTAAAGTTTATTCTATACCAACATGGTTAGCTACTGCCACCCTCTTACTTGAGGCAGCAATGCTCTTGATTTGAGGTATCTACACTTAACGGTCAGGATCATACAGGGATTACTGTGACTGTGGCTTTTTACAGCACATGCCCACACTTCTCAGATTCAGCCCAGATGATAAGAAAACCAAGGCAGCTGTAGATGGGCCACATCATTTACATGCAAAACAGTAATTACACACATCTAGCAGAAACACCAATGTATACACTAAACATTTTGCGTTAAAAACATCTCATCTTAAACAAACCTACAAATGAAACTGCTTCCCATTAGCAGGACAAACCATTTTATTTACTTTTTGATAAATATATGCTCCATGTAAAATTAAGATATTTTTGCTTTTATGTAGGGTTTACATTGAAAATAAATGTGTGAGTGAGTGTGCTTGTGTGTGTGTGAGCGACAGAGAGTGAGAGTGGGTGAGAGTGAGACAGAGAGTGGGTGAGAGAGAGAGAGAGAGAGAGAGAGAGAGAGAGAGAGAGAGAGAGAGAGAGAGAGAGAGAGAATATAAGTGAGGGCAGTATTATTTTCTTTCATAGGGCCCAAAACTTCTAGCCGCACACCCAGTCAGATAGAGTGTGTACACAGTACAGTGTAAACATCTGTCAGCTCTACAGATGGGACTGCAGCTTACACCCAACTTACAAGACAAGTGAAGATAACAGCTTACTATGCATTATACACCGAAATAAGCACGTACTGTAAATGCGGGTTTTTAAAACGCAATTTAATCGAATTATTTTTCTCTTTCAAAAGATACTTTTACAATTCTGATCTGATATAATTTATAAACACAGAAATACAGTAGTCAGATGGTACATAGGTAGAAGAATCAACATCATCCAAACAAGTCCAATCCAGTTGCTGACAGATATTTTCAGGCAATAACATCATCCATAACGTGAAAGTTCTTTGTGCGATCATTGGAAAGTGCACGTACATTGTTTTGTCAGGCTTCCTGTGTGTGGTGGCAGGTAGTGGTGGGGTGGGACTAAGGAATGGGGGAGGTTAATGGAAAAGGGAAAACAATAGACCTCTTGGCTGTCCTCCCAACCAGTTCATAATAACTCAAAGTGAAGTTGACAATATATATACTTCCTTTTTCAAATCGAACCAATAGCTACTTTTACTTCGCCAATCCGGTATTGTTTTCCATTGACTTCTGTAATATTTACCACCAAGCCATGAAATCACTCTCACTTATGTTGCTGTCAATAACGACATGGACGGTCACTAGAAAGAAAACACACTTCCTAACTTCAAACTAGTTTGTGCAATGTAGAGTCGACTTATGACGAAGCTTCCAAATCTTTCTCCAGCTAGCCTAGCTTAGCTACATCCGAGTACTTGTTGCATGCTAAAAGCAACGCAGCAAAGTTTTGGGCGTAGCTTTATGTTCTGTGATCCCGTTCCACCAAACCTCCCGGAAGCCCGGTGCGTTACACACAGTTTGACCACGTTTCTACCGATTGAAATACTTATTTCAAAGCAACTATTAGAAACTTAAGAGACTTACATTTTGAGAGGATAGTTCTGAGAACGATGCAGCTGCTGCTAGCTTGTTAGCTCAAGCTAAGTGTCAAGCCGTAACAGTCAGTAGTCCCTCTGTTGCTGTGCTGCCTTCGTGGAAATGGGAAATGTGATGCATCAGCCCCATTAGAAGATTATTTTACTAAGTAGAAACAAGAAAGTGTTTCCTTTTTCTATTCAATATCCTAAAATATCAAAATATTTCTAATCAAGGTAAATTCTAAAGAATAACTTTTTCTTCAATGAATTTATAAACTTAAATGGTAAAGCCCATTCCTCTCTTTTAATAAACTGTCCATGCATTGTATTACGTTGTACGAAACAACTCATTACTATTTGATTTCTCAATAATATATTATCCATAAACTGTCCCTAATATGAGAAAAGTTTGATTGATTTTTGTCAAAGTATAAAATATAAGTTGAAGTTAAAGTTAAACGCTCATGATGTGCACTTGAAGGCATCATTAAAGAGGCAGCGCACTTTTGCCCTCTTCACATAACTCCAATTATTAACACATAACATCAGATAAAACATTGAAAAGAACACATAACTAGATATTATGGAAATATATCAAATTATCGGTTAAAAAAGAAGAGTAACCTTTCAAATATATGTATTTTCAACCTTTATTCATTAAATTGATCATCAGCCCAGGAGCTATAGAAGGAAAGGCGACCACCAGAGCCCGTGATCAGCATGTGACTTCACTTGAATCTTCAAAGTTATCCACAGTCTTTTCAGCACGTGTTTCGCAGCTGTAATTGAAAAATATGCCCGATGATTCTCTTATTAAGTCAATGTTACTAAGTGAAGTGACAGGGAGGTATCATAAAAGCAGCCATCCAGCTCTGAATCTCACTTTCATGTGGGTATTAGGAAGGAGCATTTCACTCTCAGGCTCAAGGCTCAAGCATTATCAGCATATGATTTAACTGAGAAGAGGTTTTATAATAATTATCATCAGTGCCTTTTAAAAACGTCATCACACGTCCATCAATTTTAACATTCAAAGACAATATTCATAACGTTGACTCACAACCTCCATCACCAGAGCTTTAAAATATGATCACAATCTAGCTTGCACCCATCGGATGTGTGGCGTGGTGGGGAGAGTGGTGGTTCTGCAACAAGAAGATTGACTATATGGCTATATATACTAATAATATTTATCAATAATTGAAGATTTACTTGATGATGCTGCCCCCCAGAGGCAGTAGTTTTATCTCAAATACAATGTGACATGAAGTCAACTTTTTCATGGAACTAAGGGATTGCCACTCATCTGATAAAGGTGTATTTCTCGTTCAGATATGACTCAAAAGGACGGACTGAAATAAATTAATAAACCAATGCACATAAAACTCAGATTGGGGCTTCATGATATATTTTGCTTTTGGAATACAGTGTTGTACAGGTTTGTGAATGTGCTGTTATCATGTTGAGCCAGGAGAGACTCAACCCTGGGATCATCTGAACCATGGCCAGACGCCTCGTCCATTGTGCCACTGGGCCATTAACTTCGTCCCTGGGTGATGTATAGCTGCTTTTGCCTCTGAGGTTCTCACTGTCTTTCAACAATGGCTCATTTCTATTAGCGGAGTAGAACGTCAGTCTTTACCTGAGCATCGTCACTAGAGGGCGCTCCTGATCAAGTTTGAATTCTAACCTCGGCGTCTGATCACTTTGCTATAAAGAAATCAAAGGGGTTTTGCTGCATGAACCAAATGCGAAATAATCTCTGAACACTGGAGCTGGAGGATTTGTTTTGTCCTGTAGAGAGTTTCAATGTTTTTATTTCACACATGTTTGAATGCATTTGCTCCTCCTGGTCTCATTTCCAAAGGTGAGAGGTGAAGCTGTTGCAGGGCATGCTGCTGTGATTGGGCTGATCCACCGATGGTTTTTACGCAGAGAGCAGGGACCCCGGATAAGTCACCATCTCTTCTGGGCTTCAACTGCGAATAGTAGTAGATCTGCTGGAAGGATGTGCACGGTGTAAAAAAAAAGCAGCTTTTTCTTTCTCTTTTCCTGACTTCATCCATCAGCAACCATCGTGCGCCTCCGTGCGCCTCAGTGACCCAGCAGACGTCCCACTCTGTGCCGGATCATGTGGATTATTGTGGCGCTGGTCCTGGTGGCGGCGGGTCCCGGTGGGAGCTGGGGGTGTCAGCTGCCCAACGACTGGAGACCGCAGACCGAAGCTTGCCGGGCCGAGCTGGCGGAGATCATCGTCTTTGCCAAGGTGCTGGCGCTTCACAAGGAGTCGTACAGTATGTACAACTACCTGCCGTGGCAGCACGACACAGACCTGCTCTTCTCCGCAGAGATCGAGCTGCTGTGCGACCAGGCGTGGGGCAGTATGCTGGAGGTGCCTGCCGGCTCCAGGTTCAATGTCACCGGCCTGGGATACTTCCCCTGCTTCTCCTACAGTGTCACCAAGGACAACAACTACTACTTCTTCCTCAGGTGAGACACAACACGTCCCTGGTGTTCCTTGTTAAAACAAAAGTTAGAATTGTTTGTTGTCACAGATGCATTGGGTTTTGTTCGTCCCATCCAAAATGAGTGAAAAGATACAGCTCATATTTGTGACACTGGATATTTTTTTGTAAACCACTTAAAAATGGTAACACACAATTTTTTTTTAAAATTATGTAAGCAATTAAATTAATTTAATTTAAATGAGTTGTACTTATTGAAGTCATTTCTATGTTGGTCCAATCATTTCTTGACTCCTTTATTTGTAGAATGTTTTACTAGAATGGCAAAAGGTCAGTGAGTGATAATAATATTTGATATAAAATATGTATTGAATTGTTTGACAGACTCTAAACAGTAGGGTAAGTAATGTCAGTTCTGTGATATAAAAAAGTTTACATAATTGACCTTTGGAGTAGAGTAAAATCCTTACTGATGATGTTGATTCAATCAACATCATCAGCAGCCAGTTCATTACAGCATATCCGTCAAAACTGGACATTCAATGGGAAGCAAAATTAGAAGGAAACAAAAATTTTAATGTGAAAGAGCCTGGAACACAAATGCACATTTCATAGTAGTTTTGGAGTGGACCATGTGGTAAAAGACTGTGGAGTCAAGGACCTCCAGATGTCTCTCAGTCATACACTTGAATTACATCATCACTTGCATCCACTATTTGATGTCCCTGAGCCTGGGAGCCATCTCACACAGGGAAAACGTTGATGAAAGTTAAATGTTTAAACTAAAAGAAAGAAGTTAGTGGTAAGTAACCTTACCCTTACCCTACTGGATGGCTCCCTAGTCTGAATTCGGTGATGGGGGTATGTGGAGGTGGCTCAGTGCACCCCTCTAGGTGTACCATGCAGAGGGGATCGGCATGATGGAGACTAGTTGGCCAATAAACTATCCCTGGATTCAAAAGGCAGTAGCTGAGCTACCAGAGAGAGACACGCAAGGGACATGGGAGAAACACAGAGAGAGAGAGACAAGGACTGAGACGCCCATGAGCAAAGCTCATAGAGGGGACACACATGGAGAGACTGCCGAGCTACAAAACCGAGGTGCCAGCTTGAAAGCTGGTCGCCAGCAGTTACTACCAGGTTTATGTTTAGAGTTTGGTGACTTTTAGTTTGACTTTGTTTGACTCCAGTATGTTGTGGTGAGACCCCCCCGGTGGCATCATTGTTTGCCACAGGATACAGTATAATATAAAATCCACAGACTGAACCTTACCTGCCCTCTGTCTCTCTAATAAAAACCAGCCACTCTCAATACCTTTGCTGAAATCAGAACAGAAACACCCTGCGGTCAGATGGCTGTGGCACAGCTCTCTTTCTCTTTTAATCAGTATCTGACGATGTATTGATTTCAGTTTAATAATGTGTTTTAATAACCTGCCAATGTTTCCACTTAGATTGCAAAAAACAGTACGTCCGCTGCATGCCTGCCAGTGTAATTACATCGCCAGACATTTCCTAACAGCTTAAAAGTAAACTACAAAGTATTACTGCTCAGAGTTATCAGCACAGCCAGCGGTGGATCACCTTAGTGTCGGCCCGGCACTGATGAAATAAGCCAGTTTACCATTTGATGAAGACAACGTGTGCTGACAGGCCTTTCTGATATTTCCCTCACATTCTGCTTTTTCTCTTAAACAGATGAAGACATAGATATTCAAAGAGAGAAGGAGAGAGAGAACTATAAAGCATTCCTCTAGTTTAATCTCTGGCTGTCCCACATGAGGGTCTGCAGCAGGGCCAACGTCAAAAGTATGGTGTATGTTACACATCACATACGATAAAAAAAATCACACTTGCATAATGGACCGAGTAGAGGAAGTGTGTTAAAGAAAATGTTCATGAAGAATACACAGAGGCCGAATTGCAGTGGAAGGGTCTGTTTATTCCAACAGCTGCTCCAGCTTTTATAACCTTTGATAAACAAGTTTGCTACCAGTACTGACGTTTATGTGTGCATCCTTCGATGTGTTTGTGTTGTGACTACAGCCAAGTTTGATCAACACAAGTAAGGGCAAAGTGACATGTATATGTAGTCTTTACTTAAGCTTTAGACAAATTCATGATAGATGACTACACAAAAGATATTGTCATATCAATGTAATGATTTAAGTTTAAATTTGCTTATTAACTATACGTGATTCACCTAATCCAAAACAATTTTAAATCATAGGCATCGGGAGGTCCCAGTCAGGGCACAAGGTGATAAAATAATAAAAAATGGAAATATACACCAGCACAACCCTTAATGGAACAACAACAACCAAGGAAACTATGCCTCAATGTTTTCTTTGCTACTACGGTAGTTCCTATTTTATATTAAGAATAACCAGCTTACATTTATTTAATTTAAATTTATTTATTTTCTGTTTTTTTACTTAATTTAAATTTACATAGTGTGAGATATTTTGTAACTAATATTAGATTGAAATCACTGTCAATTTTAAGACTTCAGTATATTAGCACAGTAGTTGCCAGCCTTGTCTTCTGACGACTTTCAAGAATCACAGCCTGCTGCTGCTTGTTTCCATGTGATGTCCTGAGGCTGCCCCCTGCTGGCTGCTGGGTTCCTCTGCACTCCAGCTGTTGTCCTGAATGAGCTTTGCTAATGAGAGTATACTGCATAGTCACATGCAGTATGCGTTGAGAGCACAGCATCCTGGTTTAAATGTTACTACCAACACATCTCCTTTGGTACTCTGTGTGCAACAAGCATACTGTGTCAGGGTGAACATTTTAATTAATTCCACTGCATACAGTACAAGATACCCAAAACTTTTGTACTAACAGGAGAAAACTTCCTTTAAAGTCATACAAAACACAATATGGATGATGGGTACACAGTTGTAGGGATGGTAGATACTTGTGTATTCAAAACAAATGAGCTGTTAAAAGACCTACCTCTCAGTAACCGTCAAGTAGATAAACTACAGGTCTATTAGAAGAATGTAGATAAACCATTAATATTAGAAGAAGAGAATTTCCCTCTCAAACAGAGAAACTGTCTCTGTTTACACCTTAATCCTAAAATGGCTTAAAAACCTGAAGCAAATAATTAAATCATTTCAACATGCATCAGTAGACATTCAATTATCTGAAATAGTTTTAATAACACATGCACTTGTTATCTTTTTATATCTTTTATTATATTTTGTTATTGTTTTCTATAGCTTACAATCTTGTCTGCCTGTGTGTGCATCTGTATACAGTCCAAAACGTCTTGGGGATGCATGACAGTTTGTGTGTGTATGTTGGGGGGTGGCGCCAATTTGAAATCTCGCCTAGGAGCTCCAACATTGCCAGGGCCGGCCCTGCCTGCAGCCCCTGTCCCGTGTCCCTGGTCGGCGGAGAGGCCGACACCTGCAGTACCTCTGATTGCTTTAATCCAATTGGGGAACCACCCAAATTTTTTTTTCTTCTTCTTCTTTACTGGGGCTTCAGACAGCTCATTGCTGCGTTCACAGCTCCCCTGTGGAGGCTCAGGGGTTACAGAGCTCACCCCCCCCACCTCCTCTACCTCCTTCTGGCTGCTCTGTCTGACCTGCCCCTCTGATTGTTCTTTAGGCTGTTGGATCTTTATTCGTAGGGGAACATTTAACTTGGTTTCAGACTTCAGCTTTACTTCAACTTCATTGTATTTCTCCTGAAGTTTTCTCCAGTCACTCTGTAACCTCAGAAGAGTCTTCTGTGTTTCGGAGAGCTGGATATTAAGGACAGCACTGAAACTCTTCTCCTGTACCAGCAGCAGTTCCAAGAGATCCAGATTTTTATTTAGCAGATCCTCTTCCTCCTGTCTGAGTTCTGATTCCCGCTCACTTGGCTCTTTAATTAAAGGGTCATCTGCCACCTTTTTTACCGGTTCCACACAGCACTCAGTCAAATTGACTGGTTTTGTCCTGCACAACATTACTTTGCGCATGGTGTCATCATACATGATGAACATTTGTTTTATCTTCTCAAGTTCTTTTTTGTTCTTCTCTTCATTCTCCTTTGTCCTCAGTTCTTCAAGGTACCGAGGAACACTTAACTGCTGTTGGTCATTCATCTTGTGTACCAGTATGGTCTTTTCCTCCATTTATTGCACTGTTGAGTTTAGTTGTTCAGGTGATTACTCTGAATACTCCACCTAGGCTTCACATACAGTAACTCTGAATCATAGGATTCATTCAGCAAATATCTCTTTGTAGTAAGTTTGCCAAATTCTCACAGTGTCAGTCATCCTAGATTCCTTTGATGTCTTGGGATGTTGCAAAGGTTAAAGATTGATACGATCTGAACAGAAACAAGAGAGTGTTTTTGAATGAGAGTCAAGCTCTCTTGCCCTTTAGAGCAAGAGTGGATGACATCATCGCCAGACTGAGAGCAGGTCTGCCGTGCTTCTAAAACTTTGACCATTAAACTGCTTTCAAACCCACAAATCAAATCTTTAAGTCGCTGTGAAATCTAGACCTAAACTTTTGGTTCTATGAGGAGTACCAAGGAGCTCTCCATCCACTGTAATGTTAAACATTATGGTGTCGGATCATGTATGCTTGTCACTTCGGTCACTTTACCCCAGTGACGGTTTCTCTCTGGTCCACACCAGAGAGAAACTCTGTGTTTGTTTCCACTGTTCTTCAACAAAGTCAATGACCTGCTTCACGTAGCGCTCCTCTCATCTCACTTTGTGTCTTGTTCCGAGTGAGTGAGTGGGGGGGAGACTTTGGGCCTCTGTGTGTGTGTGGGTTTGTGTGTGAGCAAGCACACACACAAGCACACACACACATTTTTGCTTGCTCCTGGTATTTCACCTGATGGTCTATACGTTGATGATTAAAAACAATTACGTGAAAGCGAGCGGTGTTCATTCCAGCGAGAGTTCAATATTTGTAAAGTGATTTGTTCAGTTCAGCATTCATTGAACATGCTCAAGAATACACTGGTTGCAAAGGTGACAGATTTATGCGATCTGAAGAGAAACAAGAGAGTGTTGGTGTTTCGCCTTTATAACAGGTGTACAGTAAACTGCCAGTAGACCAAACGAAGAAGAAGAAGAAGCTATCAAAATCAGGTATGAAACCGTGAAGTGCAGGCTGAGTAGGGGGGAGGAGGCAGATCCAGTAGATGGTGGTGGTTCACCTTGGTGTTGGTAGCCAACTGCAAATGTGATTATGTTTTGTTGAGTATGGGGTGATGGCAAAAGAAGGCTTTTATTTAGAAGATTTTCAATGCAGGTTTCAGTTAATCACTGCTCCAGGCACCACTTAGTCTTCCCCTAGTTGTGATGGGGACAACATCCATGACGTTATTCTTGTAATCAGCCGGGCGACTTCTATCACAAATATCCTGCAGCTTAAGTCCATACAGAGCTCTGTTCAAGTGCAGATCTGATGGTGATTAAGAGGCAATGATTACTCCAGTAAACAGATGCAGTGGTGTTCTGTTGGAGAATGTAACTGAGGGAAACCCCCTGAAAAGGTTTTCCCACAATCTCCTTTGCACAGAGGTTGTTTGGTTATCGACGGGCAATAGATAATAAAGCTTTTCCAAACACTTCCTTCAAAATATTACTGTGCCCATGGGATTGTACGTTACACAGATGTATCACAACAATTTTCCATGCATCTTTATTGCCTCTACTTAAAGTGCTGTTTGATTTGATCTGATGTGTTACTCGGCAACATTGCACCCAAACATTCATACCGAGCGAGTGAGGAGCTGTCTGCAACATCAGCCACTGTATTGAGAAGCCAAAACTGGAAGGTTCCCATCGCAGTCTCCAGTGGATGTCCATTTCCTGTTACAAAAGCCTCAACAACACTGTCTCCAACTAAAACAGTTTTTCCAATCAATCATGAGAATAAGCTCTCGGGACAGGGCAAATCAGAGCCACAGCTTCGAGAGAAACGCAACGAGGAGGATCTCCCCCGGGACCTTAAAATTAGACAGATTGAGTGCACGCTGCTTCAGCCAAATGTTCGCCCTGGAAACCCCAGACTTTATCTCACTCCTCGAGATTTTTGAATTCGTCGCAAAAGAAAACGGCTGAAAACAGAGCCCCCAGATTTGACCACATATGATATTTAAAAATAGTTTTTTATTTATTGTTGTTAACTTATTTTTATATTGCAGTTAAATCCAGACAATTTCACACGGATCCCCATTTCTTCTGACCTGGTTACTGCGCTTACATTTGACCTTTGACTTCTCTATGTTGAGGGGAAACATCAGCTTTCTTCTTACTCTTTCAGAGCACGCACACACGCACACACGCACATACGCACACGCACGCATGCAATCACGCACGCACGCATACACGCACCAAGCACACACTCACACACACACACACACACACACACACACACACACACACACACACACTCACACACACACACCCACACACACAAACAAACACGAGCACACACACACATATACAAGCGTACACCATTTCTGATAGGCAAAACCAAACTTTTGATGTCCCTGGAGGGACGCGAGATGGAATCCAGATGTATGGAAAAAAAGGCTGCTTCCTCCCTCACACACACACAAACACACACACACACACACACACACACACACACACACACACACACACATGCACAGTGGATCCCTTTGGCTTGTAATTTGTTGATTTGAATCATCTATATTGCTTCAATTTGAAAAATAGACCAGGGTCTGCTAGCAATTCTGCATATAAATAAATGTTTGGGTGTTTTGTTCCAAAAGGTTCCATCTTTTACTGTTGACATGTGTGTTCCAACTTTGTTTGCTGCTTTAGAGACTCAGTGAAACAGATTCCACGATTAAAAAGGTTGAATTTCGTTCATTTGTTTTTGATTTAACTAGATTATCCTCGTTATAAAGTCAGGAGTCATTATCGCAAAAAATGTTGTTGTTCAAAATGTTTACAGCTTTGGTTTTACCAGAGATGCAAAAGCATCTGTGTCTGTGTTTTTTCCATGGTCAAATGTTTGTAGATGTTCATGTTCACAAATCCATCTTCTCCTTTTCTGCCAAGCAGGATGGATGAGAACTACAACATTGTCCCTCATGGAGTGAACTTCCAGGACCCCATCTTCTCTGACACTCCAGACAACCATCGCATGTTTGCAAGCCTCTTCCAGTTTTCCAATTGCACTCCCGGCACTCAGGTCCACACCTTCACCCCAGAGTGGGAGGCTCAGGAGGACAGCAGGGTACGTGGCTGCTCACACACCAGCATAGACTGTCGATAAAATGTCTGATTCTTTTGAAGTTGTCTGTTTCACATTCAGTTTGTGCATAAGACTTCTATCGTTAGTATAATACATTCAAACACACACATGGGAAAGAATTCAATATTCCTAAATAGCTTGAGTATTGCGGTGCACACAAAAAGAAGTCAATATTACATGCTGTTGTTTTCAAAGGAAAATTACAAAGATCCTGGCAAGCTTAATACGTTCTTAAGGCAAGGCAAACCAAATGCACATTTCCTGAGGTTTCTCTCAGACAAAGAACTCGCTATGTTTAAAGGAATAATTGAACTATTTACAACACTTTGGTAAACCTTGTTGTTCTTTTAATAGAAAGTTTCTAATGCTCAAAGAAAAGAGCCCCAATGTTTGACCGACATCATACGGAGATAGTGGTTTTTGACTGGTTAAAGTATTTTAATTGATTGCATTATTATAACATTGTCAGACTTATGGTGGAGTATGAGGAGAAGTATTAGTGGAACCATGGCTTCTATTTCATCACACATTCTTCTTCTTTGTAAAAATCTAGTTACTACATAACCTACATTGACTACATGTACAGCAATATTCTGACTATTCCAGCCAAGCAGGTTATGTGTTAAACTGCATTCGTTAGTTTGTCAATTTGATTCGTTTGACAAAACGATGTCTCAAAATGCTGTGAAGATCTTAATAGGAAGTTATAATGTGATTAAAATGTCAACATGTCTACATAATAAGACTATGAAAGAATCATGGACTGTATTTAAAAGACAGTTTTCACAATTTAATGATTGAAAAGTTGATTGGTTAAAATATGACACTTAATCAATAACAAAAATCATTATAGTCACAGCCATCAGGTTAAATTAATCACAGAAGACACTTTAACATTATTGAACCAAGTTGAACCAGAGAACATGATAGAGATTGAAGGAGGAGGAGGATTATATTAAAAGACTGGAAAAAACATAACTCTCCTCAGGGAGTTGTTTTAAAGGAATTCATGGAAATGAAGAAATCGCAAACTTAATTAGAACCAGGGAAAGTGAAGACGCCACGAAAATAAATGACGACCCTCAATCACAAAATAGCTCCTGGGTTACACACGTGCAGATTGATGATGAGAGAAACGAAAAGTGTGAGAGCATCTGAAAGTCACCACCCTGTGTAAAGCTTGTTACACACATATTGATGGATATAAGATTTAAAGATGACCTGAAACAATAAGCATGAGCTCCAGTCATCACCTCCCTGTCACTGCCTCATTGATCAAAGCTCATTTGCACAAAAACACCTTTGGCAAACACCTGGTTCTACTTCGCTCTGTAAACTCCACAGTTTCTGAGTCGGCGTGCCAGTATATAAATGGTTTCCAGTCACTCACCACTTCTTTATCCCCTTTAATGAATCTAAACCATTGGCATGATCCCCATGATTTAGCTCATTCCTCTTCTGTCTGTTTCCAATCATTTGCTAACAATTCATAAAAGCAACAAGAAAAACCTGCCATGAGTAACGAGAATGAAAACATGGTTTGTATTTCCATTAACAACAAACTCTTGGGTCAGGCCTGTGATTATAATTACGGAGCGGCGTTTAGATAACAGCGTTGCTTTCTTACATCATTGTCATGATTAGATTTCCTCTTTGAAAAATAAAAACAGACATTGTCTTTTTTTGGTGGAACCGAGCAACCATTGTTTGGACAAAAAAAAACACAAACTCACATTAGAGCAGATAATGCTACATCCATCACATCATCCAGACCAGTAAATCCAATGGCCTGTATTCATAAGAACATTTATCAGCAATAAAAACTAACAAGCTGGGTTTTCTCACAGTTTTTGTTCCTGACACTAATGGAGAAGTATCAGCTTGGGAAGGGCGGCAGAGAATCTCCCAAGTTGTCGGCTGCACACTGAGGCGAAACAAACTGCTGCTCATGTTGTAAAGATTTCAGTGTCCATTAACATGCTGCAATAAAGTTTTATGTTAAAGCACAGGATGCACAAGCATCCATCTGCTTTTCCTTAGAAAAGTTTCAAATAGGCTCCCTCAAGAGCAGAAGCTTCCGTCCTGCACGGAGATAAAGCTATCTGTTATTTAGAGTCTGGATCACATCAAAGTTAAAGTCCTGCTGGGTGCTGATGGTGCACCACATGGATACTCTTTGTTGCCTCTAAAAATCTCAGGATGGGCATTTACCTGGCAGGGGGGGTCTACAGAGTTGCATTGTGGGAAATGTGGGACCCATGTGTTTTTGGAGCTTGAACCACACTAGAATAAAACGTTAATATTTCTTTCTCAGCTGCTTTTATTTTAATCTGTCTCAGTGTTATGCAGATGCAGAAATAAATTGCAAGAACCTCACTTAATTAAATGTTGGTAATATCAGTTTAAAGTGTATTTTAGCTAGTGGTAAATACTCACTGCTGTGCTTTACATGATAAGGTTTATTCTTCTTCACTGACTGAGAGACGGTATTAATACTGGTGCTGTAAATATCTATATTTATACATTAAAAAATCTCATCTCATTCGAAAAATGTTAATGTTATATCTCATCTCTGCTGATCTGGATGCCTGAGCCATGCTTCAGCGTCTCCACTGATTGGTTGATGCTTCAGCAAAATTAACTTTGGGAAATACGGCTTGTCTTGTTGTTATTTTTATAACTAAATCTCAGGATCTTCAGTCTCATGACAATTAGCCCATAAAGGTGTAATTTCTGTCTCGCTGGTCAAGCTCTATGTCAGACATGTGGTATAAACAAGTGCTCTCAACATGAAGACATTATACTATGTCCATGTGAGACGGGCTTATGAAAGAGGCAGGTTTATATTGTATGTCTAGATCATTCTTGGCTCCAGCCGCTTCACGGACAATTACATAAGAATTTGTCTACATGCAGCTGAGCCCTGTTAAAGAGAAAATAGAAACCAACTGGAGGTGTCATGTTTAAGTCATACCTGAATGCACAAAACAGGGATTTCTCATTTTATGCTTTCTGCTTTTACATTATAGAGTTACATATCCCGTTCCAATCCCTATGGGACATAAGTGAGAGCACATGGGAGAAGACGGCAGCTAATATTACAGCAAGTAATGTAGTAACCAGTGATGTGGGCCGGCAGCCGGCAGCACATTTTTAACATTTCCTCAAAACCCTCAGCGGTTGTTATCTGATGGTTGGGAATTTACATCAGTGTTTCACGCTGGCCCATGTGGAAGCGTTAGGATCTGTGGAGGAAATCCACACTCAGTCAGACAGGCATGCAGTCACAGGCATCTGGAGCTCATTTTTTTTTGTACCTAGGAAAGGTCTGGGCCTTTGGATCATCTGTCGAAGGTTCGCAGGCATGTTGGGTTTCATCTCACAGTGGCGTATCATGAAACAGAGTATGTTGTCTCCACATTTTCCTTACTCAAGATTTATCTCTCCTCTATATCTGGAACTACAGTCTGGAACGACGCTAAGTTATCTTTGGCTGGTTCACAAAAAACGGCACTAAGTACATGGTAACGCTTAAATTCTTTACATATGTTGTTTACACAAACTGTTCCACTGCAAGAATGTATAATCTCAGAAATACTTTTTTCCTTCGATACTCTTTCCTTTTTAGGCTAAAAGTTTTTTTTTGACTCACTCATATACAAACAGTGGAATATGCTGAAAGACCCATGAGCTTTTGGCTCTGGTGGTCTGCCAACAGAGCAGGCCCGCAATTTTCTCAAAATCTAGTATCAAAGCAGCCTATCTATCGGGTCTAACGTCATAAAAGTTACACAAATACATAAAAGCTGAAGTTAGTGTTTAGTGCGAGCCATGACGGAACTAAAATCCAAGTATAATTCCACTCAAACGGCACAGTGGGAAATCTTGAGTAGAAGTTGATCCTGGCCTCTTTAGAGCAGCAAATTGCAAAGAGCAACCTGAACCTCAATGATCAGTCATTTGTGAGGTGCCAAGCTTTGGTTTGGAAACTGAGAATGACTTTCTTTTTTCTTTTTCTTTTTTAACACCACAAGAAATATCCAACTATGACCATAAATCTAATCCTCAGTGCTGGAAAGGATGTGGGGAAATTGGAGACTTTTCCCAAATTTTTGGGGGTTGTCCTTAATTACACTCTTAAGTTAAATAAGGAAATAGGAGAAATTCTGTATTTAGACCACTTGAACCACATGAGTTGATTTTAGCTGACACATCTCTAAGAGGAATGTATATGCTCAGAGCTCTTGTGTTATTAGACCATTAAATTAAGCCTCACCCACCCATAGGTTCATACTTTGGACCTACGGACCCAAACACTGAAGGCTGTGAACTGTGTGGAAACATGAGTTTGCAACTGTGGATGGAAACTTCTTTAGAGAGATGGACTTCTGTTGTGTTAGTACTTAGCTAATAAGTGAACATATACTGTAAATCTTTAATATGAAGAAGGAGGGTTAATGTTTAAGTATGTTTAAACTCTGCACTGGTGGCTGCAGTATAGGTCATAAATCCTGCCTCCTCCATCTATCGTAGTGAACCGGACATCGGTCGGATTAAAAAGTCGAACTGCATGTCACATAAATAATCCTCAAAGATGGTCTCTGTCATAAGTTGTAATCACACTGATGTTTTTGTAAGAACACATTTTTCCAGTAAGTTTGCTTTTAATTAGCTCTGAGTTGAAAATTCCTTTTGAATGAGAAATCTTCAGGAAACACAAGCAAGTCCTGCTGCCCATTTACATATGTACAACTTCTAAACACACTATGACCTGGATGACTGAGAAGAGAGTGAAACGTCATGACTGACAGCTGAGACTGACTCGTGAACTGTTTTTTAAAGAGGTAAGGGCGGGACAAGCTGGTGACATAGTAAGAAAACCAGAGCACCGATGTGGTCTATACATCCTAGATTGAGACACAGCCTCTGGCTCCAAATGTGCAAAATGGCACAGTACATATTTTGGTTTCATGTTATCCATTTTTATATGTTTGTAACTCCATGATCGCAACACTACAGGTGGATGAAAAGCTGCGTGAGTCTTAAAAAATAAATGTTCAAAAAAGTAATTTAACCGGTACATTTTTAAATGGATTGTGTTTGCTGTATAAAGAACATGAGAACTTCTTCTCTTCACAGTTGCTGTGCTCCACGGTGCAGAAAGCTCTGTTCGAGGAGGAGGAGAGGGTGAGGACTCTCTCCCAGAAGGTGCGCACCTTGGAGAAAGCTAACGGCCATCTGCGCGAAAAGGTGAAGACCATGAAGCGTCTGCTGCGCCAGGCCCAACGAGAAACCACAAAGGAGCAGCAGACCCTTAACCTCAAACAGCTTTACGAGTCGAAGACGCCCCACCCGGATCAGGACACTACCCAGGACCAGAAGAACCCTTCCCCCAAAAAGGTCCTCTCCAAGAAGCTGAAAAACTAGACCGTAAACCCACTTTCACTCAAGCATCAGCGACAGAGCAGACGGGTTGAAGAGCAGGGGGAGGTGACAGCAACAGCAGCAAGGAGTGGATGAATGTAACAAATATGGTTTTAAATAACAAATTTCATGAAACCCCTGGTGATCAACATGTTGTTGTAGATCCTGGTAAAACCTGGGCCAGTAAAACTATCATCAACAAAAGGTTAATGCCATTAATCCAATATGCTCAGTCTCTCTGAAGTGAACCAATCTCCATTAGATTCATTCAGTGGCAGCACAATCACTATCCAACTTTTCCAAACATTTCAAACTGGCAGATGAGTTGATTGATATGTGGACAATGTTCAAGCATTTGAAATTCAAGATCTCTTCTTTATCATTTGTTTCTTTTCTGTGCTGGACACATTATGCGTTGTTTAAATGAATTTCTAATTTCAAAAATGTTGTCACTAAAATGCTCTATATCAATGTAGCGGAATTGCCTAGTCTGAATAACACAGGATGGAGTTTATTACTTAGAGTTGCAGTTCTTAACTGCATTGGGTGTCATAGGATACAAAGTTGTGAGCATGCACACAATGCTTTGACTCTGTATATGAGTGTGCAGACACAGGAGCAACTGTGTCAAAGTTAAAATGTTTCAAGACCCACTATTACATCATCCGTCTTCTCTACCTTTGCCGGGTTTTTATTTGCTCTTTTCATCTATTTATACCCTCACAATCTAGTGATTCTTTACAACCAGGGAACTGCTTCCCGAGAGGGATTTTTTTCAAGTTCTCCTAAATGTAACACAAATTGTACTGAATGAGAACACGGTGCTGAGCACCCATTGAGTCCAGCCAGTGAGCCTGGCATGGTACAGGCTTTTTCTGTGTCAGAAACGAGAGTTTGCCTCATTATACTATATTTGCTTTTGTAATCTCTAATTTTGTGCTTTCTCTAAACTATAAACATGTGGTTTGCAATAGCATCATCATTTGTGTTAACAGTCATTGTATTTTCTTTTTTTAAATAAATAAATGAACTTTTACAAAACTTCCTTTGTGGATGGTTTTAGTTGTCAGAGCTTATAACCTGCAAATTAACCCTAGGGCTAAGAAAAGGCGTTCACAGGTATGAGTCTTCTTGAGAGTTGCAAATCGGTTGCCAATGTGCTGTTATAACAACTTCTTAGTCTGAAGTAGTTCTGAACGTGTATGAACACAGTCAACTTCTTTGACTGTGTTCATACACGTTACCCTAATATATGTTCTAAAATCACTTTCCTCCACAGCATCGATTAAAACAATGTCTAGACAAACAGCAGAACAGCAACTACTGCAACAGCTGTTATCGATTTAAGTAAGTGTCAGATGTCAATGCAATGTTTCCTGTTTTCCGCATAGTAAAGTCAGAAATGATAAATGTTTACTGGAACTCATACTATTTCAGTGGGATTCAGCGCTGATAAATCAAATCTTACGCAAAATAAATAGTTCAAAAGCAACATAAATCCTAAAAATATAAAAGGGTCCTATTTTCACCTCTTACTGTCAAACTCTTGACAGTAGTTTCGGTCTGCTGCACTTTCACTTAGAACACAGGAGCATTTCAGAGAATTTTCAACCCAATTTCCAGGAGATCTGAAATTTCTTCCATATGGTGCTGTTGCATGAAACCAAGGGGACGGGGGGGCATGGTTTTCATGTCAGTCAGAGAGGAGAAACCAAAAAATAAACTCATCTTAAACAGATTTTATGTCGGGAGCTCACCCGCAGCATTTATCAGCGGTGGAGCAGGATTCGAAGGGGACATTTACAAGTTCTTGCCTATCTATTTGCCGTCGGAGCAAAGTGCTGCAGGGAGCGGCTCCGCCCTCCACATCTTGTCTCCTCGTTGTCGTCTTCTTCGCCCAGTGAAACCTCTGCAACCTTTACGACCTTGCCTGCAGCCAGTTGTCAGAGTCCCATGGACCCAGGCCAAAGATGATATACACACGCTGCTCTCTCAACATAAACCACCGTGCACAGCCAAGCTGCAAAACAGATGTCAAGCAGAAGGACTGCACTGTGGTGGTCCTTTCCAGAGGACGTGGCTATATTAGGACATGGTTTATTTACTTTGTCTTGTTTTATGTTTACTATTCTCTGGTTTCTCTGATTCCATCTTTTTTTTGTATTTTAATCCACAGCATCTGATTTGTTAATAGTCTCTTCTCAGACTCTTCTCTTTTGTCATATTTCCTCAAGCAGCTACACTGAGTCTTTCATATTCCTCAAAGAAATCCATCACTGGAGTTTCCCACTTTGTGCTTCCTAACTTGCTACAGACTTCATTGTTTCTGTAGGTAATTATTTAGGTCTGCAGAAATACAGATTATCCCATGAGTCTACAGTAGCCCAGAAGGGACAAACTGATACCGAGTAATTTGAATTTCTTTGTTACCTGAAAGCAAATTTAGGTCACTAGGTTTCGATGTCACTAAATCCTCTACCAAACATGTAAGAATCAGGTGTGAGAACGCCTCAGAGAGTAAAGAAAGTACACCCAGTGCTCACATTATAGATGCAAGTATGCAGGTGTTCAGCAGGTATCATCTTTATCATATAGGCCACCATCTAAATTCTTTGGTGTAAGCCTGCTAACATTGGATTTTAGCTGCGAACACAAGTAGTCTGCTGCTGAGTTAAAGGAAATGATATGATATAATGAAAGAAGTCGATCAAATTAGTTTTCAGTGACCCTGAATGTGTCAAATTTCTTTGATATCCATTGGCTAGTTTTCAAAGCAAGGTTAAAAAGGGAACATACGCACAACAGCATTGCAAGAAATTCGATATCATGGTCCATTCCAGAAAGTCAGAAATACCTTTTCTCTTTCTTCTGAACATTGCCCAGCACATCTGTGAACGAGGCTTCAGTTTGAGTGGAAACGTTTCCTCATCGTCTCGTCACACTTGACCAGCTGTAGCCTCTTCTGGCACAACGGATTTTTCATTGTTGTCTGTCCATGTCTCTTTCAATGAGGATGACTGATGTGTGTGTTTGTCTTCAGAGACTGTTCTGCTGTTGCTGTCTGGCAAAACTCACAGTGCCAATCACAATGCCTCACCCCCCCCTTCCCCTCGGTATTGTAAGCTCCAACTTTGGACCATGGGGACGCAAAATCAGCATCTTGGCGAGCCACAAGGAGTGAGCTCAGTAATTTAATTCCTTGGCCCAGTCATGGCACGCAAAAAAGGTGATGGGTCAAACTGGAGAACTTGTGTTTCCCTCCGCTTTCACTGTTGGTTTTTCACTCAGTGAAATAACTTATCATGTTCATAGTTTCTTACAATAGACCATAACGCACACTTAATTCAGGCTGGAAGTCACTTCATTACAAACAAGTTCTTCCAGCTGTAGTAAGTCTTTCACTCATTTAGCGAAATGTAGACCTTCAGCGACAATCTACTTTTTTTCCTTCCTTGCTTCCTTCCTCCTGCTCGTTGTATCCATCCCTTGGATTATCTCTTTGTCTGGTTGGTTGAGGAGGTCCAGAAGACAAGAGGAGGGTATTCAGGATTTCATTTGTTTGTTGTTAATGATACCCTTAATGGTTACATTTGGTTTACTTTGCCATATTTTCTACTCTGGATGTTTACATCATATTTTAGCCTTTGGTCAGGGGTTGCGGCTTTTTCTGTTTCATTCTGGACCTGAGTCAAAGTTTTTGCATAGTTCTGAGGAGGAGCATCAAATTGTGGCTTGTTTTTTTTTAAAATCCACCAGTTGTATGGGTGACTGGAGACAGATGTTACTACTTTTGAAAAATACTGAGACGTTGCATGCAAGATGTGAGTATAGCTGGTACTTCCAGTGCTCCAGATTTGATGGAGAACTGAAAAAATCACTAATTGAACAAGGACAGGGAGCTGCACGGTGCTGGGCTGTTAGCACATGTAAAGGATATCAGGCCCTCATGTCACCCTCAGTTTGGTCAGAACATGCTCATGTGTAGTCTGTTGGCGGTCATTTGTAGGGCTCCGGCAGCGCTCCTCCTGTTCCTCCTCACACAAAGGAGCAGACACCGGTCCTGCTGCAGGGCTGACTTCTTCTACCCGGTCCAGCTCTCCTTGTGTAATGGCCAGTCTCCTGGTATCTTCTCCATGCTCTTGACACTGTGCTGGAGACACAGCAAACCTTATTGTGACTGCACGTAGGAATGTGCCATCCTGTAGGAGCTGGACTACCAGCGCAACCTGAATGGGCTGCAGGTACAGCCTCATGCTTCCAGTAGTGACAAGGGCACAAATCTATAGAATAATCGGTGAACAAAGATAAAGAGAGAGCAATCATCTGTGGCCATCACATGGAAAACAATTCCATTTTGTGAGTTCACTTGCTTTGGCCTCTCCAAGGCATCTGTTTGTCACTTTAATTTGCACCAAGTCAGGTTAATCACTATAACTAGTGCTTCCTAAATTTAGATATTGATTTCTGACTTGCTGTTATACTGTGACAATTATGTGTTCCCTTAATTTTTTTGAGCGGTAGAAACAGCAATGACTTATTTTTGGCATGTACAGGACAAAGCAGAAAAATGCTTTGAGCGAAATCTGTTGGAATGAAAAGGTGTTATGAAATCGATATTGGTTAAGTTCCATTGGACATGAGTCACTGGGCCTGTTAGAGCAGATTTAATTTGAAGTTTTCTCCATCAACAGCACATCCCTGCACCTCAGTACAATTTTGTGAACATAAATTACTTCAAAACAAAGCATAACCCTCCAGTCTACAACATGCACTGTATGTGTGGTAAAGGACTTAAGTATATCACCAAAATAAAATTAATGAAAAATAAAACATTGTAAATAAATACATTAATTTAGATTGATAACAATAATACGAATAATTAGAATAAGTATTATTCTATTATTATTATTGCAGTACGGAGCATATTTGATGTGTTATGTATGCAGATAAATTGGCTATAATAAGACTGTTACCTGATCTTAAGAGAAGTCAAGGGCTTTTATTGTGACTAAGCTGCTAAGACTCCATGCTGAGAGAACCATCTGGGTTCATTTCAAGCTTTTATGTAAACAAGACCCGAAATCCGCGTAAGCATCTAAGAAGAATACCGACTGGTGAGCGGCTCATGGAGCATGAATGAATGAAACTGATTTACAGGACGTCATTCACAGAGACTCACACATTTCTGTTGGTAACTTCGACCCCCAGACTGACCCCAGAATTCCTCTCTGTGTCCTGCAAAAGCAGTTAAGTCCCATTAGAGACGTTCAAGGTGTGAAAAAACACATTATCCTGCCTCGTTTCATGTTTTCCTACCGAGCGCGTTTTCCCTCCCAGCTGTAGTCGGGGTTAATGTCAAGCACGGGCCTGTATTCCCACAGCAAGTAACATGGATGTCAAGTCCCTGGTGATGTTTGATCCTAATTGCAGGCTGAAATTTCCCAAAAGTGGAAAATTAGTGGGTCTTGTCGCTTTGCCAGATACTCCCTAGTCTATTTTGTCATCCTACTCTTCATCCCATTCCCGTGTACTTTCAGTTTCCTGCCCGCCGCTGTGCTCCAGCACCTCAAGGACTTTGACTTTCTCCAAATCAATCAACCTGGTTGAACTCCTCAAAAACAATGTGAGACTAAGAGGCCGAGGAGAAGTGGGTCTGGAAAAGCCTCATGAATTAATGGTTTCTGTCTGTTTTCCTGTGTTTTGGTCCAAAGAAAATATTTGGCCAAGATGCCCTGAGCCATCTGACGCTGCACAACTAAGATACAAGGAAAAATCGTTAGCTACAGAGGCAAATATGAGTGTGTGTGTGTTCATTTTGTATTATGTCTATAAATCCACTCTTAATCTGTCCATACAACTGTTTGTAACTCAAGCTACAATATTGCATTTCTTGTCTTAAGTGAGAGGGAGCGAGAGAGAGAGGGGGATTGAGAGAGTGAGAGAGAGAGAGAGAGAGAGAGAGAGAGAGAGAGAGAGAGAGAGAGGAGAGAGGGAGAGAGGGAGAGAGAAAGAGAGTTTAGTTAAGAGTTTGTTAAAAAGAAGCTCAAAGTCTTCAAACATAATTTAAACCTTGTGCAAAATGCAGCTGCAGCATATACATGTAATATGGCATCATGAGATTCTGGTTGGGATTAAATGCTGAACATCCTCCTGAATATAAACAACATATCTGACTAGAGAGAGCATGTCATTGAATTAGTTGGAACCTTGACCAGAGAGGTTCTGTTTTTCATCTGTAGATCTGATTTTGGTGGCATTGCTATGTATTTAAATGCTGATGTAATTCCTTCGAACCATTTACATCATAAAGGACATTTGGTTCATTACTCTGAGCTCTGAAGGGTAAAAGCCATTTTTTTCTTAACCAAACAACAAAGAAACAAACATTGTTTTGTTTTTACATTACACATTTACTGTGAATGCATTTACATCAAATGCCACAGTTATTTTAATCATCGTGCACTTTCCACCATTTGTGCAACCATGGATGACGTTAACATTTCTTCAAGTTATTGGAGATAGGGTTGACATGTCACAGATCTGATATAATTATCACATTGACAGCGGTAGAGGTACAATAGAGCATTGATCATTTTCCTACGATTCACTTACCTTGTAGTAATCCTGATTAGGGAAAAAAATTCTAAATGGCCACTTTTCTCCTATTTTGAAAGTTTCCCTTTGCTAAATGTCCTCACTGACCCTTCTACTATATTTATCACATATTTACATCAGTGTTTGACAAGTAATGATGAAGGAAAAGAGTGACAAACTCAAACAACTTGTAGAAACTATCTTTAAATGGACACGTTGAAGGACGACGCGGACATAATGGCCACGTAAACCTCCTGTGAGCACTGACAGATATTAGCCCATTAATATCCCTGCTGACGGACAAGAAAGGAGCGTGTGTGTGTGTCTGTGTGTCCATCTGTGTGTGTGTGTCCGTCTGTGTGTGTCTGTCTCTCTGTCTGCTTGTGTGTGTGTGTGTGTGTGTGTGTGTGTGTGTGTCTGTGTCTGTGTGTGTGTGTTTGTGTGCGGGTGCTTGGTATGCACACAAAATGTTTCACTACTGCAAGGTGTACTCCTTTTCGGACAGAAAATGAAATGTTAAACGATGTTGATTCATGTTATTGAATATTTCACTTGTTATGTTTTACATCTTTTAAAACACCTTTGAAATAAACTAAACTAAAAAAGTCTAAAAACTAAAACAGAAAAACCAGACACAACAGGTCACCTTGGATCTCTGGGTTAGCAGGACAGGAACTAACTGAGACCAGGACTGCTATTGGTTGTTGATCCACAAATCAGGTCCACACTTAACTCTTGTTACTGGGTGGAGTGACGTGAAATTCTATACATACCCTCATGATCCCAAGAGCTTGACTCCTTCTTTCCCCTTGAGCCGCTGTGAGATTGAAATGTGCGGTTTCAATCGAAATGGCTCAACAACGGTCGGATGTATGGCCATGAAATTGTTACACATATTAACATATTACACAAATTTGAAAACTGTCTCCGCACCAGAGGACTGAAAGCAGCTGTTGTTTGCATCCAGCGTTCACAGCAGTTGTGCTCCAGATGATTTGTTCCTTCCTCGTGTGATAAATCTGTTCATCAGCAAATTGCTTTTAGTGCCTATAAAAGTGTTTCATTAGCGACACCGCTCAGATAAATCAACTTGCGAGCAGTGAAGTTGAGTCAGCCAGTGGTTCACTGTATCCAGACCATGGTTCACATTCCGTTCAAGCAGCAGCACTCCAGACTCACACAGAGAGGAAGATGAGGACGAGGCCCGATCTTCATCAGCTGCTTCTGTTTAGTGGAGAAACTAAACCCATTCATACTGATATGCAAAATGCAGACCCACTCTCCTCCTGCCCCATCCTCAGTTCAGTTGTACTGTTCCACACTATGCTACGTTTCACCCTTTGCCCTGTTTCAATTTAATTTTTTCCCCTCTTCCACATCTAAACGCTGCCTGCATCCTACAGCACTCTCCACCTTTTGATTCATGCAATTTCTCTCCCATTATTTTGAATCAGTCCCATGTTTCTGGTCTGACCGCATCGTTTTTACTCAGTCCGCTGTCTCCTGAATGAGGTCGACCGCCAGACTCCTGCTCGCGCTCCCCCTCGCCGCCCTCTTCCAATGCAGCCAGACCACAAGCCTCAATTACCCAGCATTCCTCCGAGAGGACCAGAGAGGCCTCAAGTAGCAGAGTATGAAATTAACATTCATGACAAACCTCGTAAGCCACAAAGCTATTTCATGAGATCAACACTCGCAGAATTTCAGCATTGAGACAAGTATCAGAGCGAATGTGTTGTGATAATTACAGAAAGAATTAATGAAGAACTGTTACGAGATAAAGATATAATAGTGACTCCATTCTGGTGAGACCAGAATCTAATTGGGACAATTATTTCAGCATGTTAAGGAAGGTTCCATTTCCTGTTTTTCCACTGTGTTCAGGATATGGAACAAACATGGACGCCGTAAAACACCATGACACATTTTCTCCAATATGTATGCAGTTTATTGACAAGTTCATATTAAAAGCTTGATTATGTCAATTGGTCCATAAATGATGACGTCAGCAACTCTTTGATGACTTTCCGATTAGTGGACGCACACAACAAGTCTGCAGTTACAACAAAACAGCTAAAATCAAACGGCTGATTCATTTAAAGTCAGACGGAGTCAACCACTTTGACTGATGCTAAGCTCTTTTGCCTCTTGGTGTTTCCTGTATTTGAAATAGCCAGAAATGTGACGGAAATCTTGAAAAGAAGAGGAACTAATCTCGACTGATTTAACAAGCGTATCTTAGCTGAGTAACTGCATTTTACTGCGGTTTAGCCTCCTATTAAACCCTCCATTTAAATGTATTAAAGTGTAAGTTGAGTTAAATTCATTTACAGGTCGTTTCCTTGAGTTTGTTTCTAAACAGCTTTGCTTTGTGTTTTAAAATAATATATATACAAACATGTTAGGGAATAAAGATATAAAAATCAATAACATCATCCTAGCTATCTGTTTCTGGTTGTGCACAAGCCATTTGCTCAATATTTCTTTCATCATGTATTAAATAATATGTACACATTATTAAGAACATGATGTAAATTGAAGGTAAGGACTCTGGTCGGTTCCATGATGCATAGACAGGGATTTTATTGTATGTCTCACTTACAAATATGTTCCAAGCACAAATCACTGGCTTTCACACTGAGCAATATTCACTTTTCAATAACCCCTGATGCATTGCATTGGTGTATACAGGAGGTACTGTAGCCCCACACAGCATTTATTTAAAAGGCAACATATTTACTGTAAAAATTCTCATTTATACAACAAATCTCACCCGACAATGTTAATTCAATGAACGATTAAAGGAGAAGCCTTCACATTAAGAATCTCTTTGCTCTCTCTGCAAAACCCATGGATAAAATGCTGTAAAAATGATCACTATTTAATGCAGAAGCTGTGGCGGTTGATCATAATAAACCCTGTAGTCATCCAACTCTGAGGGCAAGGTTAGTGTAACTTCTCCTCAACTATAATTCTACTTCACCACTGCTATTTTCATACCGAGGTGGTTGAGAGGTGAGGTCATGGGATATGGTTATATGTCTCATGATCACTTGTTTCATCACACTGGAATGTAAAAACCTTTACTTTTCCGTTTTATTATCTTTAAATATCACCCTTCTTTATATCTTGAAATGTTTTGACGGACCCATTTCTAATCTGCTCGACGTGGGATGTAGTGCATTCCTGTGTATTTAGTAGGTAAAGACCTTTTGTTTTTATTGCGATAAATAAGTTTATCATCTCCAGAAGGTACGGGAGCTAAATGATAGCGCAGGACACTCAGCCAATGATCAGTGTTTTCGGCAACAAATCAAGTTGACAGACTTGTCTTCATTACTCATATTATATCATTTACCATATATATTATCAGTCACTCAACATTCATAGGACTGTGGATGACAGCTGCCTCTATGCATGAGCTTTCCTGTGCTGGACTGGGTGTCTCACAGTTAGAACAACAAACGATTCACACTGGAGACCACTCTTTTGACTATATGCTTTACAGTTTGTAGTCACCAGTCAAGTTACTGTTCAAATACACTACAACGCCGACCTGATGCTGAATAAAGCTGGAAAGTACTTTTTGAAGCAGCAACACTGAGAATTACTTTGTCATGTTGGAATAATATTATTATATTCATTATTAATCATGGGACTTAGGAAATTTCAAGCTACATCATGCAAATATACCCAGAACACACCAATGTATAAAAACAAACCGTTGTCCGTACAAAGTTTAGGATGGAGTGATCAGATGATGGAGGGTCCTCATGCAGGATGTCTGTAAAAGGCCCAGAGGACACCACAGATGTGCATAAAGCTCCTCTGCATTTGTTACTCCAAGCCTTTCTCCAAGACAACAATTAAAAGTATAGGATTCTTTATAAAAACCAATAAAATAACCCACATTGCGCCACCTTTAAGAAGAGTGAATGAAAAAAAAAGACTGCACTCTGTATTCACCATTGTGAAGATGGAGTGGTTCAATCAGATGCATATTCAATTTGTTTGTAATCCTGAAAACAGATTTTTGCTGCTTTTCTTTTTGGGGATTCCCACAATCCCACAGTCAGACTGGTTTTGAGGATAAGGAGGATCACTGAGCTCACTATTCAGGTTTGTAGGTTTGTTTGTTTTTTGCAAAAACTGTATTTAGATACATCAACACATTTTTTTTCTAAATAAATGCTGCTCTTGGTAAAGTTCACAAGCCTTGAAAACATAATTTGATGTTATTTAAATTTAAAGTAGATGCTGTGAAAAACAATACGCGGTTGAATGTAATGACAACCGGCACTGTACGTGCACAGGCCTCCTGTCTGAGATTACAGTACTTAACTTTGAGACAAAAAAGAAGCATACAAACTGCATTTTAAAGCTGAATATGAGACACATACAAAATCTGAAGTTACAGAAAAATGCCTGTTCTGCAAGAACCCTGCAGAAAGAGACAACACCTTTCAGAAGCTACCTGGAAATTAACCCATTGTACTATATATTAATCCTAAAGGCACCTTAGACAAAGTTATATCCCTGTGCTGGAGTGTTCGAAGAGGTTCGGGGTTAAAAATTTAAGAAATTGGGGGAAACTTTGAAAAAAGCACAACCACTGCGTGGGAACACCGAATCACCAGAAGAAAGGCTACATAGTAGATGGATGGAGTTTTCATTGCATAAACTATGATGTCACTGATTGTCTAAAAGCGTGACTTGAAGACAAACTGTAGTTCTGTATATTAAACTCAGTTTACTTTCAGTATACTGGAACATCTGCCCTTGTCAACCCTTGATAAACTCTGCCCACAACACTCCATCACTTGCATTTTACTGTTTCTGCAACAGATAACAAAACATGCATGGGGGAAATCTATGTCTCTAATCATGCAGATGCTGTTTCTTGATTTACACTACAACGTCTAACAGCTAGAGGTGAAAGAGACAACACAAAAATATATAACAATATATAACAAGGAACCATAAAAGAAACCAAGAGACAGGTTGAATAAAAAAATGATGAGTAAAAACCGTGTCCAACAAGCTCTGTCCTGCTGCAGCAAGAACACGTCACCTGACAAGCTGGTTGAGGGGGAGCTTCTTCACCTCCTCAGCTTTGTCTCCCCATCTCAACTCATCCCAAACTATCGGCCCAGTCTGTAAAAACGATTTACTGTGGTGCTTCATCATCATCATTGTCATCAAGTCTCCCTCCTCCTCCTCCTTTACTTTCACCTTCTATGACTTCCTTCTCAGGCTGGACAGGCTTGCTCCCCCTGCAGGCGACAGGTTGGAATGACACTGTATTCCTAACCAGATAATGGGGCAGATGGTGCCTCTTGTTCCACCGTGGGGGTTAAAATTGGAAAGTCAGCGGGACTGATTAGGTAGGTGAGCGGAGCAGGTGCAGGGATCACACCCTGCTGGTCGGGTGGCAGCGGTACGTGCAGCCGGACCTGGGCTCGGCACCACCGTCAACGTTCGGGGAGCAGCCTCCCTCACAGCAAGCCCCTGAGAGAGAGAAGGAGACCAGGCACGTTATCGGAGCTGCTGTTTGACACTGCACATGACACCGCTATATTTACACCTCTCACAACTACGTGTGGGCGAGATAAGCAAAACAATGCAGAGGACAGAAACTGAGCCATGGCTGATACCTTCTTCCACTGGTAGAGTGGGGACTGGTCCCTCGTGACTGGTGCCTAGCTGGAGACGCCGCATGTGACGAACCACCGCTGTAGCATTGAACGCTTGCTGCAGAGGAAAGGCCGCACAGACAACCGAACATTAATTACAGTAGCATCTCATCGTCATTTCCGAATAGGATCTTCACAAAGCACTATATACTTCAACAACCACAAATTGGGTCAACAGTTAACCGGAGGTCTGACTCACCTTCCACTTGCTTTTAGCAAAGTTCTTTTTGATCTGAGCACTGACGGACTCGTGGATGTTCTTATCCAGAGCTGTGTCTCCAGCAATCCTGACAAAGAGAGGAAACAATGAGTGTCATAAGTGTAGTACAGTGCAATACACAGGGCACTAGATTTTGTTAAACGGGAAAATCCCCAAAGTGAAGGAATTTAAGGAGAAGTGCTCTTTGTAATGTGATTGTATGATTGAGTACAGGAGCAGTACCAAGGGTGCTGCAGCGCCTGGTCACAAGTGTAACGTGTGTTCGAGTCTTTCTGCATCAGGTGGACTATAAAGTCTTTCGCTGTAATGAAGGACAAAGATTATAACACTCACAAGTCAGGTATTCATCGGCTGCTCGGAACTGGGACAGTCTATTTATCCATGAACGTGTTACAAGGTGACATCAGTTAAAGAATGGATACAGTTTATTCATTTTCTAACAATTCAGTTTCTAACTTCTGAAAAAACTATCAGTCATACTTGACAATAAGAAGGGAGTTACATTACCTGAGTCAGAGATGTCGTCCCAGTAAGGAGAATCAAACTCGTACTCTGCCTTCAGGATCTGCTCAAACAGTTTGGCATCGTTCTCATCGTAGAAGGGAGGGTAACCACACAACCTGAGACACAGGACACAGGACTGGGTCAGGTTTCATATAACACGTTAAGGTGAAGCATCTTGATTGATTGGGAACATAAATAAAGATTTTATAACTATTCAAATCTGGTGTCATTGCCGAATTTTTCAGTCTGAAAGTTAGTTTGGGCCGGTGTCTTAAATGTGTACTCACAGGATATAGGCTATGACACCAATAGACCAGCAGTCCACTGCTTTACTGTAGGGTTTCTGAGCCAACACTTCAGGGGCTGAGAGAATAAAGACAAGGGAATGCGGTTAAAATAAAATAATAAACAATATGCAAGATTTTTCCATCTGTGCATCTAGACCGTACCTATTTAAATCAACTACTACCAGCTACAGAAGTCCACAGAAACCAAAATCCACATCCATGTATCATCTGGAACAAAATTAGCTATAACTAACTTGTTGAGTCTGTTGAATGTCTAAGAGATACTGAAATTACTTTATGTATGTAACAATATATCAGTTTTGCCTTTCAACCATTCACACATACAGTGAATCTATCTGCAGCACTTTTTCAAACACGGTTGGCAGGGGCAATCTGAGTTGCAGTTTGGCACATAAAGTGAATGAGCCGGGGATGGAACCACCAACTCTCTGATTAGAGGACAGCTCGCTCTATGTCCTGCCCCCGGCCACCAGAGTGAAAACCAGGAATCCTAACCGCTATATAAACAAAATCAACAAATTTGTTCTTCTATCTAATACTTCATGGAACACGGGTTCATTGTTTACAAAGTTTTTGATTTTTGTTACCGACGTATCCAGGTGTTCCACAGGCAGTCGACATCACACTGCCAGATCCCTCAATTTTAGACAGACCAAAGTCACTGATCATGATTTTAGAGTCTTCATCCATGCTGTAGTACAACAGGTTCTCCGGCTGCAAATACAACACCTGAGTTTACTTTCAGCAAATAGTACAATATAGTGGAAAAATACAGATACTAACAAATCATTTCTGTTTGGGTGTAAACATATATATCTCTGACTCCTGACTGACCTTGAGGTCCCGGTGCACAATTCCCATATCGTGGAGATATTTGACTGCATCCAAAATCTGCTGAATGAGTTTGCTGGCATCTTTCTCTGTGTAAAAGCCCTTCTCTATGATGCGATCGAAGAGCTCCCCGCCAGACACCCTGCACACAGAGGGAGACACTTCTGCATCAATGTGAAGGACCAAACACAGATTTGAAGATGTATTTAAGGAGGCCAGAGAGGAGATACTTTTCCCAAATGGCAGGATAAACTGCAGAATTAATAAACTAATGTACTAAGAAAGTGGAAGAAGGAATGAAACAAAAGAAAACCAGACACATTGTGATGAAGCTTGAAGCCACTAGAGGGAGCCTTCGCTCTGTGCATCTACTGAACTAAAAGGGATGTGTTTCTTTTAACTTCTCTCTCTCTATCTCTGACACACACGCACACACAAACGCACGCCCACGCATGCACACACACACACCCCTAACCTTAACACACGTCTTCACCTTAGAATTTAATTATTAAAATTATGGGGACTAATGAAAACACATTTATAGAAGACAGATGGATGGTTACAGAGAAACGTAAAGGAAATAAGCAAAAGAAAGAAGAAGAAGAGGGAAGGTGAGGAATCTTGCAGAGTAACTGAGTATCACTGAACATTTAGGTGTTTTTAAGAAGTGACTGAACCTCTGTCACGGCTCAGTCAGGACAAAAATATCCTTTGCGTCACCTTGACCACACACTTTCTATTCCCTCAAGATGCAGCGTTGTTCCTCATTAGTTTTACATCTCACTGAAACGTGTTTCTGAATTTGTGATGTTGACATAAAACTGAAGAGGCACCGGGTGTTAAATGAAACCTAAATAAGGGAAGTATTGCAAGGTCACACAAATGCTTTTGTGAAGCAAGATGTTTTATTTAAAGGGTCTAATTAGTCATTAACAATAAACACAATAATAAAATAAGAGAATTTCCCCACTAATCGTTCTCTTTCATAAATGCACCCCCCTTCCTCTCTGCCTCTGGCTTTTATTTCTCTGATTTCCCACTAATTGTGATTAATTTGTGAATGATTGATGTTGTCAGGAGCCTCTGGGTGAATAATGCTGCTGATCCTGATCTCTTCTTTCTCTCATGCTCTATTGCTGACATTTCAGGAGCTGAGGTGGGTGGGAGGCTGTCAGGCTGCAGGTGTGAGGGCAAACTCCCCACTGGTGTTCATGAGTAGGCATAGTACATGGTTTGCCTGTGTGTTGTGTGTGTGTGTGTGTGTTTGTGTTCATGCACGCGCTAGTGAGCTACAGAGTGCAATTAATGGCGTATGACACGCAGTGTGTGGGAGATGAAACACACATCACACAAGCCCTTGCATATGTGAATACTCACAGTTGCATGACAAGGTAGAGGTGTGATTTACTCTCGAATATTTCCTCCAGAGAAACGATGTTGGCGTGCTTAATCCTGCGAGGAGGAAGAGAGGAGGAAGACAATGAGTTTTTCATTTTATTCTTCTTCTAATGTTTTACCACATTTTCACTGGTCATTTTCATTATTCAAAGTAGATACATGGTTGTGCATGCACCCACCATGCAGCTCGTCCACCAGTCACGTGTACTGTTTACAGGCTGTAGGCGAGGCTACACTGTGTGGTGGCATGCAGCTCCCTAATTGGCTGAACTCCGTGAGCTGCTGTCCCCCTGAGACCCGTGGGTGCATTGACACGGGTGAGAAGGTGACTCCCCAGATTTAGAACGGAACGCCGCAGGGTGCCTTCAACTCTTAAAGCTTTTTTTTACCCTTTTATGATTTCCTCTTTTTGCCCTCATCATGCACACTGTGTTACAGTGTGTTTAATTTACCCCACGATGCATGTGACAGTTGCTGAGCTGAAAGGCAACACAAAGCCACGTGTCTGAGCTGTACCTCAGGTACAGTATGTGTCGGCCTCAGCTCATGCTGGATTACAGCAATGAGTCTGATCCAGATTGAAACAATGCACGGACACCTTCATTCATCTGCTTAGAGATGGACCCAGTGGAGGATGAATGATGGATTAAACCTGCCCAGTGAGCAGACGCATGTGAAACCAGCTCGAGCGTGCACTTTTCACACACAATGAGATAAGGTCAGATGCATGATGCAGCCAAGTCGCTGTGTTTGATATGGATTTCTGAGCAGATGTGTTTGTGTGGGTGATGCCCACAGAGATGGTGGACAGTGGCCCGAGTGATTGTCAGAGAGTGGAAAGGTCTGTTGAGGGCTGGTGAGTCATTTGCTAACCTCTGTCAGCACCCATGAGTCTGACAAGGCATCGGAGCCCAGATGTCGGCAAATGAGAGAACAGTGGTGTCGACCCTGTAACATCTGTATTTGACATGTGGGTGAAACCAGCAAATCTACTGATTTTAAATCTATAGTCTGTTGAGTTTCTCACCTAAAGACACACACATTTAATTAACCTTTTGTTTAGGCATAGCTTTGTCTCAGATTATGTAACTTTTACCAGCCAACTAGCATCACCTTTATTTTCCTTTGTTTGAAGCTTTGACATTTCAATTTTAAGATTTGTCATCCACAATTGAGCTTTTCCCCAGATCAGTTAGTGGGCTAATGAATGAACGAATGAATGCATCATACCCCTGGATCTTAAAACTCCTGTGGAGGGAGATGTGTTTTCTAAAATCTGGTTTCTGTAAAATGTTTCTTCACACAGAAGAGATCATGTAAGTTTCAGGAGATATAACCATAGACGTCCAAGAGAAGTCTTCATTTAAAACCCTCAACCTCCATGAACCATATTAGAATGATGATTGACATTACATGTTGTTTAATTTCAGCCTGATTCAGGTAGTAGTAAGCTTACTAACTGTTTGTACAGAACAACATAATGTTATTATTCTCAGGATAATGAGTAAGAAGTTCGACAACTTCCTTCCTTAGAAGACCTAAGGCGACTTTTTAACAACGGAGTCAATAACTTGACGAGAAACGTTTGGTGAGAAACATCCAAAATTAAAAAAATTAGAAAAGAAATAAAACGGTTACTGGTTTTAAGGCAGTTATATGAATAGTTTTACCATTTGAATCCTGTATTACTGTAGGTACCTTGGTTAATTGGTTGATACTCTCCAGCATCAACCAAAGTTAGCAAGTCGAATAATATAATAAACAAATAATATAATACCCAGTAAAAACCTGGTGTATATTATTTAACTTACAGATAAGCACACGTTAACATACCTTGATAATTTTGGTCACAAAATTTAAGATACAAACCTTTCACAGTTTCATCTTTACTCAGATAGAGCAACGTGACATTTTTCAGGTCCTCTAAAGCAAGTCCTCTAAGTGGACATGGCTACACAGGCCTATAGCAGAGTGAGCTTAGTCACTGGATTTGCACATCAGCGTTTGAGTAAATGTTTGGTCTAGATTCATTAGAGGAAGACGAGCTTGATGAGCTCACTTGGCTAGATGTGCTTTATCAAACCACCACTAGGCTGGGCAGCCATCTGACAGTAATCAGAACCGTCAGGAGACTGAGGATCATCTGGCTTTCCATCTGTCCCAACACACATTGAACCACCAGGTACGATATTTCAATCTTCTTAGAGAGTTTGAATAAAAGAACATACACCTTGGAAACATTAAATAAACAGAAGTCAATGTACAGTGACACATAAGAGTCATTTAAAATAACAAGAAGTTGCCAAGTTCTTGCCTCACAAGAAGGAACAGTGTAATGTAACTAAATCAACAATCAACAATCATGAAGAATCATGAGTCTGTAACAACTTCACACAGATGAAGAGGGGGCCACGTTTTTCAGGCCAACTTTTCCTCAGTTTACTCCATTTGTCAAAACTGTATCCAAACTGCAAAATACCGCCCCCCCCCCACCCTCCTTCCACCACGCTCACCTCAGGAGGGATCATGGCTGTATATTGGCTTGAGTTGTGTGTGTGTCTCCTGTAACCCAGGCAACAAGAGCTCTAAAAATAACTTTGGACCCAATGTAGATCAGCCCTTTTCACTGTGGCCTGTAATTCCCCCACATCTAAGGAGAGATAAGTTCGAAGTGCTCCTTAAGCATCAGCTGTGTTATCCTCACTTGCCTTTGTCTTAATATAATAAACATGAAATGCCTTGTGCAGGTGGAGAGAGAGAGAGAGAGCGCGTGCAGTAGTTCTTATCAGTGTGATATGATATAACCCTGCATATTATATAAACAAGCGCTAAAGGTGCACACCTTCAGGTTTTATGTCAGATTATATAACACCATGATCTCAGAAAGATAATATAAGTGTATACGAGAGCTCCTATTCCACAGGTCAAAAAACCCACTTAACATCTGGCTTTTTTCTGCAATGAGAATAATCAACATTCGCTCCCAGGTCACATGACTCTGCAGTAGACAGACAGTGTGCGGATGCGCACATTTCTTCTTCTTCTTTCTTTTGGCAGCCTAGACCCTGGTGCTGCTCCTTTTCTGGCACAACGTTGTGACACAAAATGAATTTCCAGGTGTTGGTGCATAAAAAGCCAAGTACATGCACATTTTATAGAGTTCAGGTGACAAGTTAGATTAAGTTCAATATGATGCATATTACATTTATCAAACTAGATTGTGTTACAACAGTCATATATAACATGAATATTATCCAGTAATGTGATACAGCATACTTGATGCAGTAACAGTGATACAGTGATGAAAAATTAACCATCTCGAACCTTGTAGATAGTATTTCAGATGCAGGCTAATACTGAACAATGTGGTTATTACCTCTGGCAAGGTGGTTATGTTTTCACCTGCATTCGCTTTGTCAGCAGTAGTACGAAAAAAGTACCTGAACAGATTTCCATGAACTGGATGGAAGGATGGGACATGGGCCAAGCAAGAAACCATGATATTTTGGTGAAGATCCAGACAATGGGGCAGAAGGAATGTTTAATCACTCTCTTTAGAATGTTTTGACATTTTCACACATTTTCCAGGGAATAAAGAATGGATCTTGATGAAAATATTCATCAAGAATAGAGTGTGTGAGAGAGTGAAATTTGATGTGAATCCATTCTAGTTTTTACATGTTACCCTCATGCTACATTACACAGAAATACAGCGTCATTATTTTCTGAAGTCCACTTACTTGTGCAGGACGGCTATCTCATTCTCGATGCTGTTTTCCTTGCCCTCTAACGCCTTCTTAGGGATGCACTTGATCGCCACCAACCTCTGAGTCCTCTTCTCCTCGGCCAGGACCACCTCGGAGAATGCTCCCCTGAGACACAAACACACAGGTCAGCTTCTTGTCATTTATCACTGCGTGTGTGTAAGCACAGCTTTTCATGTGGATCTGTGACATAGAGAAAGAAATAACTCCTGCTTTCATGATATCTTGGCTGCTTACATGTAAGTGCTGGAAGTATTTTGGTCTATTGATGCCAGATAATGTTTATTTTTAACTCCAGCCTCCACCTGAAGTCTTTGGGGTTCTGCTGGTGCTTTTGGAGAAGCTACAATGCGGTGGAACGATTTGGAAACACAGATATGATGTCTATCTGAGGGACACATTTTGGTGATAGCCAAAAAGTGATTTAAATTTGAACCACACATCTATCAACTGTATGACCACGGTTGACATTCTGGCATAATAATGTAGTAAAAGGTATTGTTAAAGATAGTGATGATAATATTGCAACACCTTAAACCTACAATAAGTGATGTTTCATAAATGTGTCTGAGTGTGTGTCTAGGTCAGTAGTTTATATATGAATGTATGTGTATGAATGTTCAAATTGTGGGTTCAAACATTTAGCACAACTCTTATTAACAGAGCAGCTAAGTCCATGTTTTAGTCCTTTTTTGCACATTCGTGGGGTTGAGGTGATATTATCTTTTCATCAGCCAGGTAGAGGAGGAGGAGGTGGAGCAGGTCGTCCACTAATCATGAGGTTGACAGCTGGGCCGACAGTGTATGAGTGATGTTTAATAGAGACACATACATGCACTGTATGAATGTGTGGGTGAATGGCAACAATGTACTGTTAAGCACTTTGAGTTGTCATCAAGACTAGAAAAGCTCTATATAAATAAAGAGCATATGCCATTTATCTAAAAGACACTTAAGATAATTAAATGTTATTGAAAAAATGATGGCCTCTGGTATAAACCACTTAACTTCTTTCAGTTTTTGTTTCTCCCTACCATATAAATAATTCAAGAAAAGTACAACAGAAGAACTGAAAGTAGTTGAATCATTTTTCCTGGGAGCAATTCAACAGAGGCAGACACTTATAAGCTTCTGTTTTTTTAGCCATTTGTCAAGATATTTTTGACTCAGAGCCAAAGCTGTACAAAGACTAGAATCATAGATTTTAAAATCAATATTATGTTAGATTAATAATACAACAGCGGTGACAGACTGTACAGAAAGCAACGAACATCCGGGAGATGATGGAAAACTGTTTGTTGAAGGTAAAGCAGAATTAGCATTGATGTGATGGTAATACAAGATTCTCAGGTGCACTATACGTGTGCCCGTCCCTGGAGGATTACACAAAAAACTCACACACACACACAAGTTATACTGTTATTCTTATACCATATGGTTGACAATATTTTGTTGTTACAATAAACAAGAGGGAGAAGTCCCACAAACTGGGATCTGCTTAATCTATTCTCATACACACACTATTCGTAATAGACCCTTGAGGAGTACACAGCAAACGGAGAGCAAAGAACCAGAGAGAGAGAGAGAGATATATGTTCCAGTAATTAGAACCAATGTATAATGTGTTTCTAACAACACTCAAAATTGCGTTCACGTCATCACAGATGGATTTTGATGGAAGAAGATTCCCATGAATTGCAAGCTTTCAAGTCAGCAGTTCACTCAAGATGAAAGAAATACTGAGAAGTAGTAGTAATGTATTGTTTTATTTGCAGCTAAGACGTTTATTATTTAAACGTTTGACATTTCTAAATCAAAAAACTGAAATACAACATTAGTTGTACCCTTTCTGGATCAAGCAAGTGGTCCTGAAGGCAAAAAGAAGTACCATTCTTCAGTCTGAACTTGTATTCAGGCAGTTCACTGTAAGCCCCTGAGGGCAGACATAATATGCGGCCCTACAGGAAACAAACAGGAACTTAAATTCCTTCATTCCTCCCACTTTCCGGCTATTGAATGCTGAGAGTCGTCACAGAAATGTAAGAGACTTCTTTATTATCAAGCAGACATGTTAAACTTGCTGATGTCTGTTGTTGATGTTTGGATGCTGCTACTAGTTTGTGTTCTTAATTCTGTATTTTTGAGTTTCATTTATATGAATGGGCAAGGCTGAGGAAATGATTTGTCCTCTTGGGATTAACAAAGTGGTCTGAATGTGCATCAATGCAACATCACACTTAAGTAAGTTTCCAACATTGATGGTGAAAGTTTACGAAACTATATCTGAGGCAGTGAAGATAAAATATGTAACAAACTGCAATGTTAAATAAACTAATTAAACAAATGCAACTACAGCTGCCTGATAATTGTGCAATAAATATGATCAACATATCATAAAATGTTCACAGGTTCATCAAAATTAAGTTACCACTTCATACTATAACCTTTGTTTTTCATATGTTCTACACTAGATTGATAGACCCTAATATACTGAAATCAGATTAAAGCTACAGTAACTTTCTATATTTTTAAGTTTCTAAGTCAGCCTTTCTTTTCTAACAAGCCACACAACAAACTTCCTCAGGTCCTGCATCTTTCGCAGACACTACCTCAACGCACGGTGAACAAATGCATGTTTATTTTGGAACAGGCCTTTATCTAATCAGTATACGTGACAAGACAGTCAGTATGTTGGCAGAGACAGACTGAGATATGTGTAAACATGTTGACGGGCGACAGCTGACGGTTTGTGCTGTACAGTTTCTCTGCAGCGGGCGGACAGAGAGGAACCACAACCGTGATTGCAGAGTCATTATAATTATAAGAAGGAAGGACTACAGATGTTAGTGGAGATAGGGTCTAGGAGGTGTCATGATTACAACCCACAATGAGACCCTGTCACCGGCAGCTCTGTTCTGTTGTTTGTTATTCCTCCCTTCATTATTTAAAACGAACCTGACCAAATAGTCAAACATATGTCCATGTCTAATTGATTAGATGTTTTATTTAAGCCCTAATTAATTTCCACCAACTTGGTAAATAACTACGTCAGAAAACGTTTCTGATTGCATCGGCAGGCACACAGCTTTGGAGCACCTAAAAGGGACGTTTTACAGTTGACAGTAAAATACAGCAAAATAACACATCACAGCATCATAACTAAACTCCAAACCACTGGGATCCAGGTGGATGTTAAAATCGCAAACAAATCTTTTTCTCTGCAGTCTCCATCAATGACACAACTGATTATCTGCAGAAGGGAGACTATACTTGCTACCAAGCAGGACCGCTATCCCCTTGAGTGACGCTGTGGTGTAAACACGTCTCCACGGCTCAACACAGTTTGCCAAAAGCAGAACACACTGAAATTCATCCAACATGTTGTCTTGTTTTATTGTGACTGCCGACAAACCTGTTATACATTTTTTGACAAGATATCATCAGAGCTGGTTGACCTGCACTTATTCTGTAATGCAAGTAAATGGTTCATACATTTCATGAAATCCAATTGCATGTATATTCACTTTAGTTTTGCTATATCAAATCATTGTGGTGTCTCAAAATGTTGTGTTACTGTATCAGTTTGTATATTCTATCCTTCACTTCAGCCGGTTTTGTTTAAAATATACAAAATAAGGACATATTATCTTTACAAATGTCTCATGATCAGCTACACATCAAGGAATCCTACAAGGCAACATCGATCAGCTCAATCCAGATGTGAAAGGTGTCATAGAGCAGTATGGTGCTGATAAAGACTAAATTGGAAATTAAAAGCATATTTAATCTCTGATTCCATAACCCCCTCATCCAAAGTGGCCCATATTCGTCTTCTATTGTCTTTAACCTCAAAGCTTAGGGAACACTGATCAAACTAGCAATTACCCTGGGAGTGAGGCCTTGTGGTCACATTTCAACAAGAAAGAAAAACTGCCACAGAGAGACCATTAGTTATGGCAGGAATCCAGCAGTGTGGAGGAGGGTGTCAGTGCTGCAAATTCCTCTGTCGCATCTGGGGGATTTGGTTGACATTCTCCATGCACCCACTGACAGACCAAGGGGCTCTGGGGAAGTGTCAACAGTGGTTCACATAAACCCTGAGAAAATCTGAGAACACTAATGTGTCTTTGATTATGCATAGTCCGGCTATCTGTTCTGGATTTTGCGCGCGGACCAGTTACTGTTTCATTGACAAAACAAGAGGTTATGACATGCTGTGTTTGCAGCTTGTTTTTAGCCATGTTTGCAAACTTAGGAGGAGAAAAGAGATTGTACAGACATCAGTGTCTACTTAAAATGACAGAAACCATCTTTTTTAATGTGGTCCTTATCTCATACACTAACGTGGAGGAGGCAGGATTTAGCAACCAACCACCAGGGGGCAAGGGAAATGCTCTGGCTTCACTTTTGAAGCCAGGGCATGTCCATTGTTATATTAAGTCTATGGTCAGAGCAAACCATATGACACAGTTCTAAGACCTCTGAGTGTATCAAATTTAAAGGGTACATTTTATTGCTGCCATTTGTAGAAATACAAAAATGTCACAAATTGTTGACAATGGGAAACCTGGTTTTCTTAGTTCTTCTGTCAATGACTTTAATTTACAATAACAAGTCACTGTTTATCCAAGTGAGAAATTGTGATATTAGAAAGCTACTATAAAGCTGAAAAGAGGCAGAGGAGAATAACGCTAATCTTTCATGTTTGATAGAAATGCTGAAACACTGCAGTGAGAAACAGTCCTGATGAACAGGATTAATCCCTGTCATCTGTCTCCTACTGACAGCAAAGGCTCACTCATCCATAATCCTGTCCTGTGGAAAAGAATACTACTTATATTGCAAGTTATGCAAGAGGCATTAAGAAGATGGATGTTACAGTAAACTTAGTGCTACAAACTGCTCAACATGTCTTGTCCAAATGTCTTGGTCAAAAGGAAAATATCTAGTAGGAAGCAAGGGCAAAACAGACCTAAAGTCAATTTTCTACCTGTCACTGACACAGCACAGGCTCACAATATGAAGAGTATGATTGTGATGACTATTTGATGGAGGCAGAGTCATGTGGTTAGTTGGCTGATGGCTTAATGACAGAAATGGTTTCGGTTGGATTATTAGGTAAACAACTGTGTTTACTGAGTAGTTCCTGTTCCTAACAGGATGTTCCTGTCACCTGAGGGGGGCCCATGTCCAGAAAGAGGATACACACACACACACACACACACACACACACACACACAGGGACACACACACATATGTACATACAGTACACACACACTACTGCACAGTTATTAGCAACTTAAAACAATAGAGACACGCTCACTGCTACTATCCAAACAGTAGGGCGTGTTCCCAGACGAGACATTCACTGTGCACATACTTTACACAAGTGTTTGAACACGGACAAGCAGCTACAAAATTTAAATGTGAGGAGCCTCTAACAGAGTAAATATTTACGTGAAATTGAGACAGCATGAACTTTAGTAGCCAACATTGTGTATAAAATCTGTATTCAGACCTTTCAGAGCAGTTTCTGTCTCTGAACATAAAGACTTTCAGAATTTGTGTTGCTTAGTTTCTGTCGCTACAAACAAACTTTTGGGCTGTGAGTGAGGTGTGAGTGAGTGTGGAACTGCTCTCACCACTCCAATTTGTGCAAACAGCTTCTGGAACATCAGGCAAGCATTTACAGCCAGTGTTGTCAACTTAGCGCCTTTGTCACCCAACATTTCAGGCCCCTTTACTAACTCATTTAAAAAGCACTTGGAGACCAATGCAGCAACGTTTTAAACAACCCTGAGCTTCTTTCTGTAGAGGAGGGGCACCAGTCTTTCCTTCTGCAGGCAAACCTCTTCATGCCTTTAATTCACTAAAGCTCATGGCGAATAACATAGACTTGAATGAGGTCTAACTTTCTCTCTGAACGTTAAAATACATTTTGCTTGTAAAAAACATCCAAGATTATAGTGCCATCATCTTTAATTTATGGATTTATGTCATTGTAAAGTTGCTGCTGTAGTCTTGATGGGTTGCGTGTCACTCGCTATTTCGCACTTGATCTGTTGTCTCACGCAAAATTAAAAAAAAATGCAAATGAGAAAAGCTTTATATGGAGCATGACTATTTTTAAAACAAATAAACCCGCTGACTCCGGCTAAATGTGAATATGACCCAATAATGTCAGTTCTTAACTGCTTTTACAAAACAGTTTTCAACAAAATCCTCGATTTCACACACTGACCACACCCCAGCTCAAAACTAGACTGTGGTATGGTCTTAATTTTTAGATGTTTATCCAACAATGTTTCACATGGTGCATCCAAGGAAATTAAAACCAAAGAATAAGGATTTCACATGTCATCATGCATATTTTTGTTCTAACCCCTCTACAACAGACGCACAGGCACATAAAACATAGATAAGTGTTTAACAGACAATAATAAAATAATGACATGCACAGGGTTAAAACCAGGCCAGCCGATGAGTTCCAATGACTTTTAATTCTTATTATAGCCTTATTAAAAGGTATTAATGGGAGTTCGGTCTCAGTCCCCACTCTTAACGTCTGCTCTCACCATCTGCTGTGTTACATAGGTGCCTGTGCCAATGCAAATATGAAAAGTAAATATGCCGTGTTCAGGCATGTACACATTTTTTTAAAAGAAGCAAGGAAACTTGCCTCATATGTTGTAGTCTTTGCAGAATTGAAACCTCCCTTCACTTTGTATTTTGTGTTCCTGTAAATCCATCATTTCTCAAGCTACAACCAACCGCGCCATCTGTCCTGCTGAGAAATTGGTCAAGAAGTTATGCAAACAGATGACAAAATTGTAACTGTGGAAAGGGCAGAGAGACATAGGGAAGCACCATCTGGTCCAATATGAGCTGAGAGACACCCAACTGGGATACTGGCCCTGAAACATAAAAAGACCATCTTTGCCCAGTGGGCCCTCCAAACATAAAGTCCTGCCCAACCAAATCAGCTTTGTATAAGTAAGCATGTTACTGGTTTTATTAAGATATAGAATTTTCAGAGAATGAGATATTAAGTATAAGATCTTAAAGCTGCTTATCAATATTTGTATGTTTAAATCGGATGAAATGGCCATGTGTAAAAGGACAGAGGTTGCTATGTGAACCCAGAGATATTCATCAACCTAACTCAAGCGTTATCCTCAGAAGCAGACTGTTTTAGTCTCTCAGTCTATGTTACTGTTTCAATTCACTCTCTGGGCTCTTATCAGCAGTTTCCAGAATCTGCAAGCTTCTTGTTTTCTACCAACAAGCTCCAGAGACTCACTGTATGCTACCTGCCCAGCAAACTGACATACAGACAGTTAGTTATTGAATGTAGTGGAATATTTAATAGCCAAAAATGATTTCAGAAACCACAAAAAACAGAGCAAAATGAAAAGTAAGATTTGGATTAAGATTTGTCAGGAGGCCAGAGGCAATACTTCAAATGAATGCTAATGCCGCCTCCCCCCCCCCTCTGTTGAATATGTAAAACAGCAAATGTTTACTGACACGTTTGCTACATCAGTTGATATCTCAATGCTGTTTAAAGTCTGTTGCATGGCCCCAAGAGCCAAACAACTTATTTTAAAGCCTGGACCTAGATTTGATTCTAAATATAAATCCTGTCATTTTGTGATACATTAAAATGAAGTCAAGAGATATTCTTTAATATGATTTAATTCGCTTATGATAATGCAATATGCAATTGTGGTATGAACTGGTTCAGGATGAATACAAGTAAACAACATTTAAAAAAATCACAACTGTAACACAAAAAGGATTTATTTAATTGACTGATAACAAATATCATCTCCTGATACCATCAGGTTTCGTTAACTTTCATCTTAACAATCGTTGGATACAAGTGTTGCCATGGTGCTACTGTATTTGACTCACTGCCAGTGACTTTTGGTCGGAGACCTCAGTGAACTCCACACTTGGCTCACCAAGAGGAAATTGCTTAACCATATCAAGACAGCTGAACGGCTACACTAAGAAAAAAATGGGGGATGCATTAGCAGAAATAAAGTGATTTAGTTATTTTTACTAAAAATATAATAATTGAACACAAATAATCCCCTCTCGTTATATATCACTTTAAAGAATGCAAAACCAATGTGAACATGTGAAAATAAATCAGGTACATGAAAAATGTTCTTAAGTACAGTAATTAGGTAAATTAACTTAATTAAAACCCACTTCTGCGACTGAATTGTAAATATCGACTTGAATTTGTCAACATAAACGACAAATGGAAGAAGAATGTTGCTCCAACGTGAGCGTTCAGTAAATTGTCTGCTAACGAAGCTAAGCTATTACAACTTCAAGCACTGTTTCCGAAGATAATAATGAATCCAACTTTCTTCAGTTTTGAATCTACTTGAAAAAAGTCCCTGTCAAATTGTATATTGGCGTAATTAAGCTGCAAAGTGAAGAGGATGCTTCCTGAGGATCTCTGTGAGGGATTAAAAAAACAAACAGGGAATGCCTTTTCCAGACAGTTAGCTGATATGTGAAAACCTTTTCTAGTACGGCATATGGATAATAAGGGATTATGACATTGGATAAAGACTGTGGGAAGATGGACATGATACGCCTGCAAGTTGACTTAAAAATGTTAGGGGAGGGGTATATTGCTGTGTGCAGATGGAGTTGCATAAGTGGGCCAGACAGTGGGCATATATATGTGTGTGTGTATTCCAGGAACTGCAGGCTATGCCATGCAGAGCTGAGCTGTGCTGAGAATTAGGTCAGGGCAGAGCTGAAGGGCTGAGGGTTCCATAAGCAGGGGTGGATTGTCAGGATTGGGTCAGACTTGGAAACGGTTCCAACTTGTCATTTTCACAAAGAATGGTTTAACTCTCTGTCGATCGCTGCAGCCTCAGAGTGTAGAATGTGTAGTTCCTCTCAGAATCTATCAGCGGCTCTGTTGATTGTTATTTCAGGAATGTGTCTTTTTATGGTGAGGAGCATAAGAATGTCTGTGCACAGAATCAAAAAGAAGAGGAGGAAGAGAAAGAGAAAGAGAAGCCTGTCACAAGTCTTAGTCATAACCTGTATGGTCTTATCTTTGTCTGGGACAGAATTACGAGGGCAGACACAGTAACATGTTGTCCTGTGCTTTGAGCTCCCGCAAAGGAGTGTGTGCCTCCTCCGCTCTAATGAAGGGAGGTATTATCTCTATTTCTCTCTCCCTCTCATCCAACAGCTCAGTCACAATAAAACCTTAAAGGTTCAGTGTGTAGAATTTAGTGAGATTGAGTGGTTTCATGTTGCAGCTGAATACCCCCCCTCCAAACATTAAGGAGAACCTGTGGTAGGCGTCAGTTGTCATAAAAACTCAAAAGGTGTTTAGTTTGTCCAGTTTGGGCTACTGTTAAAAACATGGCGGCCTCCGTAGAGGGGACCCGCTCACGAAGTAACAGTAAAGTATTTAAATACAAACGGCCAATTCTCAGGTAAAGAAAACAACCATCTGTACAATTTGTTTAAACACTTGTGAAAACATCACTAGGATAAATTTGTATTCAATTTCTGCCTGTAGATCCCTTTCACCTAAATCTAATACACTGGACCTTTAAGACAAAAAAAAACATTTAAGAAAAGTAAAACAAGGAAAAGGTATTTATTTTTAGATTTCTAGACAGGCCGTTGCCATTAGAGGGAGGATGAAGACAAGTGAGACTGTGATAAGACATGTCACTAATACAACTGTATAAATGTGATGTGTTCAATGATAGATAAAGAGGGAGAGTAAAGGAAGAGACAGATGAAAAATAGATGAAGTGGGACAGCTCTCATGCTGAGAGACTCATCTGCTCCAGAAAGGTGGCTGTTTCCTTTTGTTTGAACTATATTCATCATCATTTTGAATTCATTTGATTCTGGTTCACTTAGACAAGCACTGAATAATGAAGAAGAAATAAAAATACCACCCAGAAAAGCATTGAATTCCTTCGTGGCTACACCTCAACTACATTTTTGAATCGCTTGCTGACATGAAAGCATGTTGACAGCGGGACACTCACTATCCGGGATTCAGGAAGCAAAGCAACCAAGCATTCAGAGTTACAGTGCAGAGTAATGTGGTATTCTTATTGGTATGGGTTAAAGATATTGCTTAAAATGCTGACATTGGGCAGGAGTCGTTGTAAACCCTGGACAAGTCGCAGCATATCACAATATTGATGGAAACAAGCAACCATTCACACATAATAAGAGTCTCTTTACTTCATCGACCTACATGTCTCCAGACTGTAGGAGGAGGCCCGAGTACCCAGAGGACATCCATGTTAACACGGGGACAACATGCACACTCCATACAGAAAAGCTGTTTGCTCCGTACATCATGCATTTATTGTGCAATTTTTTGGGGATGATTTGGGATGTTGAGTAACAACAAATGCAGGAGTAATAAAACCCAAGGTTCATAGGAAACAGCCTTCAGCACATTCCCAAATATTTGTTTCACTTGATGAGCCTCAGAAACTCGCAACTAAAAAATCAACAATTTTGGAAACTGGCAGGAGAAACGTTACTTCTACTTTGAGATGAAGGATAATTTGAGCTGATCCCCTCCCGTGACTCCAGACATTTGTAGATGGTGGTTTTAATGAAGTGAAATGTGAAATGAGAAAAGGTCAGATCGTCCCCAAGCTGCTGCACTGAATTACAATTTTCCTTTAAATGCCTGATTATTGTAGATGACTCACAGCAAACGCCGCTGTCTTGTGCCTCCGTTTACTGACTGTAACATCTGACTGTTTTCATGCATTTCATGTATTCCCAACACATACAATTCATCAACACACTACTGACACATGTACGAATGGACTGTGTGTTTTGTTTGTTGAATAGCTGCAAAATAAAGAGAAGTCTGACAGGGTGATAAAGCCCTGATAGTGAAAGTTTAGTCCTGTTGTAGCTGATATGAGAGTTTGCTTTAACCGATTCGACAACAACTAAACTGAGAGTTTACTAAATTCGGAAACAGGTACATTTTGGTGGATAAAACACTTTCAATGATGCAGTATCTTGGTCAGAGGATCTGTATTTGAGCAAGATAATACAGTTCATACAATATATAACATCTTCGACAAACTGTCACAGCAAGGGGACATTTTATAACATCTATAAATAACTGTTTATGTCATCATTGTAATTCAAATGCATTTAACACAAAGGCAGACACAGCATCACACAACCTATATATAGTATTCCCTATAGTCTTGTGCACACTGACACACACACTCACACCAGTGAGAGTTATCGAACCTTCCACTCAGAAACAGAGAGCCCTCAGACAAAGTGGGGAATCAGTGTTAAAACCTTTATAATTTAGCCGAGAGGCACGAGCGTGAGGGAACTAGTGGAGCAAAAGGTTCCTCTTCTGATGACCAGATTGTTCTCCAGCCAGACAAACAAAAAATCTTGCTGTATTCTCGCACGCAAGATTTGAAACATCAGCGAGGAAACACCTATACTCAAACACAGCTTGTGAAATGGAAATATCATGCTCTAAAACCACTTCTATTTTATTTATTTCCTGAATAGAGGCAATGAATTTTGAATATAGGCAATGAGGATGATAAGCTCACTTGTGATGACTGAGAGACTTCAGTGGATCAAAAATAACAGAGATTCATTCAGAGAGACGGGGAGAATCAGTTACAAATTTACAATACCAAAAACATATCTTTTTTATTTGCTCTTTCATTTTGTCCGTCTCTCTCTCAATCACAAACATGCACGTACACAAACACTATTCTCCCCAAATCAATAACTGGTCATACGAGAGTGCTTGGGCTACCAGGGTCAACATAAGTTACAGAGACAGGCAGGGGACAATCCATCAGCCCTAATGATTTTAAATGATTCCGCACTCTTTCCCATGTTGTCCCGTCCCCAATGGGTTTTAAAATGCATTCTGGGTTAAAAGCGTAGAGAGTTTCCCCCTTTACTGCTCGCGGCATGAGAACATGTGCAGCCATTTAAAAGTCAGGAAAGGCGAAATGGCCCATGTCATGGGTCGAGAAATCTTGATGTCTGCTGCTTAGTGTGGGAACAGTGAAAGAAAAACTCAAGAGCTGTTTACAGACCTGATGTAAAAATATCCACATCGATACAGCTGTGACAAAGTAATAAGGGCAAAGGGATAGAAAAGGAATTTGCAAATAAGCAGTATACATTAATCTATTTTATTAGAAAAAAATTTCAAATTAAACGTTGAGACGTTTTTCTTATAATTGTTTTATTGTATTTAGAACTCTTTACATTATTTTGAATGACTCTTTAACCGATCATTACATTAATATTAAAGGACAGACATTCTATGTATCCACAGAGGCTACATTGATCCCAGATCTGGGAGCTGGTTGTTCACAGATGGAAACCCAGCATGATTTGTGCCTTGGATATTGGACAGAGTGGATACTAATAACTGTTTGTGGTGACATATAACAGAGCTACAGCGTTTACAGAGGAAATATCAGTTTTCCGATCATGTGACCAACCAGCCAGGATGACACACTGAACATCATACATTGGACAGAGCAGAGTAAATCAATATTGAAAAAAAAGCCAAGGAAAGTTCTGAGAAGCCGTATGAAAATTAAAGTAGTTATAGAATAGGTTAATTTAGATCCTTTCTTTAAATTTGATGTGAAAAAGCTGGTTTTGCTGCTTCACAAAACACTGCTTCATACACACACATGATCTGCTCTTATAAATAGGTAAAATCTTTCTTCTGCACAGAAGCTATCTCATTTACTACCTGGCAAACCCACCATTATAATAGCAAATATGCAAAGGTGCAAATACACCTGGTTTTCTAAGGAAATGGGAGTTGTATTGCATATCATGTGCAAAACACACCCAAGGTAAATGTACCAATCTATAGCGTGTAGTGCAGAACAATAACAAATTTCAAGTAGATTTGGACACACCCTAACCGCACCATGTCCTTTATATCTTGTGCTTAGGTTCTTAAAATAAACCCACTAGACTTATTTACAATAACCTAGAGGAGGATCAGTATTAGAGTTGTGTGTCCCCGGTTGTGTACCCATACGATAGGAAAGCTTTAATTTGAGCTGAAAATCAAAGGGCGGCAGGACACACCGGGATGTCTGTTCCACAGTGAACACAGCATGAAGCCAGGAACCAGAGCAGGTGACAGGGATGGGGAGCCAGAATGGAGCTGGATTTCTGGCTGTAGGGACGTGGTTTGGACAGAGATGGGTTGGACGGAGACAGAAACAATCACAGAGAGAAAGAGAGGTGTGGGGGGGCGGATAGACAGATTAACGTAAGTAAGAGAAAATGAGGAAAGACGGACGGCAAGAGAGGATTTGAATTGATTGCAGTGAAAGTGCTGTCGCCTGTTTGTGCATTATTAATCCCCATCTGGTTTAATTACAAAGACATGTGGCAGCAGCTGGAGATTCAGCGTACTAACCGGGACATGTCAGTGGTATGCAAGTTAAAATGCCAACATCTATGACGATGCTGTTACAGGAGACATTTGAAAGAAATAATAATGGTAAAAAGTAAAAGTTATAGTTACAGATGGTGTATTTACCATATGGTAACATGCACTGACAAAATTGTCATTGCTTATTATTGTAGAAAAAAATACAAATCTTATAGCATACTTTAGTACGTGATGAGTCATATAAGAATGTGAGTATGCTCTTTTTCAATGTGCATTTATCTTAATTAAACATAACAAACAGGAGTTTTATAGAGTTCTATCTTTAAAAGATAATTAAAATGTTCCTTATGAGATGATTTAAAGCAGTTATAGTCCTTCAAGGTCCGTGAGGGAGGTCTGACACATTAGCGCATATCTAGAGAAACATGTGTCCATTTCTTTTTACAGTATTTTCCTGTAAAAGATAGCAAGTTTATCTCTTGCACAATTTACCCGATGCTGGATTATTAATAGCAAATCAAAAAACTTTGTTTCCATAGCGACTGTTTGAGTCCATTATGGAAAGTGTCTCCTGTTGTTACCAAGACAACAATCCAGCAATGGCAAAAAGGAACGAGGCACGCAGCTGAGTGATGCGGTGAGCTGGTGATCTCTCTATAAACAAGCTCTGCACCGAACCGTGGTTAGGTGGAGAACAGGAGGAATGATGGTTTTCATGTGTGCACTTATCAGATCAATTTGATGTGATATTCCTGTTCCACTTTTTGTCATTGTGCACATAGGAAGCTAGAAACTGTTTGTCATATTTGAATATGTAGCAAGACCGCTATATATTTGTTTATCTATGACTTTTATAATAATAATGTTTGTCTGTGTTAGGTTTGCCTTAAATCTAAAATAATCATGCACTTTTGAACAAGGTCTGTGTAATTTTTCCACAGACTATTTGGCATCTGCAGCTCTTTCTTGAGAGGGATTAAGCCTTTATAAAAAGTAAAGAAACAGTAAAAAAAAAGGTCATTAAAAGATGTTAAGTGGCTTTACATTGGTGTCATCTGTGTCTAAGAGGCTACAGGTTTTATAACCTCACAAAACAAGCATGGGTTTCATCTTGGATTCAGTTAGTGTTCACAAAGCTTAATCCTACACCAACAAGGATGTGGATATGTGTAAAGGGTGCTTGGTGTCAGACACCTTTGATAAACATCCTGCCTGATAGCCCTCTTCATCCATGATTTAGGATCAATAGACCACAGAGTAGTGGGATTAAAAGTGACATTTGTCTGTGAGTTGTGTTCGTAGAGAACAAACTAGAATCCAAATTGCAATTGCCAGCCATGGTGAAACTGGGCCAAAGTTTAACTTTGGGGTGGAACCATTTAGACATGAGGACCCAGTTAACCCCAGCAGGAAGTCACAAGGACAGAAATGTATTGGTGGTGGAATGTGCTCTATTGTTGCTAGTGCCAAATGAGTCTTGGATTTAGATAAGTGTACTGTATAGCTCTGAGAATGGTTTTCCTTCTCACTTGCATACAGCATAAACTGCCAAATACAGTGTTTCAGGCTTGGGAGGTGTAAGGAAGGAGTTAAGGTGATATCTTGCATTCCAAAAACTCAGCCATGGCCATTTTGAGACATAGCTACTATTTACCTAACCCCCTATCTTAAAATGTTTTGATTTACAACATGGTGACTTGCTATTTGTCCCCATCATGAGTCAGAATAAACAGATTTAGGAAGAACAACATCTAACGAGACTCAACAGAAAGACATAGAATACCGGGTAAAATAACTCAGCAACATTTTGCAATAATATTCTTAGCAGGATATGGGACTTAACCTGCTAAATGTCCTGCATGAGGCAAACATTGTCTTACATGATCTCACACAAGTTATTGATTTTCCTTTTATGACTCATTCCATGTTGAAACCCTTTAATCAAAATGAAAAACTAAACAACTCAACAAGTGAACCCAAGGAGAAAATCATGAAGACAGTATCAATCTGTGGCTCGACTGTAGAAGAGAAGAGCAACTGAAAACCTAAACAGGAGCGTTTTGATCAGCACTTGTCCCAGCATACACCCCAGTCTGGAAACAATCACAGATGAACCCATATGCGTCATTATATTGAATTAGCACCTCATAGGAGCCCATTAATCGAAAACACGAAGGCAAAAGTCACAACAACTGAAAGAGGTCAACTGAGCTCTCCTATGTGAAAACCCAGTCAAGCCAGTCAAGGCTTTTGCGGTTGTGTGAAGCAACATACCAAACCACACTCATTATCTTCTGGCGAAAATTCAACTCATGCTCACAATAACAAAGCAGCCATCCCCCCCGCCCCCACCCTTACCAGCACTACTCAGGGATTTGAATCATAAAACTTCACATTGATAACTATCGCAGTGACACTACTCTTTTGATCAGCGTAGCTTCATATTGTTGATTTCTTAGGTCTAATAAAATGTGTCCTTGCCCTTTGAAGATCCTGTGATAACGGTTTATTAAATGTTTTCCTTAATGATAACGTAGTAGAGTCTAATATAGTCAGTGCAGCAGCCCCGCAATAACTCATCTTTATCGAGTGTTTCATGCTCAGTTTTGGTCGACGCTGTGTCAGAAGTGTTGACTCGACTCTGTGGTAAATTTATGAGGTTGTATATTTAGGCGTGCTGCTTCCCTGTGAACTGCATTTCCTTATGAGGAATTTTGGAAGTTCAAACAAAAAGTGGAGCATTACAAGCTTCATGAAGATATACTGCAGCGCTATTTTAATACTGCATATTTACTACAGAGCTATTATATTTAATTGCATTAGGCTGCACAAACTGAACAACACTAAATAATCCTTTTAAAAAGTAACCAGAGGAATTTTTACAGCCAGATTGTAAAATTTAAGTTAAACTTTTGAGGATATATCAAACCACTAATGTTACTGCGTATGACTTCCTTTACGAAATGTATTGTGTAAATGAATGAATGAAATTGTTCCTCAGAATCAGTTTTAGTAACAATAATATTCTTTCTTTTTTTAGCACATAAACACAAGGTCTTTGAAGAGATTGTGCCACAAGCAAATCACACAAACTTGGAGAGATGGAACTCTGGCAGCTGGATTTCATCATGGACCATGAGGGGGCATTATTTACAACCACTTTATTTTGGAAATGCAAAACAAATCTTCCTCTGATTTTGTATTTTAACTTTGTTCTCAAAATACAAAAATTAAAGAAAAACTGGCACATCCCTGCAGACGACTTCTGTACTCAAAAGCATTGATCTACCGGTAGGTAAACGTAGAATGTAAAGTAAAAGTTTACCAGTATTGAAAAGACCATCTGGGTTTTATGATTGTTTTAATGTGCTGATAATGAGCAATATGATTATTTGAGTTTCAACTACAGCAGAAAACTAGCTGTGTCATTATAGCCGACCAGTTCTTCCATGAAAAACAAACAGTCAGGGGTAGCCGGCTTAAATAAACTTTCAACACATTTAAAAAAAATAACCTTGTCAGGAGTAAATATGCACAGTATCAAATTTATGGCCAGTCAACTACCGCCCATAACCGTCCACACGAATACTTTCATAATGATTTGATAAATTCTATTCACTTGGATCAGAAACAAAAACAAGATAATTAGGGCTGTGAAATGATTACAAATTTTAATCAAATTAATTACAGGTTTCTATGGATTAATCAGGATTAATCACATTACCAATTTTCTCTGTATATTTTGTGAGAACAAAAAAGATTTATGACAACAGACAGATATATACATTTAACATGGCTTCTTAGCCATTGTATGGGTTAATAAAACTTTTTAAATCAAACAGAAATTATTTAGGCCTCTTAGCCATTGTTTTTATAGTATGGTTGAACATTTTTCTATTTTTTGTCAAACAACCATTCACCACACTATGGCACAATCTAATGCCTCTAAAGGCCCTCTTAGCTAGTCTTCCTTCAGCCAGTTGGTGAGGCAAACTAACTTCTTCACATTCTCTGACAGTAAAGCTGACCGCCTCTTTTGCACAATGTGTCCTGCGAGTGAAGCTGGTTTGGCGCATTCCCCTTGAACGCCCCTCGCGGACCAACTCATGCTCCGCGTTGCGGTGGAACTTTAAGCGGCTTTGCTACGGTGAAACAATAACGTCTTCGCGCATAGTGTGCATATCACCTTGGTTTTATTGAATGTTCCATCTTTGTTTTTTTGGAGCATGATCTCCCCATCCATAAGGTGATGTTTGTTTGTTTGAATAGCAGCGACCGTCTGACTGCATTAGAGCGGTGACTAGTGCAGAGTGGGCGGAAATGTGGGTAAATTGGAAGATCCTTCTGCGCATGCGTTAAATACGTTAAAAAAATTAACAAATTAATCCTGTAATTTAATCATAATGCGTTAACGCGTTATTTTTCACAGCTCTAAAAATAATATTTAACAAATATGCTTGATATCATCAAATACCTAAAAACCAAGGACCCATTATTTAAACCTAGACGATGTTTCGCAGAGTGTGAAACCTCTGTAATGCGAAGCTGAAACACAGGAGATTTTTGCCACCGGCAGTGACACACTTACGTTCCCAGGATATCTTTGAAGTCATAGTTCTCCTTCACATCTGTGGTCTTCTTTTTCCATTCATGGCACTCGTCACCCAGCGGCATCTTCTTGTTGTAACGGTCAGATACAATACTGGTGAGGAAGAAGAGGATAAGGAAGAGGTGCTCATTAATACCAACACGTTAATAAAACTGCCTCCTACCAGCAGTAAATAAAATCCAGCAAATATAGCACTCACTTTTAATTTAATTGAGATTTATTTACACAAGCGACTATTTGCGTTAGTCGCTTGTGTTGACATTGTAATAGTACGTAATATGTGATGCCAGTGGCAGTGCAAAAAACATCCGCATAACCCTTCATTGTAAAACAAGGCAGGTTTATATTTGAAGGAAATTATTCACATACATAGGCAAATGAAAGTACTTTGGACTTAACCATGTGTAATAAATGCAAGTAGGGTTGTTGTGTCTATTTATACCAAGTGGCTCAGCTACGGTTTGCATCAACCTTGTGGGTATAAATCTGAGCTGGAGCGGCAACTACTGCAGCTACAGTTTATAAAACAGCTGGAATAAATGTTCTGCCCAATCAATTCTCATGATGAAAAATAATTATATCTATTTAATTTGATTCTATTTCACACTTTCAGGAAAGGAATCATCCCAAACTGTTACTACATCAGCGTTTGTGATTGCAGAGGATTGCAACCATCTGTTTCACATCTAGTTGCATGTCCCTCAAAGGACCCAAGATTGCGGTAAACCCTGCTTCCTCTTAAATACTATTTTGCCATAAAAGCCATGTTGTGGTTACTCGAGCATGACAGACGTGTCTTCACTTAGACTCCTAAGGAAGCTATCTCCTGAAGTCTTTACCAAGTATCTTTATAGTCAACAAGAGAATGTCAGGGAGGATAAAAGTCATGGTCAATATCTGATTATTTTAGGTTAATAAGTAAAGGTTCTGTCACACCACTGTCCAGGTAGGAGTTCAGTGTCTGAGCTGCATAAAGCAAAGGGCTAAGGGTCCAGATAACATAACTCAGGATCATAAATTCCTAAGAAGAGCAGATAAGTGTTCTGTCATGTTTACTACATCAATGGCGTCGATGACTCAAACGTTCAGACGAGCTTCTACACTGTTAAAAATCCTCACCTCCAGCAAGAATAATTTTGTTTACTTACACTGAGGAGGTTATGTTGACATTGCTGTTTGTCTGTTGGCATGATTACGCATGTTTCAATTACTAATGAAATTCTAGTGTGCTAGGTTAATAGTGGGTTAGTAATTATTTAGAATGCACAGATTATGTGAATTTATCTGAAAATGAACCTTGACAAGACTGAACTACCTTTTGTCCAGGTAAAGACTCTCCCACCCACGACCTGACTAATAACTTTGACAACTCAGTGTTAACCCCCAGTCAGACTGCTAGGACCCTGGGTGTGAAACTCGACAACCAACTCTCCCTTACTGCTAACTTTACTGTTACTACACCTTCCTGTAGAGTCATGCTGTACAACATCAGGAGAACACGTCCCCTTCTCACTCAGAAGGCTGTGCAGGTTCTGGTCCAGTCCCTGGTCATCTCAAGCCTAGACTACTGTAACTCCCTCCTGGCAGGTCTACCTGCTACTGCCATCCGACCTTTCCTGCTCATTCAGAATGCAGCAGCTCAACTGGTTTTTAACCAACCTAAATTCACTCACACTACTCCGCTCCTCTGCTCCCTTCACTGGTTACCATTGGCTGCCCGCATCCGGTTCAAAACAATAGTACTTGTGTACCATGCTGTGAACGGATCAGGTCCAGTCTACATCCAGGACATGGTTAAACATTACAACCCAGTCCTCAGACCTCAGATGTTTGTCCTCAACATGCTCTGAGGAGTGGGAGTGATCACATAGGACCATGCTGTCACAGCTATCATCATCTAAACCCAGAAAGTGCCTATAACTCAAGACCTCAGCGACTAAAATAGCCCTGTTCGTATCAGCATGCCTCACTCCTCCTCTGTTCCTGCTGCTTGCCTGGCAACTTCACAGTCTGTCTGTGAGATGATGTAACACATTGTTCTGGATGGCACAAGTGCTGTTGTGCTAAAGACAAAATAATCGCACAAGTTAATCAGTTAATCTGCTCCCAGGTAGTTCACAGTCTGCTCGTTTGGATGCTGAGCTGTGTATATGAGAGGCATCAAGTGATAGACAGGGGTTGGCTCAACACTGCTGTTATCTCCCAGTAAATGTTAATAGGACAAATAGGACATGGCCTCTCGGAGCTGCTTTGAGGCATCTACACTCACACACACAAACACATCCACGCACATGCACACACGGTGGCTGCCTTCACTAATGTCAGGAGCCGGGCTTCATAAGTGTCGTCATGGAAACCCAAAGGAGCTGCTATGGTATCTGAGTCTAAATTGCTTCAGTGTCTAATGGCAGGTGGCAGCTAAGGTGGGTATCATTTTGGTCACTTTGACGGGTGGCTGCAGTATTTTATGATTTGGTTTGAAAAGATTGTCACAAAATGATTTTCAGATTGGATTATAAAGCACATCACACACAAGAGGAATCCTACACATTCTGATAAATATTACATGGGCAACTCATTATCTACACTTCCAGATACCATGGAGGCAGTACTATCTGATTTTTAATTAATTAATTGATGGTTTTGTCTATTTTGTCTTTGGCTTATCCCAAATTACAGTAAAATATGCATAGGACCACACATAAGACATTTATCCCACATAAAATACACAATAGAGTAGCAGCAAAAAATCATACTAAATAACAAGTAGGTCCATGATGCCGTCATTCAGTGTTCAAACTCTTTACGTGGTGTAGAGTAGAAGTGTGAGAAAAATCTCTAATAAAGGGAATAAAAGCCCTATAACATATATTCTGTCTGCAAACAAGAGCAGCCTAGACTCTACATGTATGGGTGTGAAGTATGTGTAGTTATGTGTTCAACCTTCCTCTGTACAGAACCTTCAAATATACTGTGAAATTGTTTTTGTGACTTGCCATCACCTTGCCTGTAAAATTAACAATTTCGGAGATCTTGTTTTAGCTCTTAACACTCAAGCTGTTGTGTTGGATGAGAAGAGCAGCTTTCAACAAGGCTGCTTTGAGCTATTTCAAGTACAGTATGTGTTGACTTGTGCCGAAGCTCTTCTATCCTTCCTGGATAAAAACAGTTGCTGGTTCGCTCCCTGAAATACGCTCTACTGAGATCTCATTAAAAGTTCCGGTCTGATCCGTGTGTGAGAACATAAAACGTTCTCATGTGCCAGGTCCATCCACAGGCAGTGTGTTTTGCTAAGTACTTTGAGCTTTGTGCAATCGGAGGAACAACTTTGTGTGTATCTGATTTAAACATACTGAACCGTGGAAACACCCGGAACAATGTTAAGCACACCGTTAACATTTAAATGCGTATCTAGTCCAGTACAGCGTATCCTCTGTTGTGTTTTGCCGTTTGAAGCACCTAAGGTACAAGGAAGTAATTGTCTGTGCTGAGGGGAAGCAGAAAGAGGAAGTCCAGTCAAATGAGTGAAAAGCTTTGCTGGTAAATCTGCCGTCCGGTGGCTTCTTCTCCTCCTGGAGTCTAATAACTACTGTAGGGTACAAACAAACAATACACAGTCGACTGTAACTCTATTCCCCAGTACATCTTCAACTTGACACCAGTCTCTCTCTGTGGAAATTGAGGATCCATTACCCGGCATGATTTTTTCCACCTCCAATGTTTTCACTGAAAAATGATCTGGCGTACGAGTCATTGTGACAGAAGCAGTGGCTGCAAAGAAAGACAAAAGACAAAAAAACAGGTTCTGTGATTTTTAAATGTTGAAGCATTTCTGGGATTCTTTCGTCTCTCTTGTGGGGGATGGGGTATTAGCTAATTGATGAGATTACAGATTACACAGAGATGTCATAAAATGTATTCAAACTATCAATGATTAATCAGTAAGTATTGGTTGAAGGGTGTGGTATGGGTCAGGAAAGAACTCATTCAATGTTGGGGTGGATCTGATTTCAGGGGCCGGAGCCAGGATTTTTTTTCACTTTCTTTGACATGGTGAAACGGGCTGTTTTTCAACATTTTACTTGATTTCTCAGAGAATATTTAATGGATCTTGATGCAAAAAAACTGAGATGTTTAGGGGACTGATATGTATGTGTGTTTGCATTTTGGTGAAGATCCAAATCCGGATGTAGTGAGTTTAAATGTGGTTTCGAGGGGAATGATAGAGCTTGTTTGTTTGATAATTCGCAGGATAACGCGGAAACTGCTGGAGTCATTACCACAGAATTTGGTTGAGGGAAGCCATCCATTCAGTTTTGATGCAGATCCGGATTAGGTGGCCAGTTTGGGACTTTCTTCACTTTATGTAACACTGCAAGACTTTTGGACATTTTCAGGGATTGAATTTAAGGAGATTTACTTCAGGTTAACTATGATGGAGTAGTATAAGTGATTTAGCGAATTCATAAGTCAAATTATGAACTGATACACTGAACAGATGTATAAACAAGGATAAACTACATTTATTTCCACTATTTGACATTAATTATTTCAGCAGGATGCTACGGTTCCTGTGTTTAAAAAAGAAGCAACTATGAGGTCAGACACAACTGACACAGCACAGGTTTTGAGGAAACTGAGGCTGGAGTTAACACATCTGACATACTGCTTGTTTGTTGCATCTCATCTAGCTCGTATGGAGATTCATGGAGATTCATGTTAATTCAGGCACTGAGATCGGGTGATAACGAACGTCAACGTAATTTAAAATGCATCAACCTCTGCTTGTTCATTTGAGAAAACTACAGGTAACTGCTGTACCAACATGTTATTCTCTGCCATAACAATTCAGTCCCGCACACATCTGGTAATGGTTTATAAAGGGCAACTTCATATCACATTTGAAACAACACAATTCAAGCTACTTGAGCTTTCAGGACCTTGTCAAAGTCAAGCAAGGAAGTATTTTTTTTCAAACCAGCCAATGCTATAGACAGCAGTAAAGGGTTGAAGTTTGAAACACGCAGGAGCAGATAGGGATCGAGTTTGAAAAATGTGAGAAAGTATAGAGGAGAGACACATGCAGGTATCGGATGAGCATGTAGGAGGCCAAAAAAAATTAAAACAGCCCCTCCATGTCCACTCATGAGGTGACCGTTGGCCGGAGGGTAAAGACAAGCCGCTAAAATTCAAGAAGCAACAGGACTGATAAGGTTGGAGATCAGGGGAGAGGGGGGTGCACGATACCATGAACCACATTCCCAGTACTATGAGACATGCAGCATTCACCCTTGTTTAAGGTAAATACACAGAGAGAGTCGCTGTACTCACTGGTTTCCCATCCCTGTGATGTGCAGTGGACAGAAGAAACACACACACACACCACCACAGTTAAATGTGTGAAAATGGCGTGTAGCTGAGTGTGAAATTTAGTGCAATGGCGTTGAAAACATTAGGCAACAGGAAACACACAGAGACAAACAGACAGACTTCTGCTTCTGCTGAAAAGAAATATTTCATTAAAACCCGGGGTTTCTCAGGAATTGGTAGACGAGTAGAGATGATGTGAACCAGGTTGAATTGCACAACAAATTCCACATCTTTAACACACCGAATGAAAATGACTCATCAAACAATTGAACAGACAAAGATCACAGGGCTGTAGCGTGTTATTAAAAGCACGAACACACACGGTGAAGTGCAAAGGCCGTTTGTGAGTCGCGGATCATTTACATATTAAATCAACATGGACAATTGTAAGTATGAAAAAACGTTCCGATTAATCTGCATCAATGTTTCCTCAACTGAGCCCATGATGGTGCCTGTGTGCACCCAGCAGCTGAGAGAGAGAGAGATTTACTAACAGGCTGATTGGGCCGCGGCTGCCGGTGACGCACAGCAAATCTCCTTTCAAAGTGAGCCTATTAATTGATCAGCAGAGTGATCCTCACAAGATCCCATGTAGTGTGTGTGTGTGTGTGTGTGTGTGTGTGTGTGTGTGTGTGTGTGTGTGTGTGTGTGTGTGTGTGTGTGTGTGAGGGAGAGAGAGAGAGATTTAAGAGGGAAGTGGATAGAGCAAGAGAAATGAGACACCAAAAATACTTCAGAAACTTGCGCTGGTTGAAAGCAGTGGAAAATGACATCATTTCGAGTTGACTTAGAAATCCTTCCCACCATTTCTGCTCTAAAGAATAACAACACTATAAAACTACCAGGGCTTTCACTGAGACACACAATAGAGATATTTGAAAATGATATCTTTTAAATCTCTCTTAAATACACATTTCTACAAGTGTGCTTGAGGTGTGAATTCATCTTTAACTTTGTTTACTTTTAATCTGGCTCTGATCTGTTTGGTTTTACTCTCGTTCTCATTTAATTGTTTTCTCGTTTCCTCAGCATTAACAAACTGTGTTTTGAAAAGTGCTATATAAATAACGTTTATTATTCTTTATGTTATGGAGCTCTCCCATTGGAGAATGAATTACTGCAAAGTAGTCCAATAGTTGCTAAAGTTTGAACAAATAATTTGCGCTACCACCCAATCATAGAAGATAAAGAAAGAAGAAAATGGATGCAAAGCGCCATACTGTGCCTCCTGTCATGTGACAACATTCCAAACAGCTCTGTATACATTAGGATTTGTGAGTCTACTGAGGCTCCGTTGTGTGAGATGTGAATTGTGAGTCTTTTGTACAGTCAATGTCATTCCCTGGAAATAAAAACTGCCACACGTTGCAAAAAACAATGTTCAGCTTGTCCCGGTTTGCATAATTTTGTGCAATAATAATGGAGAGTTTTGTGTGTGTGTGTGTGGGGGGGGAGGGGGGGGTCAGGTTAGAACAACGGCCCATAAAATGTCTGTGCACATCCCTGACGCGAAGTATCTATAGTAAGTGATTGTCAGTGTGACTCTCACTGAGCTGCTTCCTGTGCTAAATAAAGTGCAGCTGCATAACACGACAAACTTTACCGCGACATTTAGATTGAAAGGGACAGAGAGGTTCCTCCGTTTGACTCTAAACCACGAAACCCCGACGCGCCTGTGAAGTGTCGCTCCCTGATAAGCGCTGCTGAAAGACACGAGCTGTCAAACCACTGAAACCAGCGAACATCCCCGAGTGTGTGGCATGACACCTACCTGAAGAGTAGCGGAGAGCTGTCGGTGAGCTCCGGAGGCTAGTGTCGCTCCGTTTGTGTCTGTGAGCGTGTGAGTGTGTGTCTGTGAGTGTGTGAGTGTGTGTGTATGCAGCTCCTCTCCTCTCACACTGACTCTCCTCTGCAGCCTCACCGCCAGCAGCCTGCGCTCCTCCTGACGTCACCGCAGCGCGGGGGCCAATCAGCAGCCGAGCTGTGGCGCCCAGGTAAACGGCTCTGCCACGCCATTGGTCGCCGCCCCCTTCCGCGTGACTCCCCGCGTGCTGCACTTGCAGCTTGATGTACATGTCCCTGAGGTGAGTGTCACTCCGCCTCTGGTGAGAACTAGTGCACCCTCCGGGTGACAACCAGCTGCTGGGACTGGAGTCATGATTACATAACAATTTATTATGGCTTTAGATTGTTATTGTTATATTGTTATTATGTTTGTCTCTTCCATTGAGAGAGAAAAGCTTGACGACAGAGTTGTATTACTTCTATAACAAACTTTGATGTGATTTTGCAAACTAATTTAAGTCCTTATTTCTACAAATACTATTACAGGTACTCCTTTAACAAACACTTTAAAGGGATGGTTCACCCAAAAATGAAAATGTACTCATTATCTGCTCACCACTATGCAGAACATGGAGTATGGGTGTGGAAAGAGAACAGAACAAGTACATAAATGGTCTTTAATTAAATAAATTCAAATCATTGTATAAAATCAAGGTAAAGGAGAATTACGGAAAAGGTTTAAGAGGTTAACAGTGTTTCAGCCATATCCAATACAATTGAAGTTACTGGGGACGGATTCTTCAACTGTAAAAAACAAACAGAAAATAAACAGAAACAAACAGAAACAAACAGAAAATGTTGTCCATTTACTTCAACTGTATTGGATTTACCCCTGAAACTCATACAAATGTTTTGTGGAGTCAAAAACACTTTACCCACCCATCCGTCTGCATACTGGCTAGTTGATAGGGAGTGGATTTTCATTTTGGGGTGAACAATCCCTTTAAGAAGGCCCATATTTATTCATATATAGTTGTTAACCTTTCCCGTGCTACTTCTTTACTTGATTTTATACAGTTATTTGAATTTATTTCATAAATTCCATTTATGTTCTTGTTTTGTTCTCTCTCTTCACTGACCATACACCATGTTCTGTTAAATCTGGGTTGGTCATCATTAGCCTTTGTTGTATATATTTTGAATAACAAAGTAAAAACTGTATAATCAAAGCCCACAAGGCTCAAATGACTGCCAACACGACTTCTCCATATTCATTCATCTTAAAGCTGAGCGCTTTTCAGTGATGACAAAGGAACTAGTGTAACTAACACTAGATCGTTTATGTGGCGTCAGCTTGTGGTGGTTTAGTGCGCCCTCTAGTGGATTATGTGACGCCTAACCATTTCAAATGTCCATCAGTTCAGATGCAACTACTTGACTAAATACTTACTAAAATTGTTAAATGATTTTGAATAATATAGGCAGACAAGCAAATAATTTATTTGCCTGTTGTCACTTTTACATTTTAAGAAAAGAATTCAGTCCTGTTTACAGGAAGTGATCAACCTAGCCTTAATTTTTATGTAAGTTTGATTGACTTAGTTTCAACTTTAGGCTTTAGTGAATTCTAATTCACTAAAGCCATTCAGACCATTCAACACAAGAAGTGCACGGCAGAACGAAATTGGGTTCCTCCCTTGTCCATGTGCACATATAAAAGGCAAGTAACTTGACCTAACAAAAATAGACAAGAGCTAAACACAAACTAAGCCATCACAATTTAAAATATGCACGTCACCACACAGTTCTTAACCAGCTCTGCGAGTCTGACCAGTGGCTTGGTTGTTAATCCCAGAATAAAAGTTATTGTCTTCAAATGTATCACAGTTGCCCCTGTGGTGAAGCCGCTGCAGTGTGAGGGTGTGGACGCTGGGTGGCGCTGCGCTGTGACCGCTGCAGTGTTTGGGCCCGGACGGACCCTCTCGACATCATCGTCGTCTGCAAGCAGACAGTTGCCTAGTGACGAACAACTCCAGACGGCTGCTGGCTTCCTGCGTTTCAAAAAAATCTCGTCGCTGCCACTCAGCTTGCGCCAAGTTTCCCAACCACATCATCTGTTTGTTTGGTGTTCACAGCGGGACGATGGTGCGGGGTAACACGTAGCTCCCACCTCGGAGGGTCGCGTTGCGGGTTTAGAGTCTCGGGCCGCGTTAGGAGGAGTTCCTGATGAAGGATGAATAACTATATCTTCCTCAGGGTCGTGGGGAAAGGCAGCTACGGAGAGGTGCACCTGGTGAAACACAAGTCCGACCGCAAACAGGTGAGAAACGACGAGAGCGCGAGGATCTAAAGCACAGAAGTGAACATGTATCGTGTTGTTCACAGAGGCGTGTGTCGTCCTTCACATGTTCTAATGTACCCGACGCTACCAAACAGCTAGCCTGAAGTTAGCCAAACTAAAGCCTAACAGCTTTGTTTACGCTGTTTGACATAATGTTGGACATAATCATGTTTAGACATAATGTAACGAAATCACAGTTAGTTAAGTCAACATATGTTATCACTACTACTACTATAATAATCATAATAATACATTTTATTTGTAAGGCACTCTTCATCCGAGAATCTCAGAGTGCCACAAGTACATAGTTAAAATCAAAAGTCCTAAAACTCAACTCAAAGTAAAAACGCCTTCTTACTACTACTGCTACTACTACTGCTACTACTACTTATAATGATAATATATTCTATTTATGTAGGGCTTTTACCAAAAACAATAACACATTCTTATTAAAAATACACATCATAATCGCAAATAAACATAGAAAACACCTAACATTAACATTAACATATAAAATACCCATGTGACACATTAGAAGCACTTCTTGATGGGTGGGTTTTGATTTGTTTTTGTTAACTGCAGGGCAGCATCTCTTTGACAGTTGTCAAAAGCTGTTTCTTGTCTGCAGTGTTCCTAAAAAAGTTCTTGAAGGGTTTTATGAACTATGATTTCCCAGTAAACCTGAAACTGTAGCTGGGAAGTTATTAATACTGATCGATAAATTGAATGATATTCAGCTGTAAATAAATCCCTAAGACACACTGATGTCAGCGTCTCATGGCTTTAGAAATGTGCTCATTCATGTGTGCATAACTAAAACTGACAGGATTTTCAAACCCCTGATCTCTAACGGTCAATATAATGAGTGCAGTTCATTGCCATCTGGTTGTAGACCTTTGTCCATCTTTCTTGCACTTTAGTTTGTGGATTTGTCATGTTCATACACATAGGTTAATACTGACTGTCAATCACAGTAAATATGTCCTTTCCTTCTGTTTCAGTATGTTATTAAGAAGCTGAATTTAACCACCTCCTCGAAGCGGGAGCGGCGCTCTGCAGAGCAAGAGGCGCAGCTTCTGTCCCAACTGCGACATCCAAACATTGTGACCTACAGGGAGTCGTGGGAAGGAGATGACTGCCAGCTCTACATTGCCATGGGTTTCTGTGAAGGTGGTGACCTCTATCACAGACTTAAGCAGCAGAAGGGGGAGCTCCTCCCAGAGAAGCAGGTGGTGGAGTGGTTCGTCCAGATAGCAATGGCACTCCAGGTACAGTATATTGTCATAATGAAAGTGAGGTCCATGTTAGGTTAATATACACAAATACAACGTGTTTAAAGTCACTTTACTTTTCAGTACATGCACGAGAGGAACATTCTCCACAGAGACCTCAAAACACAGAACATCTTCTTGACAAAAACCAACATCATCAAAGTCGGGGACCTTGGCATTGCACGAGTATTGGAGAACCAGAATGACATGGCCAGCACGCTCATAGGGACGCCATACTACATGAGCCCTGAGCTCTTCTCCAATAAACCCTATAACCACAAGGTATTTGGTTCATCCGCTCTTAATGTGTATACTTTATTACTCAGTAAGTATTGCTTCACACTGGATGTTTTCTTTTTCCTCTAGTCAGATGTATGGGCCCTGGGCTGCTGTGTGTATGAAATGTCCACACTTAAACATGCCTTCAATGCCAAGGACATGAACTCACTGGTTTATCGCATAGTAGAAGGAAAGGTGGGTCTCCTCCTTTTTATTTTTGAAATAAAGTATGTAATCCAGGTCAACTTCGATCTGTAATAAATTGCACAATGCATTTTATTTTACAACAAATTGTACTTCTCCATTTCACAGAAATCAATCTTTTTGACCACATCTGAATATGTAGTTTGTCTTTAGCCAAACCTTGGCTGAAGACAGTTTGTTGTGTTTTGAAACCTCATTATCTAGAAATGATAAAGCATGGTAAGTTGACCATAATACATAACAATTTCCCTCTGATTTTCTCATCAGCTGCCACAGATGCCCGGTAGATATGATCCCCAGTTGGGAGATTTGATCAAGAGCATGCTGTGTAAGAGACCCGAAGATCGGCCTGATGTCAAACTCATCCTCCGCCAGCCCTACATCAAAAGACAAATAGCCATGTTCCTTGAGGCCACTAAAGAGTAGGAGATTTCTATAAAGTTAACCATATTGTACCAAAACTTTACTTTTCTTTCCATCTTCTCATTTTCTTTGGAGTCGTTGTCCAATCATATTTATCTCTATCCAACATATTTATTGGGTCTAGCATTACAAAACAGATTGATTTGTTTTTGTATTTCTTTCCACACCAGGAAAACTGTCATGTCAAGAAAGAAAGCTGTCAGCAGCACTGGTGTTTGCAGAAACAACAGTGAATCGTCTGTGGTATCATCTCAGCCAAAATCTAAGCGACAGCCTCGGAGTCCTCAGCCGGAACCGCTTGTCAAGGTGAAACATGTGCGTGACTCAACAATAGCAAGGCTGAGCCCTTCCTAAATGTTTGACATCATCACTAATATTATTTTATAATTTGTCTTTTCTAAGTCATTCAAAATTAGAAATAGATTTGCACTCACTGAAATGTAGTGTGTCCTTTTCTTTGTTATATACGAATGAATATTAGTCAATAGCAATATACCGTATAAATATTTTTTATAATATTCAACCATGACTTAAGTATTTAAGTAACTAAGTTACATTTGTGTGTATTCATTCTCCATGTAGTAAGATGTCAGAAGCAGCCTTGTGGATTGCATTAATCACTAAACAGCTGAAGTTGTTAACTTCAAGCCAAGCAGGGAATCGTCAGTGTTTTATTATGGTCTCTGTTTTTACTCTACATCCACAGAAAGAGGAGAAATCACAACACTCAGTAGTTTATAATGGCATCACTGACTCTACTCCAGTCCCAACCACTCCACCACCCAAACCCCCTTCACCTGATGCATCTCTGGCAACTATCAGCAACATCAATATTGATTTGCAAGGGCAGGAGGATGAGGACCAGTCGAAGAGGCAGGTGCACAGGCCCCAGTCGGCAGGTGATCAACATGTGACTCGCGGCGTGCACAAAGACAGCAAGAGAAGAGGGAAACCAGATCCTTCTCCCCCTGTCTCCCCCGTTAAGCTCCCTCTGAAGTCTGTATCAGGTGTTGTCAGCAGGGGAGGAGACGAGAGACGGGCGCCCAACGGATTGGTAGACATTCAGCCACGGGCCACGCCAAAGCCTGGGGATGCATTTTCTGTTTTGGGGGAGAAGCAGATGTCAAATGTGGGTGATAAGGATGATACGATGGAGTTACTTCAAGAGGCTCACATGCAAAAGCCAAAGCTAGAAGTCGAGAAAGAGGCTGCTCCTTCTATCTCTGAGAGCAGATCTGCACACAAATCTAGAACAGAAACAGTCGGAGTGGGTGTGGAAAGGAGTATGGACAACAAAGGTGACACCATTAATCTCCTAAAGTTGGATCCAACAGAACAACTACATGCGTCAGACACCCAAGTAAGTGCTGATAACAACTGAGTGTTTTTTCTGCTGTTATCATGAGTCTTAACTAATTTATTTTTTATTTCACGTAGGAAAACTTAGAATCAACTGAAAAGCTGTTAGAGCCGTTCACTCCAACACTGGTAAGAACTCTAATTCTTGCACTGTCTTGCTGACTCTGTAAAAATGCAACAAAAAGTTGTGGTGATATTTCTTTCAACATTGGAGGAAAAAAAGATGATTTGTGTTTATTTAGGAGCCTGAGATTGAGCAAACTCCCTTACCAGTCAAAAAGCCAGGACCGATCACTTCATGTCAAACTCCCCCGCCCTTTGTACAACAGCAGCCCAGAGTGATGGACACAAGAGGGACACATGGGGATCAGGAGAAGGTAAAGTTCAGTACAGGAGTTAATATTAAGTGGCTGAAATTATTATTTTTCATATAATAGTTTTTTTGGTGTACCAGATTTTTGTAGATAAATTCAGAAGTTAATTTGTAATCTTGTCTTTTAATCCTAGGTGGCTGCTTCTAGACCTTTACCTCCACCACCTGTTGAGAGCAGAGTTGTGGAGGAGAGGAAGAGGAGCAAGAGGAGCACAGAGGGCAAGAAACCTGACGTGGCGGCGACTTCCACACCAGTGAGTTCCAATCAGAAGGGATTGTTACCACTTCCACAGGTGAAGGTACAGTCTTCCCTTTACAAATAAATACTGCTTAAAATGTATTCATGGCTCAATAACCATTCATAGACACTTAAATTAGCAAACTTGATCAACATTCCTGAAATCTTCAACAACGGTGTAGCTCTCTGCAGTTTTCTCTGGAAGCTTAAAAGATTAAGAGAACTAGCAGCGACTGGTGTGTGCTGCCTCTTTGAGAGCACCCTGACCAGCTGCATCATTGTGTGGTTTGGGGGCTGTGCTGCCTTGAAACATAATACCCTGCTACCTCGTTCTCCTCCCTCCTGGACATTTACTACACCTGCCTATCTCTCAAAACAACCAGCATTGGTTGATTCCTCTTCTGTCTCCTGCCACCTCTTACTGTGACTGACCCATTCCACCCACTACATGTCCAGCAGAGCAGCCATTATAACTTCTTATACAAATATATAAACAGACACATTCTCAGAAAACAAAGATAAATTGTGTTAAAGAATAAATAATACAGAAAGTGCTGCTAATTACTTATGTGCATTACATATTGCTTACACATTTTTCTGTTTTTTTAACCTCTTTTACCTTTTTTTTAAACCCTGTTTTGTTATGTACATGTATATGTCTTGGAGAAGCATCATTTCAAACTTCTGTCCTATACATAAGACAGATTCAAGTTTTCTTTTAGAATGAATTTTTGTATCCATTAAAAGATTTTATCACATTACTAGAACTTAAAATAATTTCCTCTCTGAAGTCAACAGATTCAGTTTGTGAGTCGAATAATATGAACTGGATATTATTTCAGGATCGTCCTTTGTCCGCAAGAGAGAGAAGGAGACTGAGACAGTCCCATGAATGTTCCATTCAACCAGGTACTTACTCTCTCTTCCTAACTGATGCCAGAACCAGAATGTACTTGCTTACACACACATGTTTAGTCTTAATCACATAAGAAACAAGCATGAATGTGCAGATTTTAAAGGAAATTATTTTTATCCCAGCTCTATAAAAACAGAGAGATTAGTTATTAAATTTTGTCCTTGTTTACTTTAATGCTTGTTCCCAGGTGTCAATCCTGTAAGAAGAGCTTCTTATGATGTCACTTCCACTAAGGCTAAACGCTACCATGCCCCAGTCACCAGTAGATCTGTGTCGGACACTATGGCTGGGATCATCAGTAAGGTACTGACACCACCAGCACTGTCCCATTTAACTTTGCTTCAAAAAGCCATGAAACAAAACTGTAATTTCTGAATGTTAACTATATGAATGCACCTCATGAGGCTGATCCGTTACTATGTCATAGAGAACTTAATCATGGGTCTGTCGTCCATGCTTCATTACAGCAAGATAAGTTGCAGGAGCAAAGGTCAGATGATGATGAATGCAGCTCATCCACGAGTTCCACAGAGCGTTCGGAGGGAGACTGCAGGGAGAGGTGAGTCAGTAACATGAATTAAAACTCACCTCACCTCAAATAGAGTGACCTGATGTGTAATCCATGATGTGTGGATCAACTACAGGAAGACTGAGTCCAGAGACATGCAGGATTTAGTCCATATGATGACACAAACATTGAGCATGGATGGTGTGATGGACAAAAGCAGATTTGGTTCTACTACACTGCCAGAATTTAAACTGAACAGGAGGTATCGGGACACCCTGATGCTTCATGGGAAGGCTCGAGAGGAAGCAGAGAACTTGTCAGTCGGTGAAATACGAATGGGTAAGACACTCTTATCAAACTCACTGGTCATCAGTCAGTCTGGGAGCCACTAACTTCCTTGCGTTTGCAGAGGGATCCCCATCTGGCCCAGCCAAGATAAGGAGAGCCATTGAAAACCTGAGGACAGATGTGGTGAAGGGCCTGGGGGTCAAGCTGCTGGACAAAGTGCTGGAAATCTTGGAGGAGGAGGATGACACCATACGAGAAGTAAAAAATATTTCATACCAGATCTCATTCTCTGTTAAAGCTTGAAACATCCAGTACTATTATTAACTAGTCAGGAGGAGTAAATACTAATAAGAGCTGGGGGAGTGTGTTTGTTGGTTTGTTAATAGCATGGTCAGATACTTATGGGATATTCTGGTTCCTCTAAATTAAATCAAATTGGCACAAGTACATTATAAGCCATTAAGATAGAGGCCATGCATACAAGTTACACACACATATGCCTCACAGATTATTTTATTAACTGAAAGGGGATGAATATATTATTTTATAGTCTGTAGTTAAGTTAGACTGACTTGTTAGTTCATGATAAATTAAAATCAACTTGTATAATATTCCCTGTCCATCATAGAGCAAAACTCAGTTTACTTAAAACTCAAGCACTTACTTCACATGTAATTTGTTTCCCAAGTAAACTCAGTTGGTGTTTCCTTCCTTTATTTCTACTGCAGCTTTGCCTTCGTGACCAGATGGGGGATGAGAAATACCAAACGTACGCTGTGATGGTGAGGCAGCTGAAGTTCTTTGAGGACATTGCCTTCAAGGTTTAAAGAATGTAGGAGCAGAGGCTATGTGAGCAGAGACCTTTGAATTTGGACCATTCTTACCTAGCATTGAAAATGTATCTCAACTGTAAATAGATCGACAACATTCTCAAAGATGAAACATTTCCTACCAAAAGAACACCTCACCTTCCTAGTATCTAACATGACAGCAGGTTTAATCACGAGATTGCTACCTTGGCATCCAGTCATATGAACTGACCTGTCAAATTAATTGTATATATTTTTTTAATTCCAGTACAAACACACACTTTGAATCCTGCATTCTTTAGAATGCCTATGCAATGATTTTGGTCAAGTTCTAACAGCTTGACTCTCCACTTTGTTCGATACTCACTTGTTTATTTATAATGCAAACCAGAATTTTGATATTGTTTCACCTACACTGTATCTTTGAAGACATGAGATCTCACTTCTGCTTCTCTATTGTATTTTCTTACACACAGGAAACTGTAATGTAGATGTTTTAAAGATATGAATGTTTAAATAAATTCCTACAAATCGTTAAAAAAAAATTGTCAACACCAGCATTTCTGTTGAAGAAAATACATTTCCGTGCAAATAATAGTGAAAGAAAATAATAAGTCCCGTTGAATTAGAATATATTTACCAAACTGATATAGGGCAATTAGTTACATTATCACAATAAATGTTGTCCTGTATGCGCTGATCATTCACTTTTTATAGAACGTAATGCAGGAAAAGTGGAATTTCAGAATGGTGTCTTCACATAGTTTGTCCAGCAGAGCTCACTCTGACTCCTTGTTTACAATAATCTCTGCACACTTTGCTGCAAAAAAAAGCAGGGAACACGTCACAGCTGAGCTAACTAGATTGTGTAATACATTAGTGAAAAGCTAAGAAGGAACATCAATGTTTTATCTCTTTCAATATTACATATGCACTGGGTCAAGAAAGAGAACTCTCAGAAATGACCTGGTTTTCAGTATTAATTGAAGTATAGATTAACATAGGGTGATTAAGATAACAGAACATGAACATGTTTATTATGTTTTAATTGAACTACCTCATGCACAGTGCTGTTGCAAAAGGTTAATTTACCTCAGGTTTTAAAACTGGTTGAACATCCTTTGGCAGCAACAACCTCAAAGGATCAGATGTGCTCAACGTTCAAAGGAGGTTCGGGAACATTCTTCAAACAAACCAGCTTCAGCTCAGCAATGTTCTTAGTTAATCTGGAGTGAACAGCTCTGAGTTCAGTCCACAGCATCTCTTCCGGATTAAAGTCTGGACTCTGACTGGACCATTCATTCTTTCAAATAGTTCTGTAATAGCTTTATGTCATTTTTTAGGGTCATTGTCCTGCTGCAGAATCCAACTTCTACTGAGCTTCAGCTAGTGGAGAAACACTGACTTTTTTACCTCCTCTGGACTTGTGTGTTTATACAAGTATATGAAAAATGTTATCCAATATCATTGTCGCATTTTTTACTCCCTAAAATCTAGTCTCGTTAAGATTCTACTAAATACAAATGAAAAAACTGCATTTATAAAATATTGACTGTATCAGATGTTTATTATTTGGACACAAGGATTTCATGACTGACACTGTAACAAAGTTTCATCCTAAATGCTTCCAATAATATCCCTTATAAAAAAAAGATGTATCAACAACTGGGCAGGGACAGTTTTGTGCTACTTGTGCTTCTTCTTCTTGAGGCTTTCCTGAGGCTTCTGGCTGGGCTCCCCGCTGATCTCTGGTAATGCCGGCTGCCAGGACAAAGGATTCTGTCTGTACATGGGCCATGGAGGCAGGGTCAGCTACAGTCGAGGACAGATACAGAAAAATAAATGATATAATGTTGCCTGTTGGTCTTGACAGAAACATTATCTTATCATCTTAGGCTTAAAACACCTCAATGTCCACACAAATTATTATTTCTTATAAGTTAAATACAGATATTTGCTCCTGAGTGAAGGTTGTGGTTTTAAATACTTCTTTATGGGCAGTGAACACAAACACTTCATAAACAAATCTGAACAATTAAATGTTATTTCTTATAATAGCCTTATATCGATATACATTTAATCTTTCCTATATTGCTAATAATGAACATTATATTACGATAATTATTGCTATTGTTTTATTACCCAGAACTACAACAACATAAAGCAACAACTTACCACACAGGACACAGCAAAGCCGCCTAAGACTATGTACACCGTCCACCCAAACTGTTCAATGATCAGACCGTACACGAAGCCAATCACCTGGGGAGAAGGACCAGAGGATAACAGTTAACTCTCTGAGACAATTCTCTTCCAGCAGCATGTCTGGTATGTGTCCCGGTTAGTTACCGCTGAGATGAGGATGATTCCTTGGAAAATCTGTTCAGCCAACTTCTGGCCTTTGTAATCCTGCAGCACAACAAAAAAACACACAGGACAGCAGGTCAGTAAAGTAAACATGGTGGGTCACTTAGAGCAAATGATTAGCTGTTGACATGTAATGGGTTTATTTAAATAGCTACACTAACCTTAGCTGCCCAGTAAATAATACCTGGGTGATATTCACCCATAATATCGAGGTTGCACTACAAGTACCGTTATGTTTACTGAAGCACTTCCGGTGTTTCACACTAAATATCAGCAAACTGGGTGTTTAATACGTGACTTTGCTGAGTTAGAAGACTGGTTCCTGCTGATGAAACATAACTTGATCAAGCGTCTGTTCCCAGTGTAACCAACGCGTCCACCAGCTAGCGTTAGCTCGACGGAGAAGCATGGATGAAACACGGCTGGCATGACGCAGCTACACGTCCCAGGAGCCACTGGGATCTTACCATGTGCGACGGGATGGACTTGAATATAGGCAACATCTTCGCACTTAGAATGAAGAAGATCGATGCGAGGAGACTTCGGTCCGAGCGCCTGCAGAATGATGCACTTCTACTTCCGGTCTCAGAAAAGATACGTCACGTTATGAAGGACCCATCCTGGTACTCGCAGAGCTTATAAATTGCGTCAGCTGCGCAGGCGCACAGATCTATAGCGTACCGGGATGAGGCTGAAGTGCTGTGCTTTGTTGAGAAAATGTATTGGTTGTCAGTGAAAAGCAAAGTCCGATTAGATAACTTGCCTGTAAGTATGTTTAGCACTTATATTTCAAGAATACAGTATTATTACTATGTGCTGCGTTATGAATATATATTAATCACTAAATGCAACTCGTAATATTATTTTTGGCTTAAAACAGCATCTATTGCGATCAGGCAAACGCCGGGGCAGCTATGACTCCGTGCAGCCGTGCTGGAGGACGAACTCGTTGATGTTGAGTTGGCACTTTGGCTTCAGCGTAATTTACTTTTAGCCGCCGTGTTTGGTTTTCGCTCTGCAGAGCTGAATCCTCCTGCGCTGCGGACGTTTCGGATCTGAGCGTCCGAACCCACATCTAGCGTCTCCCGGTGAGCGGGGAGCGTTGTGGTTGAGTGCTGCTGCTGGAGTCACATCGCGGGGCAGCGGGGGCAGCCCGGGTTCACCTCGGTCCTCAGAGGGAGCTCGTCCCGTCAGGCTGCGGTGCCGGAGAGCTTCCACAGGTTCATAAGGGGAGCTGGAGACACGGCGGGCATCATGACGCTGAGGAGAGGTGAGTCTGTGGGTCTGCATCCCTGAGACATCTCTACACTGCTGCTGAGACAGTGTAGACTAATAACGGTTCTTTGATCATATAGTACTGGAAAACTAACATTACTTTCCAGGAAACAGAGGTTCGATCCTGGATTGTGTTGCTCTGTCGTGATTAAAGGGATAGTTCACCCAAAAATGTAGAATTCACTCATTATCTACCCAGCTCTAAGTCAATGGAGGTTTTGAGTCCACAAAACACTCAAACACTGGAGTATCAGGGGTAAGCAGCGTTGCAGGTAATACAAATGAAGTAAATGGTGACCACTTCTTCAAACGTACTGAAAAAAACACATAATGTCTCCAGACTGCTCTTGAGGTTTCATCCAAGTGTCCATAAAACCAGACATGTTTCTGGCTTAAATGTCTGCTGTGATCCACGCATGGACAGGGATCCACAGGAGGATTTCATAGGACATTTACCCCTGAAATTCCTAAAGTGAATAAGAATTGTTGGGTGAACTATTCCTTTAAATTCAGTGGATGTTCGATATGTGTGTGTTTCAGTAAACGTGGTCGTCCTGCTGCTGCTGGCTGTGGCCTTCCTGATCATAGTCCAACGAAATCTCCTCAACCTCAGTGACTTTCTACACAAGGAAAACCCAGGTATGTTCATCTCACTACTGTGTGCCAGCTGCTCTGTACACCCCCATCCCCCTTCCATCCTAGAACATCTACTCTTTTGCTCTTGTGTGTTTTCTGTGCTGTCCCATGAAGCTACTTTCTCATAAAGACCATGTCTGCGCCCCCCCCTCCCCCCAGATGCAGGGGCGATTCTTCCCTTCGAGGCCGAGCTGTCTCCGGCCCTTAAGCTGGAGTCGTCGAGGAAAGGAGAGGAGATCCCTGTCCTCATCACTGCTGCCGAGGAGAGACTCGGTGCCGTGGTTGCTGCCATGAACAGTGTCTACCAGAACAGTAAAGCCAATGTTGTCTTCACCATTGTGACCTTGAATGACACAGTGGAACACCTAAAGTAAGACAGTGTCATGCATTCATATTATTCTACTTCCTTGAGGAGGTCAGAATTGATGTCGTCTGACACATTCAATGTTTTTTACCAACAGAGCGTGGCTAAGTGAGACCAAGCTGAAAAACATCAACTACAAGATAGTTGTTTTCAAACCCGAGCTTCTCAGTGGGAAGATATCCAAAGATCCTCCGACACAGGAGGCTGCTAAACAAGTCAGACAGTTGACTTTTGCCAGGTTTTACCTGCCTGTATTCCTACCTGAGGCAGAGAAAGCCATTTATTTGGATGATGACATCATTGTACAAGGTAAGACTCCGTATGGAGGAAGAGATTAAACAAGGAAATAAAACTAATGAGTATTTTTCAGCTTCTTGTTATTCACTAGTTTTCAAAATTTCAAGAATACAGAATAGACAATGCAGTTCTATGTAAAAAAAACAATGTATTTTTGTAGCTCTGTATAATGATGCTATGTATAAATATCACCACAAATGTCAAGCCTCAAATACCTTTGTTTGAGTGGTTTGATAACCCGACTTAGGAATCTTTCGGTCGATATCAGTATCAGTATCAGTGGAACATTTTTACGTCTTAATATCAGCATTAGCCTCCAAAAATCCATATTATTTGGACTTGAATAACAGAAATGTTTTCTGGATCAGAATTAATGAATAGATTGTGTCTTTTCTTTGGTATCTCAGGGAATATTCAAGAGCTTTATGAAACCAACCTCAAATCAGGACATGCAGCTGCCTTCTCAGATGACTGTGATTCAGCTTCTGCTAAGGGCATTGTGCGAGGGGCTGGGAACCAGGTAGGCACGTCTGGCATGAAATGAATATTTTCAGTCATTTAAAGTCAGTATGGTGAAACTTGATTATGAATCTTTTTCAACAGAACAACTATATGGGTTTCCTGGACTTCAAGAAGGCATCAATAAAGAAGCTGGGCATGAGGGCCAACACCTGTTCCTTCAACCCAGGGGTCATCATCGCCAACTTGACTGAGTGGAAGAACCAGAACATCACCCAGCGACTGGAGCACTGGATGGAGCTGAACACACAGTAAGTTACTCACAGTGGTGAAGTGAAGGTTGGATGGGAGCTGAATTTGGTCGAAATAATTCTTTTAGTTTTGGTTTATTTTGGTTAATTTAACACACATTTAATCTAGTGGACCCCTGAAGATGCATTTGTTTGTTCCTGCAGGGAGGATCTGTACGGTGAAACAATGGCCGAGAGCATCATTACTCCTCCTCTCCTCATTGCTTTCTACAAACGTCACTCCAACATTGACCCCATGTGGCACGTCAGGCACCTCGGTGAGTTCTGGTCAATATAAGCCAGCAAACCACCGGCAGTATATCAAATTGATTTCACATGTGGACTGCCCTAATCAGTCACTGTTTCTTTGAGGGGTCTGGGGGACACCTCCACACATACATATCACAGCCTTTGAAACGTATGGTATGAATGTAAATGCTCATAATATGGCTGTCCTATGTTTTGTAGGTAATACAGGCGCTGGGAACCGCTACTCCCCACAGTTTGTGAAAGCTGCCAAACTCCTCCACTGGAACGGACACTATAAGCCCTGGGGCAGAACATCCTCTTTTTCTGATGTGTGGGACAAGTGGTTTATTCCAGATCCCACGGGCAAATTTCATCCTGTGCGGCGACACGAGGGAGACAGCTAGACTGAAAACGGGAACATCCAGATCAGCTCAGACCACGCATTGTGATACCTCAGGAAATACGTTAGGCCTTGTCACTAGCCAACTCTCCGTTTGAATTCTGCCAAACCATCCTCTGAACATGTTAACCTGTGTACCCACTTTTTGCCTATACCAAGCTCACCTTATCGCTTCCCTTGAAATAGCTTTGACTCTCATTTCTCTAAATATTCAGATTAACGTTTGAAACCCTGAGAGATTTGCTGAAGAGGCACATGGTGAACTGACTTTATTTGAATTCTAAATGCGTTTTTAATGTAACCTCAGAGCTAATCGTGCAGCAATGTTTATAACACCTACTTCAAAACGTTCTCTGCAGTTTTCAGATGTCTGTCTGAATGGCATCATGCTAAAGCCTCACATAGTTAAACTCGCTGTGGAAAAGTCATTAATTTAATTTCTATCAAATGCACATATCAGCGCCTTGTTTTAACACTTAGCTTATGACCTTTTATGCAGCTGACAAAGCAAACTGCACCTCAGCAGAAATGGAAGAACATAATGTTTGCATATTATTCCTATGCTTGATCATTTATCCAGATTTTTTTATACATGCTGAAAAGCATTTACTTTCCTGGTGTAAATACTTTTGTAAAGTGCGGAAAATAAAATAAATTTTTAAGCACTTATGTCCTGTGATTTTTATTCCCAAGCTCCTGTTTAAACCAGTGTATTCAGGGCCGGCCCTGGCGATTTCAAATTAACTAAATTTAATTTAATTTAAAAAATTATATTTATATTTATTTCTGGTGAAGGATCATCATGAATGCTGCAGAGCATTAGATTGAAGTGTAATTAATGCAGTGTGACAGAAGCGCTGCATATGATGCTGTGAGTGTAAATGAGTGAATGTGACTTGCACTGTAAACCAATCTGGTTCATTGAATCGAAATAGTAGCAAGAAAACAATTTTTTTTTAGGGAAAAGGGCTTTATAGAGGATTTATTACATTTATAGTAGGTCAGCTATTTACAAGATTCTGTATTGACAAGATACTGCTAATAACCCCATGACATGTAAAAAGGAGAAGTCAGTGATTAATACATACGACCAAGCAATTCATCTCCTGGACAGCAGATAAACCCAAGACAAACAAAATTCAATGCTATCAAACTGTTGTCTAGATTAAGGTCAGCTCTTGTATGGTAAACTTCCACTGTCCTCCAGGGTTCAGCAGTTGGGGGAGGCCACGAGTCCAGGTCTACATCCTCAGACCATGCAAGTTATTTTAGAAGCAGCGGAATGGGGAACCTTATTTAAAGTCCATGTTGAAGTCATAGGCGTCATTTACTGAAGCTGCGGAGAGAGTGATGTCGATGGGAAACCGGACTTTGAGGGGGATTTCTGCAAAGAGAGGGCAATAAGTAAAACATGACCAACTGCAGGTATTAGCAAAACACTTTTTTTATATAAACTGAAATTTACTTATGAGTGGCGTCTTCTGTGGTTTCTCCAACTCTTCTGTTTGGTTTAGCTCCTCGGGCATTTCTTCAGGCTAGAAGAGAAGATGTCTCAATTTAAATACCAACAATCCTCAAGATACACAGAATTGAAAGAAAAAGGTCCAGTCAGCAGGATCAGAGTTGGATTAGAAGTCTTCACAAACAAATCAGACTTGCGTATTTGTCCTCATTTCCATGCTTGAACAGGCTGTTAGCAGTGTATTATGAACAGTTCTCAAATACTAATATGACATCTATAGTTACCTCATCATCCTGCACTGCTTCACTCTCTGTGGTTGGAGCATGAGGTTTTACCTCGCTGATTTCACTGACGCTCAGCAGACCCGCAGTCGGCCCTTTAGACGTGAAGCCTATACTGCTCGCCTGGTTTGGACATTTCACACCTGCAAGAGAGAAAAAAATTCTCAGTTTCACTCACATCAGTGACTAAATTATTTTAAACACTGGACTGATGAACCTTGAGTCACAAAGCTCAGTGCTGGCCCCTAGAGGTCATATTACTCTTTATGACCATGTCTGGAATCTGATTTGTTCTCCCATAATTTTGGACCATTATCATTACAATATTGATGTAAACAGACGTTTGCTTGTCACTGAACACATTAGCAAGACAAAAATAGGAACATACATCTTAAATCACAGCCAATCCCCTTTCCTGTCTCTCCAGAGTACTAGCCTAATCTCTACGCATTTTCTCTATTAATTTGATTAAGGTGCTGCACCCAAGTCTTATAATGGAAGTAAAACCTGCATCAGCGTTGCTGTATTAAACAAATATGCTATACAGTGTTCCTGCAGTGTCTAGAGAACCGTACACTTGTTTAAGCGTATTAGTCAATTTAGTTACTTAATGACAAGATTACATGTGCTTAAAAGAAAAGAGCAATAGTTTGTGCTCAAGACCACAAACTGTAGCATAACGATCATTCATCCATCATCCCTACTTCCAAACCACTTTCAGCCTAATTAAAACTGGAACCAATATTTGTTTGAATAATTCAAACTACATGTCCGCACCATGGAGACATTCTTTGTTTCCTTTTTCCAGTTGGGTCAGGTCCCAGCCGCTCTGCATCTCAGCGACCACAGCGTCAGACAGGTACGCAGGGAGGCTCTTGCTCTCTGTTGCCTTACAGTGGTAACTCATCTTTGCTCTGAGGAAAAACAAAGGTTTTACAATTACATGTAGCTCTCCAGACTCGTATTATGTAATTACATTTGTCAAGGCACCGTGTTTGGATCAGAGTTGGATTAGAAGTCTTCATTATAAAATCCAGAATTGCGTTTTTGTCCTCATTTCCACATTGATGCACTGCAGAAGCCCAACTTTCAAAATCTATTTAGGTCAAAGCAAACTCACCCTGTCCAATCAGCAAGGAAAGCTGCAGCTGCTTGCTCTGTGTTAGCGACTCCACCCTTCTGCAGGTAACCACGCCTTTTGGCAAACAAGGTCAAAAACTCCAGAGAGTTTCTGAAGTCTGGCAGAGTGTACTGAAGCATGATCTGTCAGAGAATAGACAATAGACTGCTTTAATTACCTTTATGATTTCAATTTTGAACAGAGCCAGATCTTATGCAACACATCTGTTGTGATGGAAACACTTCCTACCTGTGACTTGTCGCACTGTTTGAGCAGAGTCCTTACAGCCTCCAACACAGTCTCCTGGCCCTCCTCCACCTGCAGGCTCCTCAGCGCCATAGAAGCTTTTGGGTTGGATGGCGATGCCACGACTCCGGGGCTGTCTATTAGCTTCACAAACTTTGTGATGTGCACCTCCTGCATGGATCTACAGAGTGGGAGTTAACATGTGATTATATGAATATTTCGCTGTAAAAGGATTATGGCTTTGTTGCTGCTATTAACATTAGTCCTACTAATTAATAAGAAACTGATCAGAAAATGATGTACACAGTGTGTGTCTGAGCACTAACATTAGTATCTATTGCTACAGCCATCCTGTGTGAAACAGGAAAAAGCTACAGTTGCAATTAGAGCTTGTCTTTTGGTGCCTGTTACTCACTTTGTGATTCCCCTCTTGACTCCAGCGTTACAGGCCAGGATCCCCTTCATACTGTTGATCAGACTACTCTTCCCGACATTAGGAAAACCTGAGGGTAAAAACAAACAAACATTCAGATATGTACATTGAACAGAGCCAAAGAAACCAAAAAGAATAGTTTAACAATGTCTCAGAGGCGCATTAGTAAGAAAAGGAGACAGTGCTCTCATAAATAATATCATTAATGTTAATCCAAAGGATTTCATAAAAGTTATTATCAAAAATAGCCACTTTGTAAAAAGTAGGGAAATGTAGTTTTGGACTCTTGAAAATTGTGCTTACCGACTACACCCACTTTGAGTGAAGCTTCCTCCTTTGTGTTAGTAGCATAAGTTGAGAGCAGCTCAACGAGGCAGCTGCTTCCATAACAGGCTGCTGCTCTGGATCTGTCCAGGACTTCGTTTGAGGCCACAATCCTGCTCTTCTTGGCTTGCTTATGAAGACAGAACAAGATGACAGATTAGTGGAAGTACCTTCGCCAAATGAACACTGGATTTTATGAAAATATATTTTTGTTTTGTTCACAAACACACATGTCAGCTTTGTTTTCACAAAACTGGTAAATGTGGTTTGTAAATTACTCTTGGAGGCTATAACCAGTTATAGCAGCACAACAGAAGCTGCTCAACCTTCTCAGTCCTCCTTATTTTACAGACACATCATTCATTACATCCATTATTTATGCGTTATCAAGCAATATTACATTCAACTAATTTGCAAAAAACTAAATAAATGATTTTAACTCTGACTTTAGTATATATATATATATTAGAAAATATGGGTGGGATGTAAATGTAATAATTAAATAGGAATTTATGAAACTAAATTATTCTGATGAACTGGTTTGTGAATGCATTCAGCGATAAGCAACCAATTCAGTAAAGCATTTCACATGTTTTGATAACGTATTTGTAAAGTGAACGTCCTACCACTGTTTTGTCCTGAATTTGTGTTGATGCTTTAAACAACACAACTGGAAACTCCTTTTGTAAACACTGTATCCACCTCTCCACATTCTCCTTCGGTACCAGGTCTACAATACAGAAAACCCAACAAGAAATACGAGAGTTAAAAGTACAGTCCATCAAGTTTCAATAAAGATACACAACAGGCTACAAACCTGCTATTCTGGTGTGTATTTAACTATAACTTGACATGGCACCATTTTATGTCCATTTACCTATTTTGTTTAAAAGCAGGAGTAGTTTCTTTTTGCCGTCCCTCTGCAGCACTGCCTCCTCCAGCTGGGGACACCTGCACCCCAGAGGATCACGGGCATCAAGGACTTGAATCACTACATCAGATGCATCAATCACCTGAAGACATGGAGGTCAGATTAAGCATTGATAGACAAGTTCTAACAGATCTCAAGCAGTCAATCACTGGTTGGGACTTGGAGGTCTTACCTTATTTAATTCACTGCAAAGGAACTGTTTTGAATTCCTGTCTGGGCCAGTCTGTATCTTTGTCCCATTCTCCTGTGTAAATAAAATAAACAATTTAGGTTGTTCAACATTAAAATATGGTTTAACAGATGTCTACTGCCTTATCCTTTTACCTTCCGAGCTTTCTTGGCGTTGGGTTCAGTTTCTTTAATTGCAGACTTTTCCTTCTTCCTCTTCTTGGCTCGCTCTTCTTTTACGGTTTCTCTCTTTTTCGTTTTTTCTTCTTCAATCTATAAGATATTAAATCATTCTTAAAAAGGGATAATTTGAAATCTGACACAGTGATCTGGTTCTGTGAAACCACTTTAAGGATGTACCAACCTGAAGCCTCCGCTGCTCTGCCTCCCTGAGGACCTCCTCTTTGAAGGGAGCACTGCTGGGCACTCCGGGATCCTTCTTCACGCGTTTGCTCACTCCTTTCTTCTTCGCCTCTTTTCTGAGTTTCTTGAGGTGCTCGCGGACCTAAATGTCAAATAAAGACATGTCATTTGTGGGCATTACAATAAAACTGCGAGCAGAAACTAAAAGCAATAAAACACGTTTCACATAAAAATCCACCAAATTGTAAACCATTATCTCGAGGTCATTGTGAAATGTTGAAGTTTAAATAGTCACTTACCTTCTTCTGTATTTTGTAACGTTTGGAACATGAGATACGTTTACTCGCTTTCTTTAACTCTGGAGACACAAAGAGAAAACACGGTAAATCTAAAGCTGGCTAAATCTAAAGCAGACCGAACAGAGCAGTTAGCTCTTAGGTTATGATCTAGATTGATAAACCGAGCAAAACATCCTCAATATTTATCATCAAAACGCTTAAATAGCGATGTAAGGCCTATTTTAGCGTGTCCACTTACTTGGGCGCTTCATGGTGCTGCCGAAGAACTGCCAATGTGACTGAAACGCTCTCACACGTGGAGGGGCGCACGAGTGTGACGTTTTGTCGCTTCCGCTGCTGCATGCGTGCTGCTGATGCTGCTACTGCGCCACCTGCTTGACTGGAGTGTTTACTGTAACGGATGGATGGTGATGATGCTGGTATGGCTGTTATTTTATTTATATATATAATGAAATAATAATTAAAAAAAAATAACACTGCATAGTATTCTCAATTAACTGAATCAAGTCATCGAGGTTTAACTGGTGTTGAAAGCACACACTGTGAGTGGAAATTTCGTTTTAAAATGAGTTTAAGGCATCTTTGACTGACTAATTTTACAATTTATTTCCATTTTCTGATAATATATATATATATATATATATATATATACATTTACAAAATTAAAATCTGAATGATTTAAGCTGTTCAAATTTCCTATATGATGATTTTATATTGTTATTATTACATATTCATGACTCAATGCCTTACTGAAGATGAAACGGTCATCGAGGAAAAGGACAATAAAAATCCAACTCACTTTGGTTCTGGGATGTTATCACGAGGGTCACAAGTTCAGTTTTTGTATGACAGTTCTTGCTTCTCCAAACACCCAGCCAGCCCCTGTTTGAACTGCTGCCATCCAGACATTGAGATCCAACACCAGGAGAAAGAATAACAGTTTTTATCCTAGAGCTGTGATCTCCATCACAGCAAAGACTGGTGAACATCCCTCCAGACACTGAGGAGTAGCCATAACAAACACAGGTCAAAGACTGTTACTAACACTGTTACTAAGTGTGTAACAACACACTTCACCAAACTCCACAGCAAATTCATCGTATGTTGAAAACCTGAAAACCTTTTTCTGTTTCAGGACATATAAGATCAAATATATTACCACTTCAGGACTTTATGACTGCAATGATTAGCATGCGTGTCAGTCTGAGAGCAGCAGGTCTCATGTTATACATATTATATATAAATACATTATGCAATGTCAGCTATGTGTGATGTGTATATAATATTACAATATGTTCTCTCAGCTATGTGTGATCTATATATAATATTAAATTTGTTATGTCAGCTATGTGTGACCTATATATTAGGGTTATCAATATACTAGATTGTCTGACCTGTCCACATTAACCGAAGTGAACCCCTCTCTGCCTCATGGAGGGAGGGAGGATGGACCGATGGACGGAAGGGGGGGAGGGAGGTGTAAGTCAAGAACGAAGAAGAAGAAGAAGAGAAAAGTCCGGGTCACGTGACTGGGTCGAGCATCTTTTTTTTGGTCCATCTTGGATACCAGCAGGAGCCCGGTGCATCCCAAGAAAATGACCAAGCTGCAGTTTTTGAACGTCTTCCTGACCGAGCGCCTCATGCTAGCTGCGCAGGAGATCTACAAGTCAGTGGAGGACACGATCCTGGAGTACCAGGAGGAGATAGCGATCCGGGAGCGGGAGAACGACCATCTGAGGCGCAGGCTGCGGGACGCTGGGATTGAAATATGGCCAGGTTAGCCCCGCTCCAAGCTAACGGTGCTGCTTCGTGCGCAGCCAGAGTCTGCGAGGTGGTGGAACTCCAGTGGCTGCGCACGGGGCACACGCAACAACAAATAGTCCCACACATAACGTCGGCCCACTCCCTTAAAATAGTTCACTTTAGCCGCCAGCTAGCTAGTTAGCCGCTGTTGTTGTTGTGCGGCTAGCGCGTTAGCAACCTTTGTTCGTTAGCCTGAGAGCTAGGTTAGCACACTCGCTAACAACCAGAGGGATCATCCAGCTTCACCTGACTTTCCTCGTGTGCGTGGACGGAGTGATCGTGTGCACATCGCAGTTAGTTTGACAGTGACACAGGCCGGTGAACACTGAGCAGCACGGAGGCGCCATCTCCATGTGTTTGTCATTTACTCTCAGTTGAAAACATCCCCCGAGTGCGAAGCTGCTGCCAAAGAGTGGCCGAGGCTGCCATTAGTTGTTGTGATTGTAAACAATACTTTTCCTTAAACTTAGCAGTGTCACAATCAAAGTGTTAAACGCTGTGAGTTCATGTTAAGCGACACTCATGGGTCCGAGCGGGTGAATATTTGATGTAAACATGACATTCAGTCCGGTTGACTATCAAATAGTTGCTGAGGGTTTCTCAAAAAGTGACAGTAACATTTAACACATTAGCACACGTCTATGAACTGTGCCTTCATGCACAGTGGATGTGATGAGTGTGTCTCTGCTTTTCAGTTCCCTGGCGACATTACATTACATGAGAGCTTAGACATGTTGTGTTTCACCACAGCTGTGATTCTTCTATTATGTTCTGATAGTGAGTCCAGTGCTTTGCTCCATTCATAAAGAGGGGTTTTTCAGAAGGATGCGTCATAGGACTGGGTGATAAAAGGTTATTATGATGCATTTTCTTGTCAATATCCATAATTATCATGATAATTGTACCGTTATTATTTCTTTTAAGTTTAAAGAGACCTTTTTGCTCCTGAGTGAAGGTTGTGGTTTTAAACTCTTGACAGACAGTAAAAACATCTTACTCATCTGAGGTAGAACATTTAAACAAATTACAAGTTGTACATCATTATATCAAGCAATCCAACAATGCATACTGAGATTTGGGTACAGTATACATTGCTATCTGCTCTTATTGAAAGTTATATTGCAATAAATACCCAGCCCCAATACTGCACTTGCTTTGGAGGCTTTGCTTTAGATGTACAGTTTCTTAACTTGTGCTTAACTACGATTAAGTTGACGCCAAAGTCCATTTTGATAAGTACATAGTCATATTCTTTTCAAACCATAAAATTCTGTGAAGTGCGAGGGTCTTGTGGCATGTGTGGACACATTTTGCTGATAAAACATTGGTGGTTGCTGGATCAGTTAAATATCACACACGTTTGACCAGAGATGATCAGAACACCTAAAATCTTCTAACACCCCAATGATACTGTAGAGTTAACATTTTCCTTCTGCTTCTCAGATCGTCCGTCCATGACGCTGCTGGAGGAAGAGGATGGTGAGCATCCACGCCGCGAGTGGAGTCCCAGCATGGGGCACGAGGAGCGCATTCCAATTCAGATCAAGGAAAAAAGAGATCTCAGGGCCAACCCAGGAGAGGAGCAGCTTCGGGGGCACGGCTCTTGCACCACACCAGAGAACATGTTCACTCCTCCACGTGTCGGAAGTGAATATCCCCAGGAAGGCCCCCACACATCCAACCTCCCTCAGAGTCAGGGTGTGGAGAACAGAGAGAGGGATCCCGGCTCCCGTGGCCCCTCCAGGCATGTGAAGGCGGAGAGCGGAGGAGGCCACAGAGGCTCGACTTCCTCCAACAGCGTCGCCCAGCCTCTGGCACCGGTCAACCCAAACTGCTCAAATGAGAACAACATTGATATTATTGGCGTTGACAATGGAGGACAGATGGTTGGTGCTAAGGGAGCTGGAACTGGAGCTAATCGAGCACAGGCCTCTCACATGCGCAACCAAGCAGCCAATGCCGTGGAGTGCCCCAATCAGAAATCCCCCCTACAAGCACACATGTCATCTTTCTGCTGCAAGGTTTGTGGTGAGGCATTTAGTCACGCTGGTCACTTGCACGTGCACGTACAAGTGCACACACGGGAAAAACCATACCGCTGTGGTGTGTGTGGGAAATGCTGCAGCTCGTCTGGTAGACTCCAGGAGCACCAGCGGAGCCACACGGGAGAAAAACCATTCCGGTGCCAGATCTGTGGGAAGGGCTTCACGCAGATGGCTCACCTGAAGGTCCACATGAGGATCCATACCGGGGAGAAGCCATACAGCTGCCCCGTGTGCGGCAAGTGCTTCAGCCGCTCTGACAAAATCAAAAGGCATCTCCAGACCCATAGCCGCGAGGGAACATATTTCTCGGGGCAATGATGCAAGTGTGTTATTGAAAAACCAAGTTTGTGAATCATATTGATGTGGGAAACTTTTCTACAAAAAGCTAAAATCGCTGCCACCCAAGCTTTTGTTTCTTCTTCCTCGTGTCCAAGAACTAGGGATTCTGCAACTCTTGGAGAAAGATGGTTTTTTTTAATCTATCCTTATACTTCTCCACGCCATAGTTCCTCAGTAGACTTTGTATTAGTCATTTACTTAATTTTGTACCTGTCTCAGAGTATTGAATCTCCAAGACACATTTCAAGTTATTAGCTAGCCTTTTGAATAAACTAGCCTTTCCTTAGTCTTCTAATTAGCATGATGAAGTCTTCCACACATGCCTTGAAACTGAGATGCATTAAAAAATGCAACAATGTCCACCACAGTCACCAGTCACCTCATCACTACAAAGTTTCAAATCTGCAGACTTGACATTCATCTAATAAACATTATTTTAGGACCTCAAATTTAAGAATGGGTTTGTTTGAGAAATCATCTCCAGTTTCTAACTTAACTAGAGGATTGGCAGGTAAAGCCTGTGTGTTATCTGGATTAGTCTAACACTGCCAATAGGAGTTTGTTTTTAATGTAGCAATTTTAACAAAGAAAAAAGATTGTGAAACACCCCCCCTTAGACGTTGGACTTGTTTACAAGGAGTCCAATCTCGCACTTGTCTCCGTTAATACATTTGTTTCTTTTCTCTTCTCGGTGCTGTTACATTGTGGCAGAGCTGAAAACTGCCATCTCACATGTCAGTGCTTCATGCTTTCCACTGGAAAAGGACAAATCTCTTGGGAGACTGCTCCACTATTTTGTGAAATAATGTGACATTTTGTAAAATACCACTAGTCTCAGTCTACCATACACTTAGGAATATTGTGGTGGTTTTGTTTTTATTCTTGAAATGACATGAACTATGGCATCTATCTGAGACGATGCAGACATTCACTCTACATTAGGGCCATACAGTATTAGCTGAACATATCTGTTGTTTTTCAGGGGTCTCAGATTTGCTCTCTGCTGTGTTGATTTGATGATGGATTGGGTACTTCCTCTGCCCATCATGGATTGACCCCCCCCCAATAAACAGAAGACCCTACAGTTACCTTTCTCCTCTCAGGACTAAAGCTGCATTCATGGCACAAGGGCATCCAAATATACTAACCTCTGACTAAATACTGCTATCACACAAGTCAGAACCTCAGGGTTTGGGAGATTTTTTCCCCCATTGAATTAGTCCCTGCTTATAATAAAAATGAGCAAAACAAAATGAAACCTTCAGACTGTGTCAGATCTCAGTCGTTGCTCAGGATGCCAAATCCTGGCCACGTTCTCCATCCATGTGTGATGAATGCAGCATGAGACAAATACAGCTTGTCCTCACAGCTGACCAGCAACCCTTCACGTCTTCACTCGGACACCAGTTCTTCCCCTTGCACACACACATTCACACACTCCACTCGACAGTGTTGTATCATTGCATATTAAATGTTATTTTTTAATAAAGTAGTAATTGAGTATCAATTCTTACTGCCTTGTGCTGTATGTGTGTGTGTGAACAAAGCCAACTTTAAAAGTCTACTATGAAATGGATCTGATGAGACTTCAGTGCGATCTGCACTCTCTGTTATAGACAGTACAGATTCACTTTTTCCCACATTATTTCTTCATCAGAACTTGATTAAAATGTTTTGGGTTTTTCAGAGAGTTTTCATGAGAAAGATTAATGATTACTGAACCTGATTCAGAATCCCAAGAGCAGTTCTTATTAAGCTGACTTAGAGCACTGAAGAAAGCATGTGGCAGTTACAAGGATTTTGAGCTATATCGTCAATTAAGAAAAACATCTGAAGTTTTTACTGAAGTGAATTCAAGACACTTCTGTTTTTGTTTCTTATAAGCAACAGATCTTTTACATATACGAACTGATTGATATAATGCGGAAAAGACAACTTGAAATGTTACAGTGGTATGCAACATGGGTGTAAACATAATTGTGCTTGTCTCTTGTCACGCTGTCATGATTTACTGGGACTACTTTTGATGTTTTCATTTTCCTGTTACACAATTTTCTCAATTAATGCAATTGAGTCCTACAGCTTCCTCAAAAATCCCACAAATATTAAATATGTCAAGTCAAGTCCTCAAACACATCATGTGCTTAAAGCTTGGAAGTATTTTGAAAAACTAAATTATTGGTGCATTGCCAGAGTCCACTCTGTGTTGCTCTGTAGTAACATATATACAACACTTGGTGGGGGTCTTTCCACATAAATAAGTTTAATGAGTTTTCACTTGTCAACAAGCGAGTACAAATGAATGGAGGTGTGATAAGAAAACTAAACATTCTGATGCCTTAAACGTAAAATTGAATTCCATCCGGAGATTTTTTCAGTTTTTAATCCCTTTAATACCTCAACAAAAAGAAGACAAATTGTTTGTAAATGAGATAACTAAAAAAGCTTCTTTGCAGCAACACATTATTTCCATATTTGGTTGTAAGCTGGCTACATCAGGAAGATTCAGACCGTCTAAAAACCTAAAAAAAATTCTAGACAACGGCTGCGATATGTTTCCAATGTGATGTCTCCATGTGTCTCTCAAGATGTGAAGGAATACTCAGTCATTCCTTTGAACCTCATCACAATCATACACAATTTATTCTGTTTTAGTGTTGACAATAAAGTTACATCTGCCAGCAGCCATGAATAATGAGAACAAAGTTATCAAATCAATTGGCCCTTCTGTCACTGGGATTTGCAGTGACATGTCAGGATATGGTGGATGCACATGGGGATCCAGTGGAATGAAGCCAGGCAACTGAGGGAGACGTGTAGCTGATATATTTAGAATAAACAGAAGTTATTGTGGTAACCTTCCACTTTTATACAGATCAATCCAGTTGCTAATAGACGACCTAGTGAAAGACTTCCTCTGCTCTCACAGGGTGATCACTTGCCTGCAGTGCAATCAGCCGTCACAGTCGGTTGTTTGAGCATCAGTGTTGATTCTTCCGTCTTGACACCTTTTATTTGCTAATGAAGAATTGTCACTTATTATATGACTTTCTCCCAGTTAAGAAAATGGCTCTGTGTCTTTCGTCTTTTGAACCCCAAAAAAAATCATACTTCTTTCAAATTTGTATCCTTTACATTTGCCTCAGCTATGATACAGTGCTAGGTAATGTCACCTCACAGCAAGAAGGGTTTAGGTTTGAATCCCAGCTTGCCCAGAGTCTACTTGTGTGGAGTTTGCATGTTCTCCTTGGGTCTGTATGGGGTTGGATTAATTCAAAACTCTAAATTGAACCTACGTGTGAATAAATCAATCTAAATATTGGTCCTGCAATATTGCGGCGACCTGTCCTGAGTGTACTCTCCCTCATGTCCCACTTGGATTGGCTCCAGCCTGCTACCCTCTAAGAATTAGCTGTATAGATAAGAGATGGATGTATATTTAACTCTGGATAATTTGAGGTTGATTTACTAGTGGAGATAAGTCAATGTGAGGGTTATATATTCACTTTTACCTGCCTTTGAAATGTCAGTAGCAGTATCATTGCCAGTCTCACTGAGGACAGTTTTCATCTTGGCTGCTTCTTGATGGAAAGTGCTTCCAATACAAACTGATATAACAATCTTATTTGGCCTTTCCACATCACCAGGGCCTGCAGTCTGATAAGGTTTTATGTGATTTCTCCGGAGGCAAAATTAAATAAGGGTATTTCAAAAAGCCGTTATGTCTCAAATTCTATTTGTTGCTTTGCCCAGACTTTAACGGGGAAATTAACAATAAAAAATAACATTCAATGGAGAACAGCACCAGACATAATGAGAAATAAAATGTTACTGCCCTGCAGCTACTGTGATTCTCTACCACAGCTGCATTACAGTCCTTAAAAAGAGCCAGTTTAGACTGACAAGGACATTTATTCCAAAGCGACTCTAAGAACACGCAGTGGTTTCCTAATGTGCCGTGGATGAGACATTTTGATTGATCATCATGTTCCTAATATCTAACAATAGCAGGGGATCATCTATATTTCATGAGCGAGGGAGGTTTTCAGTGTCAGACAGCTGTTGGTTGATTAAGTGAACAGGGAGATAGGATTTGGAAGTTGATCTCTGGTTTTAGCATTCAGAAAAGATGGCAGCTCATAACACAGGAGGCTGGCACAAATATTAAGTTTCATAAATTTGGTAAGGGCCAGTGGTGCGTGGTGACCTTTACACAAGACAAGACAATTTTTATTTTAATCATATATCAGTTTGGTGGCAACTGTTTCTTTTACTGAAAAGAATCTGTCTCTCAAAATCCCCCCTCCACCACATATTGACAAACACCCTTGTTTTACTAATTAAAAATGTTCAGGTACAAATACATATCTTGACATGTGGATTGATGATGAATTATTTCCTTGTGAAAACAAAAATCGATCCTGTGGTACAGGTGGGAGAACCTGCGTCTCTGTAGATGCTTTCATTTCCCAGCTATCTCTGGGAGGATGCATCACGAGTCGGCTGAAACAATAATGATTCCTTTTTTCATATCCTGCAGGTTTTGGCAGAACACTCTTTCACACATCGAGCTGTTCTTCACATCTGTGTGATCCCAGTTTTAGCTGAAGATACAATACTTCATTGGGAGGACTGGAGTTAATGTGAGATGGAGCTGAAGGGATTTGATCGGCCAGTGACAAAGATCCTCCATGAGTAATCCCTCCTCAGTAGACTCAGTGGTGCGCCGCCACGATAAGTAATGACTCGGCCGTTAAAGCTAAAAACAGACATCAATTAGAATGATATAAGTGGAAGCAATATCTCTCATAGTCATTAAATGATATTGCATTTATCTTACTGTTCTCTTACGGCTGTAGGATTCTTGTGTCCGGAAGCTATGTTGGCTTCCAGTCTATACTTTATTTTGTGCGTTTTTCTGTTGATCGATGTCCAATAGTTACTTTGTAAATGTATTGATATAAAGTGTTGTATAGGTTATGTGTAATATACTTAAGGTTTTTGTCTTTTATTTGCAATATATGTTACAGTTTTTATTTTATGTTTGTTTGTTGGTTTGACATAAGTCTACACAAAAACAAGTACACATCTATTCGGTTTTGAGTGGAGGTTTACACTCATACTGTCTTTCAAGTTTGGGGTCATTCACAGGACATTAAGTGAACACACAACAGGTACATGATTACACATTCAAATGTTATAGTATTTAAAAGTTAAAGTTACAGTAAATGTTTTATTTTTTGGGCAAATGTAGGGGAAATTACCAAACCCTGTCCTTCGCAGTAACACTGGGCACAGTCACACATACGCAAATAAGAAGCAAATATTGTGGGTCAAAGTTGACGCTCCACAGAAAACCATGCTGCAATTTGCCACGCCCCATGAAGTGACTCTTTCATTCACCACAAGTTCACACCGAGATAAGGCGACAAAAATAGACTGTTCGCTTGACCAATACAGTATAACTTTACATATTGTCTCAGTGGAGATTAAAAAACCTGGTGGTTGTGTTTCACTAATGGATCATGAGCAAAGTCTCTTTCACTGTTAAAGACTCTGTAAAGAGTTGTGGCTTTACACTAATACGATTTTCCATGTGGACTAATTACTGTATATAATCTTTTGGAAAATCCATAGTCCAGCACTCCGGGAAAATAATTTGTCCATAATAGGATTAAAGACCTAATTTGCAAATATCCCAGTACAGCACCCTCTTCACTGTTGTTCCCTCCTCCTACTGCCACGCTCAGGAAAGAGGTGGGGATAAGGTCTGTAGAAAATAAGACGATCAAAAGTCTTGCAGAGGTGAAAGAACGAAAGCCTGATGAAAAAGTAATGAAATATCAAAGAAAAATGAAAAGTAAATTTTTGGGGGGCTCAGGCATTCAAGAATGCAGCATCATGCATCTTCACCAGCACCTCCTGGATCCCATGTATTGATGCATTTCAAAGCGAATACTAAAAGTCAAATAATACTAACAAAATATTTTCTATGCACAGGCACAAAAGTTAAGATTGATTTCCAAATCAGAGTATGGGCTTCATCTTTTCATTCTCCTCATCTTATCCACATTCATCTATCCTCCTTTCCCTACATGCTACTGGTGATATCCTTTCTCATTTACTCTCTCTCTTCCTCTCCACACCACCTCTCCTCTGTTTCTCCCGACCTCTCTCTTCAACCGTTACTTCATCCTCCTCTCTAACTCTCTCTCAATCGCAGTCTAGCCGTCTCTTTAGCCTGTCATCGCATTTCCCAGTGGTCTTCCCAGTAGAAATTGATGTTTGCCTGGACTACACTTTGGATATGTACTGTCTGAGGGCATACTTCTCCAGGATAACAAGCACAGTCATATTTCTGGTCCCTCTACCCAGGCTAGATATATGTGTCTTTCCACCCTCTGGCAGTGATCGCCTCTGAGTGGCAAAATAAATCACCCGGCTTCAGGGTTTTACGATGCTTTGACAGATGGCATATCAACAGGGAGTGATGAAAAATAAGCAGTAGATAGTACATGTGGTTGGGGGGGATGGCAGGCTCTAATTATACCCACACATAAAAGATATTAAACAGTCCTGAAGCTTGACAGTTTTGTGTTAAAAAAAGCAAACAAGCTAACAATCTGTAAGACGCTTTGGTTATTTCATGTATTAAACTTCATATTACATCACATAGCAAACATACCGGGGAACCCTGGTGGAACTGACTGTTCAATAAACCCATAAAAATAGACCCAGACTCAAGTGAAGCCCACCTGGAAGTGCCTGAAACCTGTATGCACTCAGACGACCAAGGGCACCACGGGTTCCAAAAAGAGGTCTATGGGAAATTTACTTCATCACTTGATTTAATATCAGTGGAAATTTTCAGTTAATGGTCTCAATCTCTAGTTTTAAGTTCACCTCACTTCATCATTATCCCATTTAAGCATGGATACCGTGTGATTTAAAGCTAGTTCCGTCCAATGGATGCAGGTCATAGATGTAGGTGGGCATGAAGTGTCCTGAAAAATCAGGCTCACAATATATAAACCAGCAGTGGGTGACATCACGGCGGGTTGCTCTCCCCCCCCAGCTCTGAACAGCAGTTGCCTAAATGTAGCTAATAAACAACAAAATGGAAATTGTCAAATCTTTAGTTTCTCCATCTGCTAAAATGTTGAATTGCCTCTTATGATGCTCTACTTAGACTCTTTAAAGCTACGGTTGGTAATTCCAGAAAGGCTATAGCAAGAGCAGGCTACACCTAGAAAAAAAGCAGCCGATACTTCCCACCCCTACCATCTGCACTCTCATCAAACCTACATCCGCAAAAAAACACGATAGACAAATGGATTGTGCCCATGGGATTAAGTGAATTTAATAAAAACAGCTAAAGTAACTTAATGAAGTAACTTTCCCATGACAAAGATCTATCTGGGGTTAACATAGATGGATACAGTAATTACAGTTATTTCATTTACTTTTGTGTTTACAGAGAATGAGAGGGCAGAAAAATGGTATAGGCTAAGAAAAGGGGGTGGGGGGGAAGCAAATGAGAGGGTGAGGGAGTCCTGGTTCACTGGGCACTGGGTTGTGTGGGCCTCATTAGACATGAAGCTTCATAAAAGAGGACACTCACTAACAACCCTGGTGCTTTGACCCCAGTGGAGCGACGCGGTTCAGAGAGGGCAGGCTTGAATAAATAGGAATTTTTCTGTTGATTGAATTACCCTCAAAATCAATAAGATTAAAAGATCAACCACATAGACAAACTGGCCAGGCTACAGGAAAGGGTTTTAAGACTTCAGGACACATAATAGAAGGAAGAAATTAATTGCACACTCTCCAGCTTCCTGCCAAAAGCCAGGTTCTTAAAACGCTGTAAGAGCTGAATTATGATGAGAAAAAGAATACAGCCTTAATGGTTTAAAGCCAGTAACCGATATCCACTCTCTACTTGAAGCCAATGCCATTACTTTTTCCAACATCTTAAAACTTTAACATTGGAAATACAGGCTGTTGGAAATCTGACCTTTGAAATATGGGATCATAAACTTAACAGTAAATTGTCCATTCCAAGATTCAGTCTCGTTAACCCTTGTGTGGTGTTGTTGTCTGTGGGACCCGTTTTCAACGTTTACTAAAAGAAAAATGATTCCATTAATACTTTTTTCCACCTCAGACTCATTGGCCATGGCTCATTTTCTGCAAACAACATAAGAAGGAACATATTTCCAATGATTGCACACTACACATCCCACCACACATTTATATAACATATGTGGGGTTTGGGGGTTTGGATCCTCTGGCGCTGAGGTCAATAAAAGTGTGGAAATTGTGGGCCTGCTGTGAGTGTTTGAACGAGTGTGTGTGTGCACACGCGTGTGTGAATTTGGTCTGTCTGTACTTGCTATTCCTGCAATTGTGTTCAACCTGGTTACAACATTGCTACATTTCAAGCACCGACATCTCTCTGCCCCTGCATTCCTGAATATTTTACCCTTCGTCTGACGGGAACCATTCTGTATTTTCTCACACACTATCCCAGCCGCAAATTTGGGCGGGATTCAACAAATAAATAGCTTTGTCTGTGTGGTCCCTTATCACAAGCAGCATGGATTTCAGAGAGAGATGTTAGGAAATGGACCAGCAACAAAAAGAAACGCTGCCAAGATGGAAAGCAAGACCAGTATACATGCATCAAGTGCAAGAAATACACATATAGTAACACTCTGCCCCTCATGTGTTGAATAGACTGGCATGAATTCGTTCAGTTCTAATTGAGTTCAAAGTAATAAACATCAATAGTGTTAAAAACCTTTTTTCATATCAGTTTTTTCCCAACAATATCTTGAATATTATTATTGTAGTTATTATTGGTGATAACAACAATAATAATAATAATAATAATAAATAATACAGCTTGCTACGTCTTATTAGAGTACAACAGTGTTTGTTTAATGTATAATTAATGACATGGTATTTAGTTGTGTGTAATTTGATACAAAATAAAGCTTGTTACATCTGATTGCCGCCCTGCAAAATAAAGTAAGCCCACTTTGTTAAAATGTGCACAGTGCACATAAGCTTCTCTGTCCACAGGGAACCTGTGACTCTGTTGTTGTTTTGACTCGAGATAAATGGATCAAAGTATCCACATTCACTCCAGACATTTGTTGAGGTCACTGTAACAGTGCAGTCTGGGGAGAGAGACGCGGTTGTGTTCCAGCTCGGCTGTGTGCCGCATCACAATGAGCTTCAGCTCTCAGTCGGTCTGAGTGAATTGCTGAGCCAGATTAAAAGGAATGGAATGGAAAGGTCAAATGAAGGTGTGCAGGAGAGAGGAAAAGGTAGATTGGGAGTGATTGGAAACTCTGAGTAGAGGAAGAGAAGAGAATGAGAAAGAAAGTTTGTTTTGTCCTCTATCTGACTTTTCTTCATGTATTGATCGTTTCTCCTTCTTCATGTTTTGGGGTTGTGTTTCTGTTCTGAGAGATTACAAATCGATAGATGACATGACAGGTACTCTAGAAGATTTAGTGAAGCTAAATCTTGAATCAAATCTTGGTTGAGTTCACTCTTCCAACACACAGCAGCTCTGTCAGGGTCTTAATATGTGGGGAGGCTGCAGGAGACAGATACACGTACAGGACAGCAAATGTTTCAGTGAGCAGCCACAACAAAGGCTCCAAACTATCCACTGACAGCAGAGATTTGTTTTGGGGTAGAGTCGGACAGACGCTTGCAATTTAAAATAAATCTCATAACAGAGTTACAAAACACAGTGATAAGTCAGCATATTGATGCAGTTCATCTAAGGTAAGCATGCCATCTTCTCAATGACACTGACCTGGAGCCAGATTGCTAGTTTTTACACACCTATACTGTTTAGGTAAGAAAACCTCAATCAAAATCAATTTCTAACTTTGGAAATAACCAACTGATGGACTTCACCTTACTGAACCGTTTGCTGTTAGATTCATTCCAGATAGATAAGGAATAGAATGAAAAGGAAACTGCTCATACCTCTGCCAAGGAGGTTATGTTTTAACCCCTGTCTGATTGTTGAATTCAGTGGTTCAGATTTTTTTTTGTTTCTAAGTAGAATACACAATAAATTATTAAGCATTTCCATGAAAATAAAATGTGCTATGCGTAAAGGGAGGACATACTAAAGTTTGATGTGGATCCAAATCAGGAGCAGATCCAATATTATTCTTTTCACTTTACACTCTGATTTGTTACATTTCTATCATTTTACCAGGTAATAATTCATGGATCTTGATGAAAGAAATCTGGCACATTCAGGGGAATAAAATTGTGTGTGAAACTGATACAGTTTGATTGGATGAAAGGAGACTGGAATTCAGAGGTGATTCCTGCATGACGTCAGGACTTTGACTTCACCTGAGATGGGTATTGATCTTCTCATCTACCGATTGTCAGAGAAGGGAACAAGCATATTTCCTTAAATGTCAGACTTGTCTTTTTAGATTCAGACTGTACACAGTCACACACACACACACACACACACACACACACACACACACACACACACACACACACACACACACACACACACACACACACACACACACACACACACACACACACACACACACACACACACACACACACACACACACACACACACACACACACACACACACAATGCAGGTATATCAGTTCTCCTTCTGATAACTCATATTAAAATGTTTCAACAGTAGCTTAAAAGTCCTTTTATGGCATCCAAACCTTTGATCTTACTTTTTTCATAAAGCAGCACTTTCCCTGCATTCTAACCGAAATGAAAATATCATGAAGTCAAGGAAAGACAAAAAGGAGTAGTCATGGGGAGTTGAAGACAGAAGCGCAGTGACTCAGATGAGGTTCCCTGTCCAGAACAGCATCACCCTTCCTGAGAAAGGATTTTTCAGTTAATACAAATGCTACATTTAACTATCGCTTACTTATAGGAAGTAACAAAATATATAAATTCTAAAAGATAAACAACATGACTGAAATGTTGAAATAATAAACAAAATTACAGGAATATAGAAGTAGAGAAATAATGTTTCCTGGTCGTGTTTGACCTCTTCTATATATCCATTTGTAAGAGAAAATTCCCAATTGGGATGATGTAATGAAATAAAAGTATTTTGTTATGATGATGACATTGTGGAAAAAAATCTATATGCTCCATTCCCGTCTGGACTGACAGAAATAGATATCTATGGATGTGGCACTCAGCAAATCATGTGAGGTTTTCCGTACGTCTTGCATTGTGCCACAAAAATAAAACCCGGCTTTCCTTTGGTTCTCCATTTCTTCCTTGAAATAACTACAATGTTGTGTCGCTTTAAATGGTCATGCAGCAAGGACAGCATTTTGTTCTTGTCTTTGGTAAATGATGCTCCAGTGTGTATACTAAAGGAGATTAGATAACGAGAAGTGAAATTTCTTCCCTTAGCATTTTGAGAATTTGAAACGCTCTTAAAACCTCCTGGGTCATTTAACTCAGTTCAGACTCTTCCTAAGGAAAAAACAAACATTTCCCCTGCATGTGAATGTTTAATTGATTTTTGATGACTTACTTTCCATCAAACACGGCATTTTACACAGTGGATTAATATTTGTGGTGTTTTTGTTGCTGAATGCGTCTATTCCTTTTAAGAAGTCTGATGGTCTTTGAAACAGAGGGTAGAGAAATTAATCAAAGCTCGAAACCACTACACAGCTTGGATGCGTATAATCAAAGTTAATGCTATGCATGTTTAACCAAGAGGGGAGTTCCTTCCTGTAACATGTTTTATAGGGGAATTCAAGGTTAAAGCATTTTTTGGGCGAGTGCCTGATTTATTTATATTCTGGCAGCCCTCTGTACATTTAGCTAAAAGATGGTATGCATTGAATGACCTTGTGAGGTGTGATTGAGTAGAGATATCACAGTGCAGAGCAGAATGTCATCTGTGCCATCACTCGATTTGCATACATTTCTGATTTAAAATAGAAGTCAGTGATACTGCAACAGAGAAACGGATATTTGTCTCTGATCGTGGGACACACGATGACTGATGCAGATAGTACACGGGAGACCATAGAAGGGAAAAGAGGAGAGGCAGGAGTTCATAAACAGGAGGTTTGTCTGCAGGCAGGAAGCAGGCAAAAAAAAACTAAAATCTGGTGTTCCGAGGAAAGCCTAATCACATGAAGAAGAGAGAGCATCCACATTGAGTAACAGTGACAATCTAGCAGAGAACAAAGGAAGTAATGCATCTATCAAAGGTTTTTACTGTGGGAATGATCAGGAACGTAAGGGAGCGGATACAAATTGAGATCTCAATTATAATGTCAATAGTACTAGAATAGTAAATGTTTTAATCAAATCATTTGTTACTTTCTCTTTTATCTGCTGGTTCGGGTCACTTAAGAGGAAGTGAGTAATCAAGAGGAAGTCAAGCATTTAAAGACTGCCATAACAATCTTAAAAGATTCTAGCCAGCAATTGTTTATATTATATTGTGAGTATCTGATGCTTCTGTCTGACCATAGATTAAATCTGCCAAGATGCAGGAAAACAACCCTTTCAAAACGTCAATTATCCCTGATTAAATGTCGCACTGTGGTGTATTCGAATTGTTGATGTACTTATTGCTACTACGGGGCTCCTGCTAGAGCTGCACAATTATTAACCCCGAATGGAAAATGAAAATCAGTTGAACCCTGAAATAAGGACACGAAACAAGAAGTAACTAGTGTGGCACACAGTAGAGTGCACGCCCACGTCTAGGCCCAACAGCCTCCTTTAATTCAACCAAGCTGCACCAAGTTTTACAAGTCTTCTAAATAGGCCTCGTTTTTCGGGGAAATTTATGGATTCTTTCCTTGCTCATGTCTCATACTTCCACAAAGTTTCATGGAAATCTGTTAAGTAGTTTTTAATCCTTCCTGCAAACACACCAACAAACTGACAGGGGTGAAAACATAACGTACTGGATGAGTAACACTGGCGGGACATAATTTATTTGTTGTAGCTTTTTGTTGCCCTCTTGAGAACCCGTCTTGAAATAAACATCCTTGAACCGTTCTCCAGACAGAGAATTTAATCAGCTTGTTAATCTTTTGCCACAGTGATCTCAGATTGACTCAGCATGGTGGTAGTGCCCGTTGTCTCATTCTATACACCAAGGGTTCCTCACGAACAGACAGAGTGCAGGAGGAGAAAGGTCGCAGCAGGATTTCACACAAACACTGGAGGCAATAAGTCGGAGCAGCAGCAGCAGCAGGGCTATAAAAGTGCACCGCTGGGAGGGAGCGATTTTGTGATTTAGGCTCAGAGAGAAGAAAATAGCCATGAAACATCAACATGATATGAGACCACTTGGCTTCTCACCTCTTCGTATTACACAGTGATACAGACTTGGCATTAAAGGAATCTTTGAATTCCTCTTTTAAGTAGCTGACTTGCTTGTTCCATGGGAAGAACAGTCTGTTTGGCGTTTTAATGCCTCAACTTCAACACAATCTGATCCTTGCGACCGTCGTCATTTTCATTTGAACGTCAACACTTCAGTCGATCTAACCTAGACGTTTTTTTTTCGACTGAAAAATCTATCAGAACATAATCCTGTTTACAATTTCCCACTTATCCTCAGCATCCACTTACTGTGAGCAAACTAATTTCTTCGGGGACTAATCAGAGTGAAAGATTCACAGTGCCAATGTAAACCAAAGGTCATAGCTCGCTGTGGGTGAAAGAGAATAAAAACTTTCCAAAGAATGCAAAATAATAAACTTCTTAACAGGAAGAAGAGATTTAAAGTGTGTTCTCATATTTTTGGCTTTAATAGTATGAGAACATATTATTTTGAACTAACTGTTGAGATCACAGGGTTGCTTTGGCTTCACTGGTCAGTCACAGAATAGCTAATTTCCCACAGTACTGATGAACTGGTGTAACTATTGTAGCTTTTTCATTTGCAATCAGCAGGGGCGGCGTGCTGATGTGGGGGTGGTTAGCACGCTGGAAGCGGTTCCCGGTTTGAATCCTGGTTCGGCCAAAGTCTTTCTGTGTGGAGGAGGTAGATTCACCCTCTGTCTCTATTTACACCATGATTGTGAGAGTTGTGGTTTGTGTCTGTATGTTGGCCAGCTGGGAATCTCTCTCCTGTGACCTTTAAAGGATAAGCAGCATCGATAATTGATGGATGGATGCAAGCAGCTAATGAAGCTAGAACAACAGAAACCTATATGATCTGTGTATCTGGATATGTAAGGCAAAAAAATTCTCCAGACATGCTGTTTGCCTATTTTTAAGATATATGTTACAATTGGGTAGGAAATGAGTCCTTAGCCCAAGTGAAGGAGTTCAAGTACCTCGGGGTCTTGTTCGCGAGTGAGGGTACTATGGAGCGTGAGATTGGCCGGAGAATCGGAGCAGCGGGGGCGGTATTGCGTTCGCTTTACCGCACCGTTGTAACGAAAAGAGAGCTGAGCCGCAAGGCAAAGCTCTCGATCTACCGGTCGATCTTCGTTCCTATCCTCACCTATGGTCATGAGGGCTGGGTGATGACCGAAAGGACGAGATCGCGGGTACAAGCGGCCGAGATGAGTTTTCTCAGAAGGGTGGCTGGCGTCTCCCTTAGGGATAGGGTGAGAAGCTCAGCCATCCGTGAGGAACTCGGATTAGAGCCGCTGCTCCTTTACTTAGAAAGGTGTCAGCTGAGGTGGTTCGGGCATCTGGTAAGGATGCCCACTGGGCGCCTTCCTTGGGAGGTGTTTCAGGCACGTCCAGTGGGGAGGAGACCTCGGGGAAGACCCAGGACTAGGTGGAGAGATTATATCTCAACACTGGCCTGGGAACGCCTCGGGATCCCCCCGTCAGAGTTGGTCAATGTGGCCCGGGAAAGGGAAGTCTGGGGCCCCCTGCTTGAGCTGCTCCCCCCGCGACCCGACCCCGGATAAGCGGACGAAAATGAGATGAGATGAGATGTTACAATTGTTAAATAAAACAGGAAATCAATCAAAAACTAGACCTATTTGATCCGCTTTGTTGATTGGTACCCTCACATTATCCAAATTGTTTCCAACAAAGGTTAAACCCAGAGAAATCCACAGTTTTATTCAAAGTAACTGGATTTTTCATGTGAGTCGCCTTTTATTCTCGTCGTATCTGCTTTATCTGGGACTTTGCTGGTCGCTGCAATAACTTCCTGGCCGAATGGCCGTTCGATGAAGGAAAAACCCACTGCTAGCTCGGCCAGTTTGGGCCTATTGTTTTGATTGATAGTCCGCCTCTCGGCCAAAGTTACATATTGTATATTTCAGTGAATACGAATGAATATGAAAAGCTTGAAACACAAAGCTTAAAGGTGAAACAAGCTTATTGTAATAAACATTTTTTTCTCTGAACTCTGGATATCAAACCACATATTTGCTACAAATACCAAAGAGAAAGGGTTCTGAAATGTGTCTTTACAAAGCCCAGCAGGGCAGGGAGATTGTTCTGAGCCATGTTCTCTTCCCAATGATGATATGGCCACTTTTATGGTTTATACTCTCCTGTAGTGTAGTAGAGAGATGCTGGGCAAATCATGGGTTTATCATACTAACAGCCACAGTAACAGCTTTTTTCATTTATGAGCCTTCAGATATATTGCACATTTGTGGGGATATAATAAAGTAAGGGGGTTAAGCTGTTTGTGTTGCACCATACTGACTCTCCACATTAAAAGCACACTATATGGAACCTTGTGAGCCATCTGCATTTTGAAAAGCTCCCAATACTTCTGTGCTCTGCATGTCCAAAACATTTCATCAAAAACATTGTTTGCTCTCAGGCAATTCATTAAAAAAACACAGTGTTGTTCTTACAAGAAACTGAAAAGACTGAATGTGCCTGCTGCACACAAGAGAATGTTTAACTCTTAACAGATTTTAAATACGTCACAAACCATGACAGATTTTTCCGGTGCATTTCATTAGACGGTTGGGCCAGAACGTAAGACCACACACTTGGCATTTGTAGGAATCGATTTCACAGTAGCCATTCCAGAGACATGGGAACTCTTTTTTTCATTCTTCTGTGTTTTAATGGTGGTTGGCAAACATCTGTTAGGTGCATTACCCCCAATCTCTGAATTGAAGTGCCCCTGTGTTTGTTGGAAGGTGCAAATCGGGTCAAAATCGGCCCTAATATTCACAGAAAAGAAAAAAAACAATCAGCAAATAAAAAAATTATTGGACAAAAATGTACCCAATAACATGAAAATGCAAAGTGTTTTATTTTAATTTAGTTTTAGTTAAATTTTGTCGCAGTTTGACCTTTGATTTGTTATTTTTGATCACTTGGGATCTCACATATAATGATGTACCTATTTGTAAGTTGTATTGATTGATATTGGATTAGTTTTACAATTTATCTTTATATTTACAACCTGAATTCACATTTTCTACTTTGAAACTGCTGAGTTGAGCATGTTTTTGTTTTTTTTGGCAAGAAATTTTTTTTCATATCGAGTTTGATTTATTTATTTGTGTATTTTGGGTTCAATATGTTGCTATACTATGTCAAAGTGAAACAATATTTCACTTTGAATATATATATGGTCAATAAAATAAAGTAAATTGTATAATATCAACTGATTAAAATTTTATAATTAACAAAAAGGAAAAAAAGTTGAAATAGCTGAATTGAACCAAATAATTTCTAACTCAATCGATTAAATAGAACTTTGCTATTTAACATCCAATGTCAACTTCCTCCTGTGCCCTGTGTTATCATGTTTGCAAGCTACAATCACACTGGTTCCAGACATTTCTTTTCACCCCAGCACTTCCCATATGTTCTAGTCACATGAACATTCCTATCACCTAAACAGCAGCAGACATACCTCAGGATTATCAAACCTCTCCACAAACGCAACACTGGCTCTTCTGCTTTTTCTCTATTACTTAGCACGCACCTTTCATTCCTACGCTTCACGTCTTTCTGTTCACAAATAAATAATAAATTTACTTGATCTGGTTTTCTACAAATTTGCAAACTATAAGAGGACAAACAGCATCCACCTTACATAACCGAACACAAGTTTGCTTTTCCCGACACTGACATTTTCAATCTTGTCTCCATCTCCACTCTAATCCATCTTGATGCAACTATACCAGCTCTTTCCCTTCCTCTCCTTTAATATTGAATGGTGTTTGCTCTGGGCACCTTGTGCACCTGCCACAGCCAAGGTCACACAGTGGTACTTGACAAATTACCACTCGGTTAAGTGCGACTTCTCAGTGAGAGTGAGAGAGTAAAAAGAAAGTAAATGTCTTTCTATTTGTGTCATTCAGTGTTTCTGGAGCACAAGAACACGGTTAAGTAAGCATCTAGTGTGTCTGTTTATGTCCATGGTCAGTTGATAAATATTTTGCGAATAAACATCTGCTCTAAGTTGATCAGTTTCTGCCTTAAAATGGACATAAGTTTTCTTGGGAAGAGGTTAGTACATGTCACTCTTTGTCATTAATATGTTGATCCAGTAAATGATGGTAATATTAGAAAGGTTACGACATTGAGAACACTATTTGTACGTTCTGGTATAAGTTAAAAATTATTTGATAGATTTGGTATTTTCTCACAACTGTTTGCTAAAAAAGACACTTTCAACAGAACTCCAAACAAAGGCATTTAAAAACTGAATAGCCACAAGAGACTGAAATGTGTCCCTCTGGAATACCCACTACTTCGATTAATGCAATAGTTTTGCAATTATTTGCAACAAGCAGCTGCGATAAGTTAGTGAGAATTCCAGTAATAGACAACAAGTTATACCCAATGAAGATTAATGTAAGATTAAGATATACTCAGCGGCTGAAAGTTAATTGAAAGAGTTTTGAACCACCACTTTATAGAATACAAATTGTGATGACAATGTAAGATTGTTAGACTCACAACCAAATTCACAATATTTCAAGATTTAAAGTTGTAATTTAACACGAAAAAGGTCATAATATTAAAGGAACAAAGTCATAATTTGCCGGAGCAGGTAAGACACTGATTTACTTAACAATACAGAGAACGTGTCACACAATGCCATTAATAGCAAATAGAATTCTATTTCCTGCAGTGTTCAAACAGGATTCAGGTTGGTTAAAAGGATCTAGTGCTACGTTACATGATAATAATAATACATGTATTGTTGTGGATTTGTAATCAGATAATAATAATAATGAGAAGGTCACTTTTGAGCAGGAGCACAAAACAAAGATAACAGGAGGGTGTGATTGGAGTTTCTTTGTTTCATTCTTGTTCCCTTATCGTCTCCATGTGCTTCCTTCAACCGTTTGTGCCTGGCCCTGCACAGATCAGCACTCCATCACTGGAAGGATGCTAACAGTTGGCCTAGCATTCAGTGAGGGGTGGTCCGGATTGAGGGGTAAAATAAGAGGTAACAACTTTTTTTAAGAATTGCAGAAGTGTCTTTGCACATTTTATTACTGAAAATTAATGACAGAATGAAATGGTAATACTGAGGAGATGTTGATCTGTTAATGACTGACTATAGTTGGATTGTCTCTGTAGACCCACTGGTGGGCCTCTAGGTGTTTATTGAATAAAGTAATATCCAAAATGTGGTCGTACCTCCGTAGTTTTCTACAATTAAAATAAACCCACAAATTCAACATATTGATTAATTGTTGCAATCTGCTGCCTGAAATTTGCACATATTGCACATCTCAGTTTTAGCTTGTGTTGTGTTTGCGTCCTGTAGGTCAGCAAACAAAGCACTTGTGATATGAGGCTGGTCCCAGCAGTAAAGTGGCCAAACAATCCCCTCGATTCAGAGCTGGAGAGGGGTGATGAGGAGCTGCACGTTCTCTCCCCAAATGTTCATGCTTCAACAGCCACCACACAAACCCAACACAATGGGTCTCACTGCGACAGGGGGGGACACATTCACCAAGCCTGAGGTTCATTTCTTGGAAAGACGGAGAAGGCTTTGCGTTGCACTGCACATGGTGTTGTTTGGATGTGGAGTGCACTGATGTTTACAGTATCAAATAGATCTGTAAATAAATCTATAGACTAAGTCAGACCAGTTCTCGTTACAGCCAGGTGTATCAATAATGCATACAAATAAATAAATATATATAAATACAAATACATGAAAAAATGTATATGGATATGCTGATATGATGCACAAGATTCGTATTTTGGCAGAAAAATGCCCTCCAAAATCCTCAGTGTTCCTCTGCATTACTGATTTGAACTTCCAACTGAGGATGAGTGTTTATTATTTTCATTTTTTACAATTATGGACAATAGTGCATCTACAACTGTTTGTAACTGGCTGTTAATGAGAAACAATGCTGAATTAAAGATATTCAGGGTAGTAATTTGATGAGACAAACAGAGCGCGAGAGAGAGAGAAAGAGAGAGCGAGAGAGAGAGAGAGATATGCAAGAAGTAACAATCTGGCCCCACCAGTCTCAGTGATTATGAACCTCCTGTGTCTCCATTCTCACATTAAGCTGATATTAGCTTTCAGTCCAATGCCATTTCCTTGCAGAGGGGTGCTATATGATCGTGGATACAACATCCTGTGGAATAAATAAATAAATATTCCTGTTAACAAGGAATCAGTGCAACGCTGCTCATCTCCTAGGAGAGTAATACTGTGCAACAGAAGGTGATGGCTCGAAATATAATAACTAATTCCAAATACAATGCATCTATTCTTGAGTGTCGGTGCCTCTGACACATCGGATTCAAACTCACACTCAGCTGCACAGCCCTGGCATCATGAGATAGAACTAACCCCAAAGAAAATAGCATGACAAGTTTTGGACACCTGTTCAAAAAGCAATGATTCCCTTGTCACTGGAATACATTTGTGATGGAAAATCATCTTTAGATTTGAAATAATGAAATTCTCAGACTGGAGTTGCCTTTGAGTCTTTATAATAACAAGCTCTGCAGAGTCTATACAACAAGCACGGGTGCTCAAAAGGGAACAACTGGCCGCAAGTCCACAAAAGCCGGAACTTATACATAGAGGTGTTACATAACACATATTATAAGACAAAAGAAGACATGAAAGACATGCTTTTATCATCTTTGTCTATCTGCTGTGTCTGTCCATCCGCTTTACTAGTTGGAAGAAAACATCACCAAATAATGGCCTACGCCCTGTTTATCAAGGTCATCATAGCAGTGAGACACTGCCAAATAAGGGTTCCATCCTGTCAGGTAGACAGTATCACAGCACTGAGACACCTGGTCAGGGGATTTTGACTACCCTAGGACCTGGTCAGTGGAATTTTCCTCCACACAGTTTTTGATCTTCCTCCAATTACTCTGCTGTTAAAAGTAAAATGTGTGTGTCAAAGAGAATGAGAGTGTGTGTTTCTATTTCTGCTATATTATTATGATGATAAGGAGATTCTATATGAATCATATCATCTATCATTAGTAAATCTAATCTGTTTCAAACACGCACATACACTTTCTGTATTGGTGGTGATGGAGGCACATGTAAGCCTATGACAAAAAGCCAAATATAGAGATAATCAGAGTTTTCTTCCACTTAATGAAATGTCAGTAAATGTTGAGTCATAGTGATGAAACCTCTGGTACAGACAGCCCAAGTGAATAGGGGAGAGCCAGAGTGTTCATTGTATTAAGAAGGAAACTCTTTTTAAATGTTGCATTAACCAAAATTTTCAATGATTCCGATTTAAGTGACCAAAAATATGGTCAAACTTATTAGCTGACAATAGAACAGACTAATTGTCCATCAACATTCCACTGCATGAAGTCCTTCAAGCTCATTCAGTGATGATAATTTATATTAATGTCTAATAATGACATGTGGGGCAAGACAAGTTTATTTGTATTCCATTGTATTTCATTTCCAGAGGTGATTCAAAGTGCCGTACATAGGTTATACAAGGCATCATGAGAAAATTTGGAAGAAACATTAAAGGAATGCGTAGTTGGGGTAGTGGTTGTTGTAGTTGGGGTAGTGGTTGTTGTTGTTGGGGTAGTGGTTGTTGTTGTTGGGGTAGTGGTTGTTGTTGTTGGGGTAGTGGTTGTTGTTGCAATATGCTTCCGTAGAATTGAGTGATTATTCGATTAAATACAAAATCTTTCAGTTTATCAGAGGCTGCAACTTAGCGAGAGAAAATAAAAGAGAATAAGAAAACATAAGGGGCATCATTGTTGTGTGTTTTTTTTTACCACCAAATAAGTCAAGTTCTTTAAGATGATTGCACAATATGTTGTTGTACAGGCATGATATGACAAACACACCCTTACTTTTTGGGGGGGATTCTCTCCAGTTTATGGGTAAATTGTTGTATTTACTCATAAGTGAGAAATTAGGGCACAATATGAAAGTATAACTTAGGCTCAGATTGACCATTAATTCACTGTCCCTACAGCTCAACTAGAGCAGTGGACAGAATCTGGATAAAGGACTAACAGACTATTCACTGATGGGGTCGCAGACGGTAAAAAATCCGTCTATACTTTGTGAAGCTGCAGTCCCTTTACCGATCAAGGACATGGAGTCAGGGGGCATGTGCACAGTAAACTCCTGCTTTATTCAGCAGGTTTTTTTTGTCTCATTTGTACCTGTGTGCATCTGTCCTGCTGTTTTCCACCGATACCAAAGCTGCTGTCCGCTCGTGTCTCGTTGTTGCCCTCCAACACGAAGCAGATCGCCATTTGTCTTCATCCAGCTTCCTCTCTGTGCACCCTCTCAAGAGTGGTATAGTTATACTTGGCGCTTACCCATTCATGGGATCACATATCAGAATATACTTTATATAAATAACCCTTTGAGCCTTGTGTAAATACAGTGAATGTGTACTTCTGTCACATACAAGTATTCATAAAAATGACGGATGTTCATCCAACTCATGACTGTGCAGTGAGTGCAGAGAGATAACAATGAGGTTTTAATAGTAATCTCAACTGTCTGTGGTCATTACGCACGGGTCCAAACTGGAATTCATTTACTTGAAATACAAATTACGCATTGGGAGATAAACATGTGACATGTCTATGTCCTGGACCAATCACGCCCTCTCTGAAAAAGGCAATTCAAATGAGTAGACTTTTACCGAACATGTGGGATGTGTGTGTTGGCACTGTTTCTGTTTGTCTTCCTTGGACACATGTTCTGACATTGAGGCGAACCGCGGGTGGCGGTGCGCTCTTTGGGGAGAGCAGTGACTCAGTCAGTATTCCTGCTCCGTCCGTCCCGCCAGCAGCTCGGCTTCATTCTCGGAATCACCGCCTCGCAGCGTCTGGAGACCAACTTCTGCGTCTGGTGCGCACACAGCACCTCGTCCTGGATCAGATCCCATCATATTTCCGGGGAGCAGACCGGCTCTCTGTACTTTCGCGGGACATAAAATACGCGAAGCCTCAGTCAGGGGGTCTCAGCAGGCACCAAATTACAACAGGGAACTACCTCGACGTTTTTCGCTTGTTCCTCCGTTGCGCGCACACTCATCCAGCACCGACCGCGACCATGACTTCGGCTCTGCCGCCCACTACAGCCCTCTACATTGGGATGGAGGCGGTGATCGCCTTGTCCTCGGTCATCGGGAACGTGATGGTGGTGTGGGCCGTGCGCATTAACAGGTCTCTGAGGGACACCACGTTTTGTTTCATCGTCTCCCTGGCCTTGGCTGACATTGCGGTGGGCGCACTGGTCATCCCCCTCGCCATCACCATCAGCATCGGACTGAAGACGCACTTCTACAGCTGCCTGATGGTCGCCTGCACGGTGCTTGTCCTCACGCAAAGTTCAATCCTGGCGCTGCTGGCCATCGCCATCGACCGCTACCTGAGAGTGAAAATACCCATGAGGTAGGCCTAAAGGTGAATTCCTCTAGTTTTCAATATCTTGTCTCAGTCACAGGAAGCCTTTGTGTCTGGACCGCTGCTCGGGCAAAGGACACGAGTCATACATTCAACAACACGTCCATCCAGCAGTGCGGAGTGGAAGAGCACATGTTGGGTTAAAGGCTGTCTGGCATTTAAATTGATTTACAGTCACATTAATGTTGGCATTATAATCTGACATTTAAATCCGTGATAATCTGTAAACGACAGAAGATGAATCACTGTTGTTTAACGATTTACACATAGAGGAAAAGCAAAAATCACCTTTTACTTAATCCATTGAGTCATTACTTATCTTTTCATTAAAAAGTGTCACTTTCTGGCACATAATTTCCCCTAAAACCAAACAAATATCATAGCTGAAAAGCTGCAGGAAGAGGACAAAAAAATCACATTAATAATACAAATAACATATGTACCAGGTAACATATATATATATATATTAATGAATACAATATATTAATGAATACATACATAAATAACATAAGCACAGATTATATTATAGTGATTTTTCCTTTAACACATGTTACTTGATCTTTCTGCCATCTGGTCTCGATTGGTTAGAGGCAACAAACTGGTGGGTAGTGAGATATACTGGTGTGGTAACAGATCTCACGAGTAGGAGATTTTAAAATTGTGAATCTGTTTTTGTGTGTTTATGACACCTCACACATAATTTAACTTTAAAACTCAAGTTTCCACTTCAGGGTGGCTCATGTGACAATGAGCCTGCACAGTTTGGCAGAGAATGCATGACTGGTCAATGGGCTCATGGTGGATGGTTGATGGATTGCATAATTTTGTAAACTGGCAAATAACACACGCACGCACACACGCACAGACACACAAGCATGCACACTCACTAGACTCTGGAGAGACACAACACAGTGACGCTACAGGAATCATTTAATATATATTATATGAACACACATGAGTTTATATGAATAGATACACACATGTTTTCACCTATCAGTGTACTGTGGTGTTTCTAAGCTCTTTTTAATCATACAGTGAACTTGTACAGCTAACACAAGGGAATCGACTGATTGTTTAAAAAAAAATCATCCAATCAGGATGAACAAGAGAACTTCATTAATCATTTTAAAAGGCTGCATTATATCTTTAATTTTCTTTTATGATTATCTCCAGGGTTGGCATTAGTGGCGGAACAAGTATGGGTTCTTCAAAAACAAAACACAAGCACATTTTATAGCTTCATAAAATCTGAGAATGTTTTTTTCCACCTCACCAATAATCCATTTCCATCTGTACAACCTTCAGAAATGGTGTATCCCCCCCCAATCCCCACCCCCCCAGCCCCACACACACACACACCCCATACTTCGCCTGAGACTCTGGAGGGACACAGCTTAACAAGCACCAATTGCTTTTTATAGCAGAGGTGGTTTGGAAGCAGACTCTCATGATAAGAGTGGTCTGTGTGAGATTTAAAAATGTCAGCGGCGCGCCCGGCTGGAGGGCAGGCTTTGCAGTGGGGCCGCGCTGGGATCAGAATTCCACAGGAAAGCGTCGATATAGGCGGACAACGGTTAAGCAGAGAGCATTTTTTTGTCAGATGAACAGCTGATCTGTATGCAGCTGTACAAACTCAGTGAGGAGAGTACAAGCATACTTATGAGAGGAGTGTGTGTGTGTGTGTGTGTGTGTGTGTACTTTACATGAGAGAGTGTGGGCAAGGCAGGAGCAGCTGATATTAATCAAAGTAAGGGGAAAAAAAGGAATATGAATGTTTGGATCTGGTACATATCTCAGCAGTGTTTGTTTGTTAACCAGTGAGCAGGAGTGATAAGAGCAGAGAAAAAATGTGCCTGACGTATGAAAGAGGGCGAAAGGAAGGAGCAGCTCCTTTCGTCAGCTTTGAGTCAGCTCGCCAGTTTAGACAGGAGGTTTGAATTCACACCTCACCGGGCCCTAAACGATGACTAAATCTCTGAACTGCCTATTGTGTGGGAGATATCGGAGGTATGACGTCCTTTTGAAATACCAAAGAATTGCAGACGGTTAGGCAACAACTTCAACTGTTTACTCCACAAAGAGGCAAATTTCTCCTTCATGTTTGGATTTGTCTAAGATACAAGCAGAAGAGATTTTCCAGAGGAGGATTTAACAGGTAGTGCATTCGTCTGTTGCCAGCGTCTGGGTTGAGGATGGAAGACATGGTGTATAAATGATACTGCAGAAGATCACGTGTCTTTGTTTACAGCAAATCAACACAGAATCGGCCCTTATTGCCAAAAGACCCTGAATCTTGAAGTCTGTCCAAGTTGGCATGTTTGTCAACTTCATCTTTTTCATAATTCACAGTGAACTCTCCCGATGAAGAGTTTCATGCCAGCACTGTAGCAACTTGCTCCTCGGAAATTTGCATTGCCACATTCAGCTTCTCTGGAAAATTTCAAGAGAATATCTGAAGGTGCGGTGAGGGTTTGAAAGCAGCAAGAGAGTCCAGAAAGAGGAATTGTTATAATCACAACATGTTGTGATATAAATCAGTCAAACACAAAACAAAAATTGCCAACTCAAAGCTGAATTGTGTAACTTTTGAAAATAGTAATAGCATGTTCTTCCTTCAGGAAAGAGTTACAAATTTTAATTTGTAACTCTTAAATCTCCAGGAATGTTGTTGATCTATCTGGGATAAGTATGAAGTTATTGCTGCTGCGAAATCTTAGTAAACTTTAACTAAATGTTGCTGTAGGCTACAACTCCCATTTCCAGTTGACTTCATCACTATCTGACGTTCATTCAGCTGTTGCTCAATGTTTCATCATTGTTACACGCTGCAGAAGTTACACAGTCTTACTTTAAAAAGTTGAAACAACACTCCAAATCAGCCAAGAAAATATAATGTAATATGATGTGTGTGATTTCTCTCTACTTGTATGATTCATGTTATTCATCCCATCTTGCCAGGGACCCTGGGGAGATACTGAATCTCTATTGGACTGTCAAATTAAGGATAAATAAAATAAATAACAATAATATTTAACATGGACCAGATGATGGAGCTGATAGTAAAACAGTGAGATATGTATTTGTTCCCTTTTTCACTTTATCTTCTCCCTTGTTGCCATAGCTACAAGCAGGTCGTGACCCCTCGGCGAGCAGGCACGGCCGTGTTGTTGTGTTGGCTGGTGTCCATCATAGTGGGCCTCATTCCTATGTTCGGCTGGAATAACCTGCAGCGTCTCCGGCACAACGGCTCCCTGATCGATGAGGACCTGTTGGTGACCTGCGAGTTCGAGACGGTCATCAGCATGGACTACATGGTCTATTTCAACTTCTTCGGCTGGGTGCTGCCCCCTCTGCTGCTCATGTTGGCCATCTACGTGGAGATTTTCTACATGATCCACAAGCAGCTCAACAAGAAGGTGAGGACAAACCTGGTCACTCTCTTTGACATGAAACAATCTAAAGACAGTTTGCTAAATGAAAACAAACGCAAATGAAGTGATAAGACTAAAGTTAAATTCATAAGATGACGATCCTCCTGCTGTATCTCTCTGTAGGTGAGCGCAAGTCACACGGACCCGAGACGTTACTACGGCAAGGAGCTGAAGCTGGCCAAGTCTCTCGCCCTCGTTCTTTTCCTCTTCGCAGTCAGCTGGCTTCCCCTCCACATCCTCAACTGCGTCACCCTCTTCGGTCAGACCCGCGTCGAGCCAAAGGATCTCATTTACATCGCCATCATCCTCAGCCACGGCAACTCAGCCGTCAACCCCATCATTTATGCTTTCCGCATCAAGAAATTCCGCACAGCATTCCGGAAAATCTGGAAACAGTACTTCCTTTGTCAGGATCCGGTCGGCCGGCTTCCTCAAAGAGGGAGCCAGAGAGGACAGAGTCATGACAGGAGGCTGAGGCAGATTGATGATGACGATGATGATGTGTGATCTTCGCCAACTAATTGTGTTGCTGTGTAACTGTGAATTTTCACTCAAATGGTCACAGAATGGAATGCACTCTGACTTTATGCTCACACTTGAGGGAATAGCAGTAATAATAAAGCCCTTAATGGGACTGAGGGATGTGAGAGGGATTAAAAAGACAGGGGAGGGTTTCCTCCATCCATGCTTCAAGAGGACAGGGACAAATCAGCATGGAGTCAATCAACATTCTAAATCAGTACGATTTAGCAAAGACTGTTTCTCCACTGGCTGAATAAATGATGACAATGTCTTACGGGATATGGGGCTTCTCATGAGTGTATTCAGTAAGTGTATTCTATATCTGTAGCACATAAGGTACAATAGCAGTGCATCCTGAACGGCTCATTATTTCTGTACTAAAACCCTTTTCGCCTTTTTCATGGGATTCAGCTCACATCGCTAAGCTTCTTATGTTTGCTTCACATTTGCTACTTTCTGTGGCCTTAAGGAAAGAAAAACAAAGACGAGAAGCTGGAGGAACTTATTAATAATTCTGGGCAAACACAAAGTTGGCACAACCTGCTGTGAGAGTCACCAGGATTCAGGATGAATGTTGGCTGCATCGTGGATAAAAATACAAAAAAATGACTATTTATTTCAGCTGCGTTAATGAACACGTTATGCAATAACAGAAAAATCATACGCACAACTATTAAGTGTCAGGTGTGTCGGAGAAAAGTAAGTCGACTTACTCAGATTTCATATTTGCAGAGATTTATTTGTAACATCTACCTAACCTTCATCAGGCAAATGGTTTAAAAGCTGTCTAAAGGTGTAGCTATTGATTTCATGTTAGAGACTGTGATGTAGCTGATTGATGTTTGATATTTCCTACTGGGTGAGAGAAACGTGATTGCTGGTCTTGGTCTCGTACCAAAACGTTGTAAAACAAATCTCTGTAAAAGACATTGTGCAGAGCTTTTTTCCTCCATAAAGTTACGCTGTTAGACATCAGACACATGTGGCCTGTGGAGCGTTACCAGATGTGAAGGGTTATTTGTATCTTTTTGAAACACTGGATAGTTGTAGCTGAAACAAAAATGCTGTGGATATGGACAATGGTACAGCATCCTATTGTAACTCTGTAGCTACACCAGTGCTGTTCAACAGAAGACTGTGAATCTGAAGGATGTCCCTGCATCCAATGAGCTTCATTTATGTAAATCTATGTTACATCTACCAGGACCTGTCCACTACACATAAGTGTGACTTTTTCAAACCTCTTCTCTGGACTCTTTGGGAGCAGCACATCCTCTCTGTCATTTTTCCTACAGGGCTGATAAAGACACAAGACTGCTGACACTGACAATGTGCACTGTGTGTGACTAATGTATGTGTAAATAGTAATGGGACATTTTATACATCTATGTAAAATTCACCTCACTGAGCAAACAGCTGATTGGATCTCATCTGTCCTCTGACAGCTGTTGGTTGAGTGAACCCACTGGGGAATCCAGCCTCCAAGCACCGCATTTCATTTTTTATGACAGTGACAAACAGTGAGCAGAACGACCCACAACATATGGTGAGGCCTGATTTGAATTCATTCTGCTGAAAGAGCATCAGCAGGTGGAGGCATCTAAATCTGCCCTGTGCTTTATGACAGCAACTGCATCTCACTTTCCACCACTGGTGCTTCTCCTCCATTTCAGTCGGGGCACAGATGGATCTTCTGTCAGTCGGCAGAGAGCAGCTTCATGCCTGAGTAAGTGTGAGGTTTAGGAGGGTGCAGGATTCCGGGGGTGAGGGTGAACATTATTATGGTCTCAAGGTAACGAGCAGATGAGACTGAGACTGTCCAATGAGGCCTCTGAATGTGACCTTATTGATTTCTCTCTCGTGTGTGTTTTTTAAAACAGTAAAACGTTCAAGTGAAATCCATTTCGGTGGAAGCCTTGAGATAAGATGTTCAGTTATGGATGGTGCGACGCTACTGAATGTGCTAATGTAGTATTAAACAGTTTGTTAACCCCGCAAGCTTTATTTCCTTGTGCTGAAAAATGTTTCATCAAATAAAATGTGCAATGGGGAAGTTAACACAGAAGCTCTTCACCATGAGGCTCAGCCCACATCTCTTTTGTATGGTCACTTGAATGTCAGACTGGGATTCCACTGCCACTTTGGATGTTGGATGCAAAAAAAATGGCTCGGCCCCAACTACAGTGGACATCACCAAAAAGCATCTTCATTTAAAATGTAGCGAGCAATATTGTTTTACTCTAACTACTGTTCTCCTTCTTTATTAGTAATAAAAATAGAATATTCTAAGTTTATCAAGCAAATATATGCATAGAGGTTTTAGATCAGATGGAAATGAGTGGACATGAGCTTTGGGAGTCATACGAGATAAAAAGTTCTAGATAAGAGGATCTGGATAGTTTTGAGACGTGTGTATGAGCCTGAGGTCCACACTGGAATGCAGAAGTCTCCATGAACTGAAGGATGATGGGATGTCCAAACAAGATTTCTGTGCAGAGGCAAAGGAAAGATTTCAATTCAATTCAGTTGTGTCTTCAGTGGGAAGACAGTGGCGGTTATGGGAATCTATCATAAGCTCCTCTTCGGGATAGACGCAAACTATTTCAGTGCTCGCGAAATGTCCTGTCCTTCTTTGAGACGTAGTGCAGCAAGCTGTCCGACACACTGCTGTAACTTTCACCATTCAGAGCTTCTTCCAAAAAAGAGGGGGAAGTGGTGGGAAGTACCTGACAGCTCGGGCCAATCACACAAAACTTTAGCTGTAGAGGCGGTCACACAGAACACTGGAGGCTTTCCCCTCTTCCAGCATCTATACATCTGTGTTCTTCATATCTGTGTCAGTAAAGGATGCCAGGAGGTCAGGAAGGCAATAACCTATTCGCACTATGACAATGACCCTTGATCCCTCCTGAGGCAAAGCAAAATCCAGTTCAGAAGGTTCATTTATGACTGATGATCCAGCACTTATTGCAGCATGGGTGAGGAATGAACAGTTGAGCTGCATCTGGGCCTCAGGAAACCTAACATCTGTCACACAGGCTTCTTGGTTCTCTTCTCCTTACTGTCTGTCATTTTCAGAGTTCCTCAAGTTAGTTCTTCTCCAACTTTCTCTTCCTTCCTTTACTTTCACTTCCCTGTACATCTTCTTGATCTCTGATTTGGTCACTAAGCATCTGCGTAAATGACATGCTTTGTTCCAAAAGTATCTTATTCCTGTAGTCAAGATCAGTAAATAGTTATGATCTCTGGTTCTGATACCTGAACTCGGTTAAAAATCAATTTGTGGAGCTTGTTACTTGGGAAGTATCAGTAGAGTCGTCCTTGTCTTCAGCATGCCCCTTGGTGCACTCTCAGTATTTGTACTTTTTTCATCTCATACAGTTCCACCACTGTGCAGTCTTGGTCATTTTAATTAGTAAAAAGTCACGAATGCCATGGACGTGATCCTCTAGCTTTGGAGAATTTGAAAATCAAGCACAATATACAGGAAACCTAAGAAATATCCTTTTAAATCAGACATGATAACAAAGAATAAAATGTCTGTTTTGAGTTCATGAGGATGTCTCCATCTTCTGGTAGATTGTAGGTATGAGCAATGTAGCCATGGCTTTTACATTTTATTTATTTTAAGCGTTATAAATTTAATCTGTCTAATGATACGTGAGGTGCTTTACATTTACTCTGCAATTCATCCATTCACAAACACAACCATACAGTGTGTTTATTTGCGGCACTATCTCTATCACACAAGGGGCACGTAGATTGGGTTCAAACCCCTGACCTTCTGGTTAGTGGACAGCCCACTCTACCACCTGAGCCACAGCCCCCTATATATATGACAACATTTTTTGATTTTCCAATTTATTTTTGATTTTTTTCTTTACTTCAACTGTCGAGCAGAAACTGCAGGCTGTCTCCTCCCCTCTCCATTTCCAACAGTTTAAAGGCTGAACATCTGCAACATGTAAAGCAATTTACAGGTTTAAGTCACAGTGACAATGTCAGTCAGACTTTCTGTATCCTGGTACACCTGCCGAGTTAAAAGCCTTTAGCTCAGAGAGTGGACGGCTGGCCTCAGAGAGTGGTGGGTGAGGCACCCTCCCATCTGCCAGCGCTGGGGTAAGTGCCCCACTAATTGCATTTTTATTGCACCATATAATCATGCCATTGGGATTTCAGTGTACCATATTTTTCAACTCAGTGAAAAGAAAAGTGCTCATGTATTAAGTTTCCAAGCGACAGGTCAGTTCTCAGCAGAAAACCACAGATCTCATGGATTCACTCAAACTGCAGCATGGAGAACTGTTACTGTGAACTGGGAATCGGCTCAAAGAAACTTTGTTATACTTCAAATCGGATGCACTCATAGTCATAGATTTGTCTGAGTGGAGCACAGAGGCAAATTCCAATAGTTTCAGAGTGAAATGAAGAAGGTATTCAGTGTGTCTGTCAAGACTGAAATCAAGAATTTCACATATTAATGTGCATCCTTGATGCTCCTCCTTTCCCACATTGGTGAAAATCCACAGTCATACGCCTTCACATCATCATATGAACTGTGTGAATATCCCAAAAGAGAAAAAGAGACGACGAACAACTGGTTTGTTTCCTGTTCTGCGACAGTGATTCTGAACTTTGGTTACCAGTAATATAAAATATCCAAAAGTTTTACACAAAGAAGAGATGATGAAGTGTGGATGGACACGCCTGAAACAGACAAATAACTGTTTGCTCAACTCTCCTTATAACATAAGTAATAATCATACAAAATCTGGACCTCCACATCATAATAATTGCAGACCTGGCATTGTCAGAAACACAATTTAGTGAAGATTTATTTGTGGTACAGCTAATGATGATAAGTATCCTCCTTAAACACTGACCTTAACAAATGTGAGTCTAATTGATCCTCTGACATAATGCCTCGAATAAAAAACAACTAGGATAATCAATACATCTGCAACACTAATTGACAATATACTTACAAATTATTTTCAGCATCTAATCAACTCTATATTTTTGTTTTGACCAGCATTTATTATATTTATTTATAAGTGTTTATTTTAAAACTATCCACAGTAAAACAAATCTGATGTGAAGATTGTCATAAGTGCTCTAAGAAAAATGCAAACTCAATACTAGAGTAGAGGAGGTCTTAGAAGGTCTCCAATCATCATGATGCTGAATTGGCTTTTCTCATGAATATAATCATGGTGGTATTTGACAAATGCTCAATACTCCACCTTTTCAAATTAGTCAAGTCTATGTAAGGATCACTCCAGGTCTCCTATTATAAAAAGATTTTACATAAAAATAAGCCCACTGATGCAATAAGCAAACTAAGAGCTTTACCTATTTTTAAATGATTTCAGATTAATACCATCTTTCTCAATATAGAATATATATATATATATATATATATATACATATATATATTATATATATATGTATATATATGTATATATTAGTGGCAAAATAGAATAAAACATATGGAAAAGGCCAAAATAATTGTGACATATACAGAAATAACCCAGGTTCCTAATATCAATTTCCTAGGTGGTCAAATAGATAAATAATAACATGGCAATATGATATTGAACTATATAGTCAGTTTGTGTCTTAAGTTTTTTCGTTGATTAATAATTACTGTTTTTAACTTGTCAGCTTAATTTGTCCTTACATTTTCTATTGTAGTGTTTGGACTTAAACATCTTCTAAATGTTTCCTGATCCCAAGTACATGTTTAGGATTAATTAAATTGGCTAGCATCTGATAATAATAAAAAAGTGAAGTTTCAAACGGTGAGAAAATTGCCAACACCACATATAGTTGGACCTGGGTTTGTTTTTCTCCGGCTTTTCACTCTGGTGTCTATATTGAACGTATTCAATGCTGCCCTCTGCTGGTTACTGCCCAGAAGAGATATAACACACGAGGAGACACAGAAATCTTAAAGCAAAATCATATTATTACAAAATATTTCAGATCTGTGTAATATACAAGTAGGTGTGAAATAATAATGCAAATACTGCCTTGTGTAATGGAACACAAAATCAATTTTTTTTTGTCATGGTTGAATTTAGGCATATCCTGTATAATGATGCACGTTACACACGACACATGTATAGAAATATTAAATGTAATTTTATGTTTAATATAAATGTATTTCTGAGGTTTTCAAAATGAGCTAATGAGAGGCTGGTATATGGTTCATGAAAAGGCCGTATTAAGTTTAAGTCAAGATATATCAGACATTAAAAAAAATAACATTTGACAGGCATTTCTCATTTCTTCTTCTTCTTTCCTCCTCTGAATATAAAGCTCTCACAATGATAAACAACAGAACCCACTGCTGACCCAAGTTCTTCTAAATGAGTCTGATCTTTAATGACTGGTTGTACATCAGCACCCACTGAGCACTGGGACAGCATAATATTGACAATTAACAGAGTTAATTACAAGTAATTATCTAATTCAAAATTGTTATAGGCTATTAGATTTCTCTTACTGATGCATTAAAATGCAAATAAGATTTTAATGTTGCACTTGGTTGAGCTGGTTAAATCAACTATGTAACAGTGCATCATGTTTGATATGCTCATTTACAGTGGATCATTTAAAACAGGCATTGTTCTCTGGACTGTTGGAGTAAAAGTATTAATAGGATCATATTTAAATATTCAGGTTAAGTACAAGTATCTTAGAAATGCACTTGTACCATTGGGGGAGCTACGCATTCCATATTAACGATCATATAACGTCACTGTTGGAAACTGAGCTCCACAGAAAAAAATTCAGTTTCATTTTAAACGTTTTAATAGTGCTTTAATTTTTAAAGCACATTGAAATTGTGTTTGGATAATGCGAAATAAATCATAAATATAATAAAAATATGTTAACATTTATAAAATAGCACACAAGAAATACTTGACGGATACACAAATGATTTTCACATTTTTATTGAAATCATTACAAAAGTGAAAAACACATGGCAGCCCATAAAACAATCCGGCTGTGTAAATGATTTGGTGTCTTCACAGTGCACCAGCATCAAAGTCTAAAACTTGTTGGTAAAATATCAAAGTTCATGAAGGTACCAAATCTAGTTCCACTTCAGTGGGAACGAACACCATAAAACAGTGACACATGTACATCTGGGATTGAATTTGTACATTTTAAATGCACACATTGTGAAAACAGATGGAAAGTTAGAAGCTGAATTTAACTTGGTGATTGATCAAGTTAAGACTTTAATTCATTATATTTAACACCTACATCAAGTACGACATATATGAAGGGTCCCTGAGTTAATTACACCTCCCCCAAATTGAAGCAGATGAAGTAGGTTCATAGAGAATAAGCTTGGAAACACTTCAGGCAGAGAGAGTAGGCCTCCATCGTCTTTCCCACAGCCGAGCCTAACCCAATCGATTTGGACTGGAATGTTTGTTCTGTTACCATTTCCACGTTTTATTACGTGTGCTAGTTCAAGAAAAACTACAACTCACTAAGACGTTATAAACTATGTATGATACCGAGACAATACTCTCAAGAATAAGTCTTTTTAAAGTGGAGGTATTATCAAATGAACGTTAACATCATTACGACCTATATAGTGCATCATATTGTAACGTGTATAAGAATTTTTACATCCTACAATTCAGATTATTTAATAAAACTTAGACTTTTTAAGACCCTGTGGAAATCCTGCATTTAGCTGGTAAAGAAAATCAGGATTTGAGCTTAAGATGCAAGTACACCCGTATTCTTATGGAAAAAAAATATTTTCACAGCTTGACTGAGGCCCCAAAATGTCCTATTCTACACACAGTTTACATACATATGGTTAGGAAAGTGGTGGTTTTACTGCTGTAACTGTGGACAATAAATATGTTACAGCATTTTTGGCAGTGCGTACTGTACGTGACAAGGCAAGAGAAAACAGACGCATCAACAAGAATGAATAATTTAAATGAACATTAAATTAATGCTTCCTTTAATGACAAATGCCCAAGCCCAATAGAATAACCCACATAAATCAAATGGAAAAATCAATCTTAGCACCAATAAGCCAGAGTACTCAGTAGAGAACATGAAAGACTCTTAAGACAACGGAGAAATTACATAGTTGTGGTAATGAATAAAGTAGTGTCATGTTGTGAAATTAAACGTTTCATATTATTTAATGATACTTTAAATTAGTTGAATAAGTGACTGATTGCTTTAGAATGATCTACAAGTTTTGAATCCCCATTATTTGCCAACCAACGCAGTGAATAGAGCAGGAGTCGGGAGGAAGTCAGCTCTTGGGCCTGAGACGTTCACTTGCATCACTAGAATCCTGCCATTACTGACCCCTGATTCCCTGTGTCAATGTTTTCTCAAGTCTAATGAAGAAGCTAAGTGTAATGTAATGATCAGACATCTGCCAGAGAGAGAACCCCGAAGAGACGCGTGTACCATGATGTCACCCGGTGAAATAAGGTTGTTCAAGGAGATGTGCCCCACCAACAAGAGGGGGACTTGGTCATTCAGACTGAAAGGCCAGATACTACATCCTGAAAACACACAAACACACAAGCAAAATTACAAACTGCCATGACACTCTCCAGTCGCTTAGAATTCAAATGGACATATGAGTGAAGTGTGAACACATAACTACAATGTGATTGTGGTGCATATTACAGAGGATTGTCAACACAAAGGTTTTGTATTGCAGTATAATTAGAGCCCGAACAATGCATCCGTTGACTGACAATACCGGCTGATTTGAGACTTGTACAGACATAATTGGTATCAACCTCTACATGTGCCAATATGTCAACTTTTATTTGAATGTACACTACTGTTCAAAAGTTTGGGGTCACTTAGAAATTTCTTTATTTTTCAAAGAAAAGCACTGTTTTTTCAATGAAGATAATAAATTAATGATAAATACACCCTATACATTGTTAATGTGGTAAATTACTATTCTAGGTGGAAACGTCTGGTTTTTAAAGAAAAATATACATAGGTGTATAGAGGCCCATTTCCAGCATCTATCACTCCAGTGTTCTAATGGTATATTGTGTTTGCTAATCGCCTTAGAAAACTAATATATAGGGACGGGAATCGGCAAGGACCTCCCGATACGATACTATCATGATACTTAAGTATAAGTATTGCGATTCGATATTGCGATTCGATATTACGATTTCTTGTGATTTCTTTTTTTTTAAATACTTGACCATGGAAAACAGTTGAATCATACCTTCAAATACAACAATGTCAAATTCACTTAGAGCTTTACAAGTTTTATTTCAAATATTAACATTAACTTAATGACTGCCGGGCAGCCAATAGAGAATATAAATAAAAATGTGCCCTATTATTGTATAGTCCCTGTCAACTGCACACAAACTGACAGATTAAGAAATCTATACCACTTAGGCTACTTTTAAATAATAAATAAAAGGTAAATTAAATATAATGAATAAAAGTTTACTTAAAATATAGACTTTGAAATAAACAAAAAGTAGGCTATGCTTCACTGATGTTTGCATGTAGGCTATGCAAAGCTAGTGCTTGGGTATTTTTAGATACTCCCCCCCCATATAAAACCAATTAAAAATGTAAAAAAGATAAGAGAACCCTTGAAAACCCTCGTGCAATTATGTTAGCACAGCTGAAGACTGTTTAGCTGGTGAGAGAAGCTATAAAACTGGCCTTCCTTTGAGCTAGTTGAGTATCTGGAGCATCACATTTGTGGGTTCCATTATACTCTCAAAATGGCCAGAAAAAGAGAAATTTCATGTGAAACTCGCCAGTCTATTCTTGTTCTTAGAAATGAAGGCTATTCAATACGAGAAATTTCGAAGAAACTGAACATTTTCTACAACGGTGTGAACTACTCCCTTCAGAGAACAGCACAAACGGGCTCTAACCAGAGTAGAAAGAGAAGTGGGAGGCCCTGTTGCACAACTCAGCAAGAAGACAAGTATATTAGAGTCTCTAGTTTAAGAAATAGACGCATCGAAGGTCCTCAACTGGCAGCTTCTTTAAATGGTACCCGCAAAACGCCAGTGTCAACGTCTACAGTTAAGAGGCGTCTCCGGGATGCTGGCCGTCTAGGCAGAGTGGCAAAGAAAAAGCCATATCTGAGACTGGCCAATAAAAAGAAAAGATTTATATGGGCAAAATAACACAGACATTGGATAGAGGAAGATTGGAAAAAAGTGTTATGGACAGACGAATCAAGGTTTGAGGTTTTTGGATCACATAGAAGAATATTTGTGAGACGCAGAACAGGTGAAAAGATGCTAGAAGAGTGCCTGAAGCCATCTGTCCAGCATGGTGGAGGTCATGTGACAGTCTGGGGCTGCTTTGGTGCTGGTAAAGTTGGAGATTTGTACAAGGTAAAAGGGATTTTAAATAAGGAAGGCTATCACTCCATTTTGCAACGCCATGCCATACCCTGTGGACAGCGCTTGATTGGAGCCAATTTCCTCCTACAACAGGACAATGACCCAAAGCACACCTCCAAATTATGCAAGAACTATTTAGGGAAGAGGCAGGCAGCTGGTATGCTGTCTGTAATGGAGTGGCCAGCGCAGTCACCAGATCGCAAGAAGTGCCCATCAAGCCAATCCAACTTGTGGGAGGTGCTTCAGGAAGCGTGGGGTGAAATTTCTACAGATTAAACAAATGAACAGCTAGAACGCCAAAGGTCTGCAATACTGTGATTGCTGCAAATGGAGCATTCTGTGACGAAAGCAAAGTTTGAAGAACAAAATTAATATTTCAAATAAAAATCATTATTTCTAACCTTGTCAATGTCTTGACTATATTTTCTGTTCATTTAGCAACTCATTGGATAAATAAAAGTGTGAGTCTTTTGAACGGTAGTGTATATTTATATTTCAAGTAAAGAACATTGTTCAATTTTGTAATTCAAGTATATAATTGGTAGTATCGGTGCTTTCTGTGGATTTATGGTTGCCTGTAATAAGGTTTATAGATGAACTGTAAAACATCAAGGATCAATTATAATTCTTTGTCATAACACATTAACAACATGTCAGGAATCTTTGCCAATTTTTTTAATTATATTATATCAGATTATTTATCTGATATTTTTTACTCCCCAATAACAGTATTGGCCCTGAAATATCCATATCGGTGCAGCTCTAGATTTAATGGTTGGCTTCACTGTATGATATTATCTGTAGTAATTGGCTGCAGTATTGAAACAGGACACATGCACACACACGTTCACATTCTTAAGGAGCATCTGTATATTTCACTTTCTAAAAAAACAGTAAAACTGCATTCAGACCAAAGCTGGCCTGATCTGTGAGGACGTGCTGTTTCATGTACTGGTGATACACTAAAACCTGATTCAGCAAATCCACTTTATAATAATAATAAATCCTTGAGTAAAGCTTATCAGACACTTCTTCTTTATTTACAACTTCAAAGTTCAGAGCTGTTTCATTTCATAGGAATGCAACAGGCACTTCAGAAGAATAAAGAAACACTCACCCATCCACCTTGCTGATCCACCCATGGGCCAACACGCCGGTTGAGGAACGCCGTCATGGCGCTTTGGAGTTTATTTTTCAGCTCTGGGCAAGACTTCTTCACGTAGCGCCCCAAGGCCACTGAGGCCCTGATGAGCTGCATCTCTGGAGCCAAGTCAGAGCTCTGGGCGACCTGGCACAAGGCCTCCACGCCTTGGCTAAAGGCTGCTTCTGCGGCCTGGGGAAGACAAGAATCAAGACACTACTGAGCAGGAAATCCAAAATACTGCCAGTATATCAACACTGTAGACATGTAGGTGAAGGTCCTGATGGCATTTAGAATCAAACTCTATTCCCTTATGGATTATGAGATATTCTAACTGTTATAATTCCTATTAGAGAAACGTTTTTCTTACTGTTACAGAAAAATAAAAGAAGTTAACTTCTCCAAAAGGTTTTTTTGACAAGTAAATTTTCTTATCAGCTATTTGATGATATACTATTGACAGCTGAGACTGACACATGATTGGTCGAGCATGTGTTGAATGCCACGATCAATACTGTGCAGTCTCAGGCTCCAGATGACAGCGTTTGCCCTCATTTCTGGATAACCTGAGGTGAAGCTGGGACGCGTCCTCCATCTTTATGTACAGTCTATGCTGCAGATTAATTAATTTATTGAGGAGCAGTCTAAATTAATCACATATGTTTACAGAGTGAAAAATGAGAATAAAATATTTTCCCATTTAGATTTGGTGGTTAGTTTAAGAGTTTTTGCATTACTTTTATTTAGCACAATTTGTGTGTGTGTGTGAGTGTCAGTGTGTGTCTGTTTGTGTATGTGTACCTCTTGTGCTGCTGCTTTCTTCAGGTCATTGAGTGCCGCTTTAAATGTGAAGTCATCATTCAGGGAATCAGCCACTTCTCTCAGTTTATCAGCTATCAGAACTGGGTCAAAATCATCTGTAACAAACAACCCTGCTCACAGTTAAAGATCGCCTGCCAGGAGCCAGACTCTCGGCTGAAGACTAAGCACGACAGAGCGTTTGAAATAAAAGCCCAGAAGCTCAGGAACACCCTGCCAGAGGAGATACAGCAGGCTGAGTCAGTAGCTTCCTTTGAATCAAAGCCTTGCACCATTCCCCAATTTTACATAATTCTAGTGTTTATGACTGTGATAGGAACTCACGTTTAAATTTCTGTATCACTTTTGGTGTTTTAAATCTATTATAAGTGAGTTTTAAGTTATTTAATGATATTTGTATTTGTCATGCACGTTTTAACTGTGTTTTGAGAGGTACTATATAATAATAATTAAACCATTATTGTTATAAAAAAAAAGATGCAACTGATGAGAAGCTTATATCTATCCCAAGTCAGTTATAGTCAGTGATGATAGCAGTTTTTGTAGTGTGTGTATTTGCAGCTGTTCACCACTTGCTGAACCCCAGATAGTAACAGGACTCTGAAATGCAAAGTCTGGACTGAATGTTTTCTTCCCACTGAGCTGCTCGTGATTACGACTTTTGCGAAGTGACGTGAACAGGGAAACAGATGACATGAAGGATTTTCAGAAACAAAAGTAATAGTGGACATAAACTGTGTGACAAGGAAACACCACACCCGGTTGACTCACATACCAGCAGCTCATGTCTGCTGAGCTTTTGGACCCTATCACTTCAACCCTCCTTTGGCATAGTGGTGAGGAGATAAGGAGTGCATTTTTCATTTGTCAGTGAACTATCCCTTTAAGACTTGGTGTTAGGTTTAGAATTAAGTTTAGATTAGGTTCAGGCTAGGGTTAGGTATTCAGTTGTGATGGTTAAGGTTAGGGGATGGGTGAGTGTCCTCACAACGATAGAGCGACGTGCATGCATGTGTGTGCGGGTGTGTATTATCTAACCTCAGCTACACTACGAGCTCTTTCTTGTTATGTAAACTGCAAGTCATCTCCTAGTAAGACGTCTTCCTGTATGCGTTACATTGCATCAATAATCACACGCACGCACGCACGCGCACGCACCCTCTCTCTCTCACACACACACACACACACACTTAGGCTACGCTACACTGGAAACACGAGAGTTAAACTGACCTGGACCGTCAGTCACCAATTGGTTTGGTTCGAATGATCGATTTCCCGGTTCCCCGTCATCGTCGTCTAACAGACATTTAATAATTTCTCCGGTCTGCCACTCGAACGTGCGCTTATCCGTTGGTGCCATCTTCCACACTGGGGCCGGGAGGTGAAGTGAAGCGCAGCCGCAGCAAGAGGAGGCGGGTACCTGCCTTTTTTTTTCAGACCTTTATTGAACACTGAATCGTTTACAAACTCGTGGACAAAACATTATGCTTCTGGTATCACAGCAAATTACATAAAAAAAATAGATCACCATACATGACAAGTATAATGATACATTGTTAAAATATAACATAATGAATGATCAAAAAGAACAAATAACAATATGAATACTTGATATAATTACTTTATAAATAATAAACTTTATAAGATAATAAAGTGTTAAATCCTGAAACCAATATTCAAATGAATAACACCAATGGTCAAATAAATAAAACCATCATTTAGGATAAATAATTACTGAGTGTAAAATGTAAAGATAATAACTATACACAGGATAACTAAGAGGAAGGCAACCAAATGAATGTATTTAGGGCCGAGCACTGACAGGCACTGACAAACATTGAGGCCCTATTGACATTGTAAGGATTATTATTTTGCATAACACATGCAACGCCTCAAAATGCATGTGCTTGGGCCACTCAGTGCTGCTTTGCAGTCCTAAGTATTGCAGAAATTGTATTTTATAGTTGGTACTTTCATTGTTTTGAGATAGATTAGACTTAGAATGTAATCTTTAAATTCATGCCAAAGATTCAACAGATGGGTGAGACCTTGACCAATTGGCTTAATGGATGTGGAATTTCCCAATTAAAGTTAATGCACAAGTCTAGATTCAGTGAGACGCACATTTAGGTAAAAACATGTGTACTGTAAGTTCTATAGCTCTGAGTGAAGATCAGAAGCTTAAGCTTCATAGGGAGGCTTGGGAATCGGGAAGCATTTCACAGACTTGACCTTTGTTTAGGTTCATTCTGTTGGTTAAATGTGTATGAAGAGGCTGCAACATGGAAACATTAATTCACAGTGTGGGTGACATCCACAGAAAAATAATAAACTGTATCAGATGCTACTGCATCATATGTTTGTGTTGCTCGCACCAGGCAACATTCATCATTTTCTGAAAGCACGGCTAATAGAAAAGCACTTTATTACGAGACTACTTCCATACATTCTATCTCCAGAAGGTGGCGACATGTACCAGCTAATGACCACTGTGAGAAGCGCTGCCCCACCCTGACGATCACACACACACACACACACACACACACACACACACACACACACACACACAAACACACACACACACACACACACACACACACACACACACACACACACACACACACACACACACACAAACACACGCACGCACACACCATCAGATGATTGAAACCTCACAATCTGATCTTCATTTTATTAAAACACATTATCCAGAACTTACATCAAAGAGTTCTTCTCTTTTCTCGAAATAGAGCTGCTGACTGAAAAACGTTTTGTGCCAGCTGCCTTGCTTATGAGGACCGGAATGAAAACAATAAAAGAGCTTGAGTTTCATCTGCAAGTTGAATTCTGGGATGTCAGGAGATGAGGTGAAAATTGGGTCGCCCACATGCAATTACATCTGTTCCAGAGAGAATAAAGAATTGATAAGGAATCGTGCCCCAGTGAAATCAGCAGGGATGTCTCAGTCACTTGTGGGCTGTCTGACACATCACACACAACACTGGTTCCTCTGCAAGCTGCAGAGCAAATAATCAGCCAATCTGATTTAGTTTTCCGATTCCCAAAGCATGTGGATCTTGTAAATGATGAGTAGAAGTGAATGAACAATGTTTTAAAGGCTCAGTGTGTAGGATCTAGTGGTGAAGTTGCATGTTGCAGCTGAACGCCCCTCACCCCTTCCAAACGTGAAGGAGGAGCCTGTGGTAGACTTCAGTTGTCATAAAAACCCCAAAGGTTTTTAGTTTGTCCAGTTTGGGCTACTGTAAAGATATATTGATCTTATATTTGTGATATACGATTCACAGTGATGGGCAGTCCACTGAGGGAGACTTGTGGTTAGAAGGCTGATGAAACAAAGGAGGTAAAGACGACTTGAATAAATCATTGATCCAAATAATATTGACGACTAAATGCGTAACACAGAGGCAATGTTAGCATTGACTGTTTATAATGATGGACGACATGACTGCTCCCCAAATGTGAAGCAAAAGCGTTTCAATCGCCACCTGGTGGTTGGCTGCAGTATACATAAATCCCATCTCATCCGTGTTAGGAGATGGGACATGGGCCAAACTAAAAAGTTAAACTACAAGTCAAAAAATGTCTTTCTCACTGATGGTTTCTCTAATTTTGAATAGCTGTCATCCCATTAATGTATGTCCAAGTCTTAAGTTTCCCCTCAGGTTTGGTTTTAATTAGTTATTTGAAGCTATAAAAGTAAAAAGTTAACTGGCTCCATCCCCCTGATCACTACTGACTCTGGTTCCAAATGCACAAGATGGCAGCATTGGTATCCAGGATATTTCAGGAGGAAGTGGAGAAACTTGGTCCATCTTTATAAACAGTCTATGATCTGTTCTAAGGCAAAAGACAAACAAGGAGGGAGAGAGATGTCTTGTTTATCAGCACTTCATGGAGCATCATGTAAAATGGGAGTGCCTCTGCTGTGTGGTAACGACGGGGGGCCTGACTTTGTGTGTCTGTCACCATGAAATGAGGCTGCTGATGTTTTTGCAGCGGCATCACTAGCTTTACTTTGTTTTCTCCGAACGTGATTGTGGGACCGAAGGGAGTCATTTCTGCAGCTTCTGAATCAGTACAGATGAGAACGAGACACTGAGGCTTTCGATTCGTTTCAGCTGAGATGGGAGCTTCTCATTTGGCTCCAAGTAATGAAATACCTGATCAATAGCTGCAGGTGCTGTTTCTTTTTCATTAGCTTTTCAGTGTCAATGTTTTTTCGCCTCTAATGCTGCCACTACAGTCCCAGCATGTCACCCTCAATTATTTCACCTTATTACCCTGTGCACCACATGAGCAGGGTGTTGTTTTCTGTCTATGTGTGTGTGTGGTTGTGTGTGTGTGTGTGTGTGTGTGTGTGTGTGTGTGTGTGTGTGTGTGTGTGTATGTGTGTGTATGTACAAAATAACGTATCATCACAAGGACAGTTGGTGAGGATATCACCTGGTTGGGTCCAGAGGATTACCTATCGGAGCTGAGCGGTCAAGGGGCAAAGGTCAAGTTCAACATCAATATATCACCCTGTCTCTCTCGTGTCACATGATGCAGCTGCATTATTGGTCTAAGAACGACGTATCTGCAGTGTTTTGACGAGTCGGAGTGTTTCGGTTGGCAGGGCCTTTTGCTGCAGCTCAGTGTCATGAGGCAGAGCAGGAAACCGCATGTTGGTTGTGATGTCTTGATTTGCTGCTGCAGTGTTTGTATTGCTGCAGCTGTGTTTGGCATTGAAAGACCTTTAAGTGACTCTTCATCAGGAAGTTTCCCTGCTGTTAATTAACAGAGAAATATAAATATTCACGTTTGATTACTGTGAGTGTTAATGAGCTTTTCCCCCTCAGGTCGACGCTTTTGTTTTAGGGGAATTTCTGTTCGCTCTGTAAAAACTCAGGTTTTTGGTAAAAATTTACATTTCATATTGACTTTAGAGATATGAAGTATTGTTTTGAACACACTGTTAACATAATTATTACCCTCACATGGAGGTTTTCATCTGTGTTTGTCTGTCGGTTACATTTTGGTGAGGATTCGGATCAGGGGGGCAAACCCAGTTTTTCAACATTTTTGTTGATTTCTCAGAGAATAATTTGTGGATCTTGATGAAAATGATGAAAAAGGCATGTTTGAGGGACTGGTATTTGTAAGTGTGTGAAATATGGTGCAGATCAAATAAAAACCTGGATCTGGTGAATTTAAATTTTGTTCCCTAAGGGGAATGTTGGGCATGTGCAGACGAATATACTGAGAGACATTCTCTATTTTGTCTATATTGGAAACTCAACATAATCTCTATGGGAATTTAAACACTTTCTCTACACATGTTATATTCAGCTGTATTCTTAACATCATTAGCAGATTAATGTTAACTGGGAGCCCCTGTTCTACAGTCTTTCCTGTTATATACTATTTCATAAGAAATGATAGTCTCTTCCAGGCCTTGTCTTATTGCTCAGTATGACATTTCTTCAGTGTTGTGCAAGTTTACACCTCTCATGAACTAGTTCAAAGTTCAGAGAAGAAAACCCTTGGAATACGTTGCTTGTTTGGTCTGCATATGTGTTCCACGGGTTGATGGGAAACGTAGTGCGAAGTCGAGTTAGTCGAGGACGCTACAATAAGAATGTGTTCACGTTCATATTCATCATTTGTCATTGAGTTGCATTCAGTTCATCGTTCTCATCAAAGTGAACGTGTTCAGTGAACACGTTCTTTTGCGTTTGTTCATGCACAACACTGCATTTCTTGCCTTTTTTGTGTTTTGGTTGATTGAAATCTTCGGCATATCTGACACATATTAGCCTGCTGAGGATACTGGGTGTTTTACCAGGTTAAGATTTATCAGTTTCATTACATCCTGCAGAACAGTCGGAGTTGCCTTGTTGGGAAATGATACACACCGCATGACTCAGGTTTTCATTCTTTTTGCTAATAACTGTTGTTGAACTCTGTATCTAATCTTGTTTATTTCTGAGATTTATATTTGTTTGATCCTGCTGCCAAGTTATACTACTGGTACCTCAGACGGATGTGTCACTGGTTAAAGGAGCTATTTTGTTTTTAACGTTGTATTCTGTGTTATACCAGATAGATTTCCCCCCTTGATGGTGTTCATATGCTGGAAGTGTTTCTGCAAAGTACATAATTTAACACCTCAACATGGTGTAGTGTTGTGTTCAATGCAGCTGTGTGGGTGCGGCGCATGAATTAACAAGTATGGGCTGAACAATAACCGATTGTGTATTTACTATTTTGGTTTGTTGATTCTCTGGAGGAAACAGATGTGTCCTCTAAGTCGGTTAATTCATTCTCAATGATTAGACTCTCGCTTCTGTCCGCTCCTTGTTTGCTGCCGCTCTTACCAACACTCCTCTTTTCATCACTCTCTTGTTTGTATATACCACAGTGTAGACCTCCAGATAACTAGACAGGAAGTTTTGAGGAATTTTGGATAGTTAGGCTGCTGTGTGACTTATTCCTTGTACCATTGTATCTCCGGCGTGCAGCTGTGTATGTGTAAACTTCTTTTTTGGCTTCATTGGTTCCGGTGAATATCTACAGTCTCTGTGACCTCATGGTGTCACCTCACATGTAATATGTTGTTTATGATATTTAGTCCCACATGGAGTTAGTAGCTGCCCTTTTTCTTTGGATGCCGGTGCCCTTTGCAAATGGCAGATCAAAACATTTTTACTTATCTTTTTTGTTGGGTTCTGTCATTTCGCTGCAAAAGAAGAAACATCTTCAATGATACCAGTTCATAAACCTTTTCTTTTACTCAATATTGAAAGGGTAAATCTCCCCCACAGCGAGATCACTTTTACTCAACAAACAATATTAGAGAAATACTTAATATAATATGATTCAAAACTATTATTTGTATCTTCCACCACTATGAGTATAGTATGACATATAACTATAAAGGTCACCAGTTAAATCAGAAACCCGCTCGCTTGGAGCTTTGGATGGTCGAACACATTAAGCTTTTTTCTGTAGAGCTCCCTAATTTAACGTGATATCAAAACTTCTGCAGAATTCAACTCCACTACAACTCGGGTTTGGGTCTACCTGATATCCTCTCCATGTAGGTCATGCTTCAAAGGTTGCACATCTTTATAGGAGGTGTTTAAGTCACCTCAGCTGATATTCTGACTGTGTGGGGAGCAGCTGCATGAAACCCCTAAACTCTGCTCCTCATTTCATGCAGAAGGGAGCCCGAGCTCGAGCGGTTTGGATTTGCAATTTCTTTTTATCGCCAACCGGGGGCTGTTACTACAGGGACGATTCTTTTTTTACTCTCATAGTCAGAGCAACAGAAGCATGGAGAGGGACATTCTGGAGCTGCACTGAATACTGTTATTCACCCAACAGAAAACCCCTTCAGGTCCTGTGCTTCCCAATTATCCTTGTTTGGTTCCTCTTACCGTAACCTTAAGGACTAAAGCTTCACGCCACAAGCACTGACTGTGGCTGGCCTCATCAACAAGGTGCAGGACACAATCATTCCACTGAATTCATATCCTCACCGGTGACTGTAGAACTTTAACTATCCTTGGCCAATAACGGTTGCACTGTACATATGTCAAATTGTATATATAATTGACATCACACCTATTGTTTTTCTATTGTTTCCTTTTTTCTTATTTTTTCTTGCACAGACACACGACAATAAACCCTGATTTTAATTCTGATTTGTCCAAAAAGTTGAGACCTTGAGATTTTATTAGACCCTCGTGAAGACATGGGATGGATCAATACACCGGTCAGGTCCAAACGAAGGACACTGCAGACAGGATCAAATAAATGTAAGATCGAATCTTGAGTCTGTGATGGACATGGAACAACACAAACAACCTGACAAATGACTGGGAGTGGCTGTCATCTAAGATGGATCCTCAATCTATCCATCCATTTTCCAAACCTCTCTGGGGGACATCGAACAAGGACCAACCGGATTGTTAAAGACAAGCACAAGATAGACAGAGTAGAGACACTGGAGTGAAGGGGAGGAGGAAGACGCTTCAGTGTGACAGATTGACATGTGATGAAGGTCCCAGGGCAGATATGAATCCATACTGAGTTAAAAAGTGCCTTGGGACAGACCCGGGCACCAAACAAGTCGCTCTGAGCAACAAACTTTCAGTGCACTTAGTGCTAAGGAAAGTGTTGAAAAAATATTATTATAGGGATTTATTACTTTTTGTGATCATACTTGATCAGATTATTCCTTTAGTCAGAGTTCATCCATTTATGTATCCCAAACACATGCACAGACATGCAAAGACACACTCATGCAGTTTTAGGAAATTTAGCCTCTGCTTTTAACCCATCTGGTGCAGGACACACAGAGCAGTGAGCAGACATGTACAGCGCCCGGGGAGCAGATGTCGAGGGACTAAGGTGCCTTGCTCAGGGGCACTAGACAGGGTAGAGAGAATCCCCTTGGATTTTTGGACAGATCAATCCAGGTTCGTCTTTTGTTTTCACTCCGTGGAGTTGAACCAGAGTCGAAACAGAGACCTTTTCTGCCCATAGTCCAAGTTTCTGCCTATGGATTGATATAAAATAATCCACTTGACACAGGAGACTGCTGTAGGTTTATTGTTTCATGACTATTCCATAACCCATGTTTTTATTATTATTGTGACCCTGATAACAAAGGTCCTATAATGTGACCCATCTCACTAAAACCTGAGTCTAAATAAATCCTGACTGGTATCAGGGTCGAATGCCCTGAAGCTGGGCAACAGGCAAGGGCAGGAGCTCGGGAGGGGGCTGACTCTTTGAGTTGCAATCTTGTTAATAAATGTGACCACTTGTTAATTGTAATAACCATGATACGGAAGGTCTGGAATGCCGGTCATTCAGGTTAGAGGATGGTTTTCAGCATGAGCTACACCACCTGGGGTTATAACAAAAGATGTGAAAATGTACTGTTACTCTTTTGTAAGAGTGAAATACTTATAATATTAGGAACTTGAAGCATAAATTACCGTACACCATGACAAAACAGTACCGTTTCAGTCCCTCCAGGTATTCCAGGCATTCTGCATTCACAATAATATGAGTCTTATCTACCTTTGACCACTGAAATCTTATCAGTTCATCTTTGGGTCCAAGAGTCAACTGGTCAAAATGTAAAGAATCTCTCTAAAGGCCGACTCGAGGTATCACTACCATGCCTTTGACCTTTTAATGCCCAAATTGAATCAGTTAATCTGTGAGTCCAAGTGAACATGTGTGTCAAATAAAAGGATTCTGTCGAGGCAAAATCAAAATCAAATCATTTCCTCACCTTCACAAGGATGGGACCATCGTGCTGATGGACAACCTGACCACATAATGCCTGTGGCCACTGTGCAGGCATTAAAAAACAGCAGCTGTTGGACGGTAACATTAGTTGTCAGGATGATGCAGGAATGTTATGGCTGACAAAGTCTCAAATTGATCAGTGAAAGCACTGAAGTTGAACTTGAATCATTAGCACACAGTTGACAAATGACGACTTTAAGTGTGTTTTATTGGAATCAAAACCAAGAGCCTGATGGAAACCATTGAAAATACATTTATTGCACAGGTTATCAATAAACTGGCTGGTTTAAATGCTCAGGGTTAGACCTCCGTCTCTGACGTGAAAGATGTCTGCCCAGCTGAACAATCATCGAGATTAGTTTACAACCCAAACAAAAAGTTGTATTTACTTTTTGGCTGAGACATTTGCAGTGTGGCATTTGAGCGGGTTGACGTTCGTACTGATGTGAGAGTTTTGGCTGCTGAGTGTGTGTTTAGGCCTCGGTTAAGATGCTCAGGGCTTAATGGTGATGAACATCTGGGATATTAGGCCCTCGTTCCATGATTCCTCTTACTGCCAAATCATAAAACTGCTTTTTTGGCAGTTGTCAGATAATTGTTAACACTCCAGCTGTTTCTGTCACCGTCATCTCATGTGAGAGAAACTCAGGAAGCCCGAGTGAATCGACCACAGAACTACTGAGGAGAGATTTAACAGGCTAATCTGCTGTCTTGTGCCAAACCACAAGTGTTGCTTAATGCACAAACACACACTGAGGACAATAAGTGGGAGTGGATGTCCTGGAATAGATGCATGAAACTGTTCGGGGTGTTAATTTCTGTGGAGCCCTCGAGTGGTCTGAGAGGAGGCTGCGGAACGACTTTGACTTTGGAGGGGCCTTGATAACACATTTGGTAAAAAACATTTTTGTTGTTCTTGATGTCATAAATACTTAATCCTGTTGGATTTGACTTTTTTGAGCTTTTCTGTTCGTCAGACTGAAAACAAAGAATCTTTATCCAAGTCCTTTATTATTCAGACCCCATATTAACATACATACTGATTAAATAGGTATCACATACTGAATAATACAGAGGAACTCAATTTGGTTCTGCATATTTTTTCACAAGCAACATGAAAACACTTAGGATGTTAATTCAAAGCTATTAAATTCATAAACCGAAATCACTGAACTGATAAATTAAATTTAAATGAGAAAACATGAAACCTGAAATAGAAGTTACACAATCCACCGACGAGAGGATGTATCACTTTGTTGTGTAATGTTGCAATAAAAAGTGAGGTTCTGCATGTCTCCATAGACTAGAGAAGTGTAATGTACCCTGTAATTTGGGAAATTATGTTCTTGTTGAGATTAATATAAGGTTTTTATCACTTTATTCACCTTCCAGCTCTTCTAAAGCTCAAATTTTCTCATTTCAAGAAAGCAAACAAATGCTTTACCCAAAAAGTAAACTACTCTTTGCAGTTCTGTGACAATCATCTGTCCCTATAGTGTGGTTATAGTTTCAAACTAGTCTGACTCACGGATGTAAATCGTTGGGTATAAGGCTGACAATGTAACTGATATATCGTTCTCCTCCTTCAGCTTCCGCTATGTAGCCATTTTCCAAATCCCCTTTCTCAATGGGAAACTGCAACCTCCAAGTTGCAACATACATGCTAAAGATGGCCTCATTTTACACAGTTATTTGCTTTCTAAATCACACCGGCAACATACAGTATATGTTTGACTCTTTTTTCTGACGGTTTATTTGCAGGGAATTAGTAAAATCTCCATTTAGTTTATTATTTACTTTGGCAGTGCTTTACATTTCATAACCTAAAGTGTTTTTTTAACAACTAAACATAAAAATGTTTTGTCCAGCAGGTGTGGAATGATAAATGACAGTCATAACCTTTCTGGCTCAGTAGTTTCAGTCTGAATTATTCTCTCACTGGGAAAGGAAATGCTAAAGTGAGTTGTCAGGTGGAAAAAAAAACTGCACCCGAAAACTTTGGACATTTTTCTTTTCCCCCACTACTGCCTTGTTATTTCTTCTTGACCCAGATACAAAATATACTCCAGAAATCTCTGGAGTGCGTTGAGGTGTGTCCCTTTCAGACTGTAAATTCCACTTGAACAGTGGCTGTTAAAGGGATAGTTCACCCAAACATTTAAATTCATTCATAATCTACTCCCCACCAGGGTTGGGTGAAGTTTTTGAGTTCACAAACGACTTCTTTTCACTGAACTACCCCTTTTAGTACCATACTTTTCAGATATCTCCCTCTTTTTTAAAGTTGATGATATGAGTGTTAGGTACATTGTTAATTTTAATAAGGGGAGCATACACTGCCTGCTGTTGAGAGCAGCAGTGCTCTGCTGCAGAGAGAGGCTACTGTCAGTTTTGGGGTTTGATTTATTTTATGACAGCTGTCACCAATGCCACCCCCACTATAGACTGAGAGAAGACATGCACATAGAACATAATGCAAACTGAATAATTTGAGGAGGTCCAACTTTTGTAAGGTGGAACAGAAACTGAAAGAAAGTTCCAAGCTTCTTCACAAAGTTAGTTTGGAGGATCATGGAGGATAGTTGGACATCCACCAGTCTTGTTTAATCTGTAAATGGACTGGATTCATTCAACCACCACTCAAAGTTCTTTACACTGTAAGGTTCACCCATTCTCTCCCACACACACAGAAACCGTCTGACCACTAGATGGCTGCTCTCCCTCCTGAGCCATGCTTCCCCTGAGACTGTGCTGTATTATACTTACACTGAGCTATAGTACATAACATCCGGCAAAGGCACGGTGTAATCAGGGGAAGAGCGATGGTAAATAATGTATTTTCATTTTTCAGAATTGTACCTTTGTTTGCTTTTTTTTAAAGAACGTCAATTTGTGCGTCTCTTTTGACTTTTATTTAATTTAGAAATGATTCACCACTATTCATGTAAATAAAAAAGTATTCTGGGTACATTGAATAATGGCCTGGACCAATGGGGGAACAAAACTCAACATTTACCTTGTCTGAGGATGGTGATCGTCCAGCATGCGTTGCTAAAGCTGCTCCAGTGGGCTCTAGCACCTGTGGAATTGAGGGGATCAAACACTGTTCTCGGTGGAAGCCTCTATACAGTATATTCATTGTATTTCTATTCTATTGTTTGCACTTTCTATGGTTTTATTATCCCTCTTTTGAAAATGTTCACTATGTCTGTGTCAGCCTCCATTCGCTCTAAACCAATAAGGAGTCATTTGTGAATTGCAATACAGGGACATGTAGTCCATTTTAATCAAGCTTCACAGTGTGAACAAGTGCAACAGCATAAATCATCCTGGAAGCGGATCTAGATAGCTTGGATAAGGACTGATTATGACGCAGGCAAACATGAAATCTCATGATGAGATGTTTGTAGAGTCTTAATACTCAGTGATTACAGTTCAGAGACAAAGTGTCTTTACTCCTGATCCCTCGGTTTTACGCTGATTGTAATGACCTGTTAACAAAATCACCTCTGCACTCCACAGCGAATCAGGAGCCAGCCGCCTAAAAATAACCTCATCATTCCTGCTTTGGAGTCACATGTTGCAACAGACGGCTGAAATCAAAGCACTACGACTTCTATAAAAGTAGTCATTTTTTAATTAATTTTCATTTAAGGCAATCCAATACAAAGCATTTCACAACCCACCATATGACAACAATCATGAACAGTAAAAATCCTTTGGAGGAAAGTAGGGAGTCATGCAAATCAGAAGAACTCAGGAGACAGAAACAACAAAGTGGGGATTAGACTAAGAAAAGAATGAATGTAGAACAAAGAAAGAAAAGACATGTGTTAACTGTAACATGCTAATTAGCTACAGCTTTTGAACCACATGGTGAAATAAGAAATGTTTGAAGAACCAGGCACAAGAGAGAAGAAATAGTCCACAGAGCTCACACTGCCATGTTTGGCACTGACATGCATGTTATCTGGTTGCACTGGTTCCTATTTTAGAGATGACGACACTCTCATTGCACGACATGCAGCCGATCCATCGCGCCAGAATATAACCGGGCTTTAGGATGAGACGAAGCAACCGTACTGTCGTGGACAGAAGGAGCGATGGCTTATTCATACACACTCCAAAAATAAATAATTAGATATCTTCAATACAGTAATATTCCCAAAAATATATCAAAGATACGCTGTACAACAAGCACATCTCTCGAGGATAAAGTGCTGATGGGATCTACATATGTAAAACCAGCTGAAAGCATTACACTTTACATTCTAACAGAAATCCACTCTTATCTTTTCACCGTTAAGTCTTTATTCTCTTACTCTTCACTAGCGAATACAAGCGAATTGCTTATTTTTTCCATTTTGACCATTAACCTATTAACTAATCGTCCCTCTTCCACTTAAGAGCCAACTTCTCCACCTGAACTGCTTTTCAATACAGGACTAAATGAGATGGAGCGACTGCCTCTCATGTCATTAAGGCCTTTAGTTTGCTACATTAGACATTGAATTTTACCTCTTCAGTGCAGATTATTTCCGTCGGGCCACCTCTCTCAGCTTTTACAGTCCATTATCATCACTGCAGCATTGTTTTTGCATTTGTTTACTCTCCACACGAGTGAGGGGAACAAGATTCATCTCGTAAACCAAACAGAGTGAAGCGGGAATAATTAGGAGAACGATGGCTGCTTTGAAAGAACGGCAAGGATGGAAAAAGTCAAAGTTGGATTTAGAAAAAAGTTCATGTGAAAGAGTTGATTTGAGCTAAAAGCTAACATCCACATGCTAACATGCTCACGACGACGATGCCAAATTGAAGCAATTACTGCAAATCGGCTGTGTATGGCTGCTTTTTGTCTTTTGCACTATTTTCAAAAATAGTTCCATCTCTCCCTTAAAACCACAGTGTTGAGGATTTAGTGCCGTCCAGTGGTGGGGTTCCATATTGCAACCAACTGACGACCCATCACCTCACCTCACCCTCCCCTTACAATAGAAGAACCTTTCCTGGATTTCAGGTAACTTCAAAATATGAATGTTCCTCTTTTGTCTGCTCTGGGCCATTCAAAATAATAATTGTGAAGTCGCATGGCAGAGTCTGTAGACCCGCTCCTGATGAAGATTTAAAGGTATAAAAAAAAACACAACTGGAAACAATATATGAACGTCATCTTCCAGTGCTGCCGTATAGACCCCTCATACTTCTACACAACTGGGCCTTGAGTTCATAATTTAAAGTAGAAATACTGCCAATGTACAATAGCAGTTGAATCAACGCCAAACAAAACAAACAGTAAATAATGTATGAGACCATATCTGAGTGATTCATTGAGCTCCTCTCTTTGTGGCTGTTATAATCTTGCTTACTCATTAAAATCCTGTGGGATCACTGCTCAAGAGGATGAGACCAATTTGCATGAATTTCTGCATGTTTGTAAGGGAGCACATCACAGGACTGACAGGGATTGTTGATGCATCTTGAATCGTAAAAGTAGATTTGCTACGTAGAAGCCAGTTTGTTCTTGTTTCTTCACACTGAACTGATCTCACAGATAAAAGGAGACCAGAGACAAAGTTCTGCACAGAAGGCTCCTTCTTTACCCCGACAGATTGTTGATGTGTCCACACAAGAAAGTATTATGCACGGCCTGAATGTAATGAAGATAAATCCTGGACCGCTGGACACCACTTGTGGACGGTCTCCCACCAGAGACTTGTAAAACATTGTGGTAAAGACAGAGCTGTGTTAAATGAAGCCTCCGGGGAGGATCCCTGGCTGTAAGGTTACTGATTTACTTGTGAAGCGACAGTAGAGGGTATGTGGTTGCTGAAGCACGGCGGCTGAGGGCAGTGATATGGAGGTTGCTGGGTTTTAGTCTGAGTTTAAATTAAATAATTCCATATTATTTTTTGGTATTTGTGGGATTTCTTTTAAGTACAGTTATGAAATGTGGAAGACTTTTTGTGCATCAACATTTATTAGAAACAAGTAGTGCATATGTCTGTCAGATGTGTTTTGTGTTTGCAAGTGAATGGTGGGGACTTTGTGAAACATCTTTTATCTTTGTTCAGTTATGGCATAGATTTAGCTCCATTATATAAGGGCCGGGTTAACTCCTCACTATTAAGCCATGGGGCAAAAATGAACATGGGCCTCTCTCAATTACAAACAACCTCTTAAAACCATTAAGTGCCTCTACATTGTAGTACCGTCCTGTTTCAATATTTGTTCTGTGGCTACATCTATACTTTTTCATTTGAAAATGCATCAACTCTGCTACGTTTACGCCGGGTGTCCACACTACTCCAGAGTTTCAGAGTCGCTAAAGCCCAGAAGTTTAGTATAGCGCTGGTCCCGTTTTCATCTGGACAGGCAGAAACAGAGAAGTTTGGAAACAATGTCATAGACACTGACAGCCCCTTGCTGTTTGGGTCTTATTAGTCACTCCATAGCCTTTGCTGCTTCGTCAGGCTCCTATCACATGACCAAAAGGCTCATTTTGACAAGGCTCCTGGGTCCAGCTCTGCAATACTAATGTATATGAATGGTCAGGTGATATGCCTATTCAGGATTCAAACTTATAAGGAGCCATAACATTCACGTGGCCAGAGATCCTTTTAGTTCAAAAAGTAGTATGGAGGTGGCCTGTGTCAGTTAGATTGTGATATTTTCATTTAACAGAGCTGTATAATATCTACTTATAAAATAAAGGTAAGAAAACTAGATTTTGACATACAGTTATTATTTCTGTATATATTGCACGATGTGATATTTATTACCAAACAATGACAACTTATCAACTAACAAGGTAAGTTAATGCCCAGAGTGAATCACTGGTCGTCTTGGACACCTCTCTTGGCGGATAATCCAGCTCTGGGTAATACCAACTAAAGGTTTTGTCATATTCTGCAACTTTTTATTAGCTCCCCTTTGTATGATGTCTTTAGCTTAGGTGCTAATACATTTTGTAATTACAATACATTACAAAATGAATTACATAACACATTAAGAGGTTTAAAAGATTCAAGTTGTCTATTCATTACATAACACTCTGTGCAACATCCTCTGTGATCGGAACGTCCATACTGGACCAGAACCCTAAACATGCCTGTTTCAGATTATACTGTATTTCTGGTTGAGATGCAGCTGCAGCACAAAGATATGTGACTTGCAGAGACAATGGCGAGCAGCACTCAGTATGATTAGATATGATAAACCTGGTATAGCATCATCATAATTCTTAGTGAGACAGTTTGTGCTTTGTATATGCAATCACTTTAGGATCATTGCTGACCACTTCAAAATTGATAAAGTTTATGGTATTCAAAACAGATCTATCACATGTCCATGCCACTCTGAATAACATTCGAGAATAAATATACTGGATATGGGGAATAAAATTCTCATACAACATGCTCTTATAAACATTGACTTAATAAAGAGGAGGGGGGGAGGAGGAGATACATCATGGTATGAAAAGCCTGATTAACGTAATACGCTGTAAACTACACACCTGTTGTTTTTCCTCCAACATTACCGAGGCATTAGCAGACTCTGAGATAATCCCCCAAATATAAAAACTAATTACAGGAGGGGGAAAAGGTGCCTAAAAATGTCACTATATTAGGCACACAACTGACTGACGAGCGAGGCTGAGGTCAAAGTTCACATGTCCTGATATACTTAGAGAAACAACCACAGACAGGCACGAGTTTTAACCACAACATGACCTTTTTGAACCAACCCGCTGCCAAATTAGACGTGAAACAGTCACTGCCTCGGTGTGGAATAAAAGTATCTGACCGACAAGTCCTGTAAAGACTGCAGCCTCTCCTCAAGAGAAACCAGCCAAATAAAAATATCACAGAAAAAAATTAATAAAAAAATGCTGCTCAATTACTCTGAGGATACGGCACAAAACCCAACACCCAATTTCCTGGAGTGTTGACTCCTGTTTGCACCAAAAAACAGTAGGTAGAGAGTTTCCACTGGACTCTGAGTGGCTGCTGCATGCTGTCAGTCATTAGGGAGAAGCCAGGGGCTGGTGTTTTATATCTGTGTGTGGTGGTGTGTGTGTCCTGGTGGTGTGTACGGGGGCGGGGCCGGGTTGGGTTTGATCCCTCTGCTCTTCATGTAGGAGATGAACTGGTCGGGGATCTCTGCTAGCACGTCTTTGGCGAGCCGCGCCATGCTTAACACGTGGTTACCTGTCCGGTCCATATAATCTCTGAAGGGAACAAACTGAGGAAACAGAAAAGAAACTGTGACACAAACATATTTTTGACATTATATGGTTTCCCATTTCCCCAGTGGAAGGCACTTGCCCACAAGGCTCAACCATTCCATAATAAAACCACATATAATTTCACTAGTTCCAGACTTTGATTGGGATCTACAACCCCTAAACCACAAGACCCCTAAATAGATCGTTGGATCATTCTTGGAGAAATCTAAAAAAAATAATTAAACAACGTAAGAAAACAATTCTTGATCCACATCTGCACCAAACATGTTACGGGTTCTCTCCTGACCAATACCACATCTATCCACCAGGTTTCCTGGTGATCCAAACAGTAACAAACACAGACATAAACATAACCTTCTTGGTGGATGGATCAGTATGATGATACTAAATGCAGAATTCAAAAGGCTCATGTCGAAGGCCTGATTTTACTCATCATTTTCTAGATTCTGCCACCTTTAGGATGCTGATCTGTCACTAAGCCGGTGCTTAGGCTTCCCTTGGGTGTGAGGAAGAAAATAATTTGCTCAAGGATAATTTTTAGATCTCATCTTTACTAATCCGGCTCTTTGGAATTTTCCATCTTTTGATTATTTGTTACATCAAATCAAAATTGTATTATTTAGATGTCCACCCGAACCCTTACACATGTTGGATATGTAGATAATGGTCAAACAACAGCCCACCCTCCAATGTAAAACACTACAAAGCATCACCACTCACTGCACTCTTTACACGACAGAAACAGAAGGGTGACGAGTCGGTTGTACAAGCTTGACAGTCATGTGAATATGATACAAAGAGTCTTACACTGTCCAATACTTATATTACAACATTCTTCTTCCAGTATTCCATCTAAATGTGGTCGTGGTTCTATGACCTTTGACCCCACACTTGTTAAGGTCTCCCTGTATCTCCAGTCAGAGGTGTGAAAGGCAGCCAGTCACCTGAACGATGTCTCTTTCTGCCGGTTTCCCTCGGGACGAGATCCTGATGTCATCACCATCCAGCTCCACCATTGCTGGAAGACAATTTCACACACACAGACACAGAAAAACACATTCACATCGAGGCATATTTCTTTAGTACCTTTAGCAAAGAGACAACACAGATTTACTTCTGATGTAAAAATGTTGTTTATATCATAATAATTCCTTTGACTTCAGCAATAGCATTACTAAAATGGAGGGTGTTGAACTGTGCAGTTGCAGTGTGTCTTTATTGCCAGCATAATCAACTAATAACTCCTTTATTGTAGTCTCGGTGCAATTAAGAATTATCACCACTGAACACAGCAAACCCAGCAATTAACCCCGGCCATTTGTTTCTACATCCACCTACACATTCCCTCCCCTCCTGACTCATATGAGTTTGTTCAGAAATTTCCCCTTGTTGCTTTTCTGTATTAGTATCAGAGGACTGGGTGTGTGTATTAATTAAAATGTCAATTATTCGCTGATGCTTTACTTACTTTATTAATGTAGATGGTATAAAAAGTTTTTAAATATTTTTGTAAAATTACATCGTGTAGGTGATGAGCAAAGTATTTACCATCAAACTCAGCTTGACCCACTCCAACTATGATGATGGACATGGGAAGCTTGGCACCCTGCACACAAATCAAAGTAGAAGTGAAGGCACACACACTCACTCACACACCTATCATTCAGCAAGTAGAGAAAAGCTGTGCTCATTATTGTTAATCAGACATTGCTGCAGTTACTTGCTCACCCACGTCATTTAACAACCACACTAACGTTCCGTATCACCCTTCAACTAGCTGAATGACCTTTTCTCTCCAGTGAGAGAGACAAGATTGGGAGATTGAGGCAAGACATCCAAAATCAAAAGGCAGGAGAGCGAAATGTGAATCTTCAGAAGAAACCGTTTTTTGTCTCAGCTTTTCATTTCCCGATGTTTAATGTTCCTGAATCCAGTTAGCAACCATGTGAATGCTGCCCTAGCTTTTATCTAGGGACGACATGTTGCCCTCTGACTGGAGAGTGGAGATAAAACTGACTGATGACACCTCTGAGAGTCTTAGCAGAGGGCAGAGCCAACATCAGCAGTAAAGCCTGTTCAACAAGTTTATTACTGATATAAACAAGTTTCACAAGTTGCGGTCAGATTTATCTCTAGAATTCCCAGCTACACAGAGAAATCATGTTTACATTATGAAGTGCAGTCGGCTGATTACGGACATGGACGACGGCATTTGTGAGCCAGGAGAGGAGGCAGTGGAGGAGGAGGTGCCAGCTTCAATCAGTACAGCAACCGTCCTCTGTCACCGGCCCAGCCCCTCCTGGCCACACCTCAAGTCAGATAACACAGCTGTTCGCCCTTGTTTAGAGACAGTAGGCGACAGTATCTATAGAATCAATCAATGGAAACTGCAGAAGGTACCAACATATAAACAACCTGTGGGGGCTGGGAAATATTTTTTTATAATATAGCCTATAACGTTTTGATGGAATTGCATTGTGAGGATTAGGGCTGGGCAATTAACTGAAAATATGTCGAAACTGACCTTTATAATCTCTCACCGACTTAATCCTGCTCATGTCGATTTATACTTTCCCCAATATATTTATTCAAAAACTGTTGGTTTCCACTACATTCATTTTGCATGTCCTCCCTCCTCACCCCCCAGCTGACCTCCCATCACTTTACATGTTAAGATCAGAACAGTACTGAAGTCTACTTTGTCTTTGTTTTATTTGCTCTAAAACTTATGAGAAACCTATTTAAATACATTGAAAAAAAACAAACATTTAAAGTGTTGCAGGGTTAAAGTGACCAGAACGATCCAGATTTATGGTCCGACACCATGATAATTAATAATAAGAACATAAATGTGTGAAGAGCCAACGCGACAAACACAGTAACACACACACACACACAGATATATCAAATTATCGTTCATCTATACTAATCGAGGTAAAGGTTTTAAATAATTGTGATATCTATTTGAAGTCAGACTCAGCCGTAGTGATGATATGTTCCTCAATGTATTTTCCAAACAAATGATTCTGTGTACTTTAACCTGAGAGTCTGAGGTCCTGCTAGCAGCTCTGTGAGGCTGATGACTAGTTAAGATATAATGTTTACGATCTCATTTAAATTGTGCATGCTATCATCTGCTAATTAGCATAAAACAATGATTCCAATGGGAAAGTTATCGGTTTTACAAAAGTTTGGTTAAATGGACAAATTTAGAAAGACCTTATGACATTGGATGATAATATGAGGGATGACCAAACTTTACATTTATTGAGATATTTCAAACAAAACTGACACAAGAGAAAAAATAAGGTGATCACAAAATCAGTTAGGATACAGTTTCGAACCAAAACATCACCCTATGATCATAAGGGAAAAATTTGACCTCCCACTGACTTCATTTTAATTAAACCTCACCAATAATGTGTGCAACAATCTTAATCCAGTGGATGAGACATTGGTTGGACTGACTCATAGACCAACAAGGGCGTCACTAGAGTCATGCTGGTAGCAGAACATTGATACTGGGCAAGGTTTTCCATTTAATGGGAATTGTTAACTTCTGCAAATCCAGATTTATTGGAAAATTCTACTTATGATTAAAAAGGGGTAGACTGGCAATGCTAAAGTGCTTTTCTTTGAATTCTGCTTGAGTGACAGAGACTCCATTGCTCTCTGTCAGCCCACGTTCATGCCTGTTGTTGAAATTCCCAGATAGACGGCAACATAAATGCTCACTGCAGAAGCTTCTATTATGTTTAATGAGTTTCCTGCAGACACTACTTCCACAAAGCCCACATAACAAGTGCAGTTTATCTCTGGCACAAGACAAATGTACTCTGGCAAATCAGGCACCCTCTTATTGCCACAGGGATAAGAGCAGCAGCACATCAGGGCGATTATCAGTGTTCAACACAGCTCCTGTCAGTGCATGTCCTCCCACGCGCATGCACGCATACACACACACTTGCAGACACATGTGTGCGTGTGCATATCCGGAGACGTACCCACACATCAGAGCATTAAATGGCACCAAAAATAACCTGGCAATCCACCCTGCCCTACTTTTGCCATCTTCCTGTCACCCTTACAGACAGCTGAGATCCACTCTAATGAGACAACAAAACTAGTGTCAATCAACACTCATTACTCCAACAACCTGCTCTGGATGTGCTGCTTAGACCCAATTGTCATGCAAGTGCATGCTTTGATAGGTATGTGTGCCTGCATAAGACATATGAAGTACATGTTATGGATATTTGACTATCTCTAGATATTCTATCTCATCCACACGCAACCTGCAAAAAGATATGGCAATCATCATATACCTTCTACATTTTGTCATCACCACTATATGCAATTTCAGAACTCCAGGCCAAACGTTTTGGGAGCTACTGACTTTATGGTTTATAGTGCCACTTGTCTCCAAACCTCCTTAAAGTATCTCTAAATTATTTATTCTCTTGTGAAACACTGGAAATAATATACTACTAAGAATTTTGAAGGCAATAAAACTATAAATCCTGCTCTTTGTTGTCTCCTCTGTTTGTCTCTGCTGTGTAAAAGTGACTAAACCTGAATGAATAATACTATTGCATTCATGATGTCATTAAGATTAACTAAATAGTAGTTGAGAATCTCACAGAGCTAACGGAGTGTCTAATGCTGACAGAAGTTTAACCATTTATGTTCATGTGGGTTGCTTTGCTGCGTCACACGAGTGGGAAACAGTTCCAGTCGATCAGCGGGAGAAATTGAAGGGACTTTGGGGGCCCCAGGCAAAAGGGACGGGGATCCAGACCAAACGCCACTCTTAATAATAAATAAGAAAAATAAACACAGGATAACAAATCACTTTGTTCTAGCATTAACAACAAAGTTGATTCTGTTAATACATATAGATAATAAGATAATAAGATAATAATAATAGTAAAGAATGAAGTTTTCTGCAAACTCTCACCACCATCCCAGGAACAGCGTACACATTCAGGTGTTTTCATCTTCAACCAAATCCTCAAACTTAAGCTACAACATATATTACACTTGCTCATCGTTTTTAGCCTGTATGTATGGCTCTAACTTCAACTTTGAGCATATCCTGAATGCATACATGCATATTTCTAAGTACTTTTACAGGAATCTTGTTTCAAAAAGGAAACAGTGTTTTCAACCACCTCATGATGCTAACATTAGTTTAATTAGATAACTGTTACTAGCTGATCAACTTTGCCAGTGAGAGTTTCAGCCCACTGTGTGATATCAGTCAGTCATCAGAGGATTCTAATGGTAAGCTGTGTGCTGCCATCACAGTCAACTGCTTTTGTGCCATGTGTGCATAACAGAAATCTTGACAGATATAGTAACATTGATGAAAGTTGTGGGGAGTGGTAAACTGTCAATCATTGTACAATATGCTGAGCTTTATTACATGCAATCAACAACAACACAAACAAAGTCTGTAGAAAACCAAACAGCTGATATATTCACCAGCACACACGCTATTACAGATATGACACTTTCCAAAATTTGGTTTCACATCACCAGGTATTTCATTACCTCTTAAACAACAAAGTTCAGCTTCCAATACAAAGTGAAGAATTGTGAAGTGGTGGGTCCTGCTACTGACAAAGAGAAGACACCAAACCGCTGACAGATAACAAGTGGAAGATGAAAAGGAGAGACAAATCAGAGGCAGCAGAGGAGTGCGGAGAGAGCAGATGGAGACAAAGAGATTTAGATCTGAGAGAAAGGAAAAGATGGAGAGAGAGAGAGACAGAAAACGTCTTTGTATTGTGAGTGAGAGAGTTTCATAGCACCAGAGAGAGCGAGGCGGTGGATAGACCCGGGCTGTGAGCAGAGGAGCGGGATGCTGAGTTATTGACAGTAGAATAGCACATTCGGTTATGACTGAACCCCTGCTCTACCACACAGGGCTGTGTTAGTAGGTGGGAGACCAATTTGATAGATGGCAGTCAAGCCCACCCCCCAAATGACAGCCACAATGAGGAGGCTGGTAAAACCTCAGTGGATTCTTCCCAGTTCACTGGGCAACATTATTGCTATATGTATTACTCATAGACTGTATATAAAGATGGACGACATGTCTGCTCCCCAACAGGGAAACCAAACCCCTTGATCGCCACATTGGGGCTGTCTGCAGCAATGGCCATAAAATCACACCTACTCCATGTTAGTTGATGGGACATCAAGAAAACTAATAAGTCAAAGTAGGCGTTCATTTTGTTAAAACTCAAACACGATCATTGTAGATGGGGTTTTTTTTTATGACACAAATTTTTCCAGTTCAGCAGATGCTTCCTATCTTGACTTTCCCACTCATACCAACACTTTAACAAATGCACATACAAATCCCCTTGTATGCACTAATGTCAACCCACTCCAGATGTCCGCACAGATTTGTGCACCCTCTGTTTAAGATATCTTTCAGAATGAATAAGTTTGAGGAAAGACTTATATAACCTCAGCACTGGGGCCTCCCTTGCCCAGGATCTGTGGAGAGTAGCAGGGAAAAGCAGCGCAGGCAGTAAACGTCAGTCAGAGTGGCAGCTGAGAGATAGAGCAGCAGGCAAGATCTTAAAAGGAAGGTGTGGCTGTTCTAATGTTTTGACTAACAGTCGCAAATTCCCTTTAAATCCAGTCTGCTGGGAGTTCTGTGCCTGTAGCGGGCTGAGGAGGAAAAAAGAGGAATAGACCAGGGAAAAGAAAGGAGACCCACTCCTTGTTATTCAAAGCCGCAAGAAAAAGAAAGTTAGGACAAGTTTTGGGGAAAAGCTCTGAGAAATAAAGCACAATATTTTTTTTGTATTTACTGAGGCAGGAATAACTTTCCAAATACTATACTTTAATACTATGTTTTCAGATGGATGCAAACTCCAGGGATCAGAGAAAAACACCATTTCCATCCCGTCTATGTCCTGTACATAGCAGAATTGACAATAAAGATAAAAAAATATGTTGATTGGTCTTTTATATGATGATTTGTATAATTCATACGAAAAGTGTCAAATTGCCAAACTCAAGTAACTAGTTCTAGGTCAGGAGCAGTAACTTTTGAAGGTTGACGCCATAAGGTTGCCAGGCAACCAGCAGGGATGCCACCTCTGGACAGAGGCTGTATTCAGTCAGAGTATGTACTCAGCTTCAGAGCACCATTCACTTCAAAGGTATTTCCCTCTGTCTAGCCCTTTCCCTTTTTCCATTCTTACATTCACAATGGCCTCTTTGGTCTGAGCCATGTCGGAAATGACACCGTCTGTGATGATGAGGAGCACATAGTACTGAGAGCCGTCCTGCACTGCTGCCGCATACCTAGAGACACACACACAAGCACACGCACAAAAACACGGTCAGAAATGTAGGGTTGGTGTTTAATTTCTATAGACTCATGCAAAAAATAAATCTATGACAATACATTACTTATCATGCAGTCTCCTCACATGCAAATCCAATAAAAATGTTCTTTGTCATTGCTGTACTGGAGCTCACACTCATTAAATGCCTCATGAGAACCTACTGATTAATATGACCAAACAATCGAGATAAAACAAAGCTGGTTTACACACTTTGATTCACAGATTAAAACCTTTATTGAAGTCTCCTCCAACGTGACTTCACCCATTCACATGCTAAATAGAAACAGAGCGTTATTCCTGCAGTGGCTCCCTGCCACAGTTTAAACTGTGTGACTCCATCTTATCAGAATAAATTTTTTTTAATTACAACAAAGCCTTGGAGTAATCAGATGGAGAATTGTTTGGCTTTGGCTCAACGGATGAGACGCTGAGGGAAGCAGTGACAATGACGGATTGGAAAGAAACTACTCACATCATGTGACATTTTGCATGTTTGTTGGGTTAACTGCGAATGATATGTCAGTATATTGGTTATAGGCCTGTTCGCTTCTCTTTCGATAGCTGTCAGTGAAAATCGAATTCATATCCAAGCATGTCACATCTTGTTTATTGCAGCTGACAGGACAAATATTGTCTTTGCACTGGGTCAGAAAAGCAGTGGCACACAAAAAAAGCAAGGACAAATGCTGTGTTTCATTTTGTCCTTGATACCCTGAGTCTTTTAAAAGATCACAATCACAATGTGAATTGAAACACTGTTAGCACAGAAACAGATTGTTTTCTAAAGTATTGATGTTGACGATAAATAGATAAATTCATATCCCTGTCTGCCGGTCTTTTGAAAAAGCAGTAAATACCCGCTCCTTTTCTATAAACTTTTAAAATAAATTGGTGAGGATTGGTGCAGGTTTCAGCATTTTATCCCGTTGGTTTTAGTATTCAACAGAAATATGAATTATGCATAAATCATAATGAGAGTACCAAGAGAAAGAAACATTTTCAACTGACTCTTACTTTTTCATTATTGTGTGCATGACGTTAATAAATTTGACAAATCAAAGATGAGAGGAGGTGGATTTGTAGCGGACACTAAAATAACATAATTCAACATGGCTTGTTTTGTGGTTTGCGCCATATTGTGAAGTTATAGGACTGATTTTATGTTGCTTTGCACTTTCACTGCCTCCTTTAGGGAGCTGCGGGGTAACCATGGTAACGGCCCCATGAATTGTAAAAGAGATGTTGTGATGACGCCATTTTGTCTCTTGTGAGTTAAAAAGTTTATTATCAAACGGCTACAGAGGTGTGCTACCAAAACAAGAAAGTTGCTACAACCCCCACAGATTCCCTGACTGCTGTAAAGAAAATAAAGCTGAAAATACATCTGCACATTTAGTAGTCAACAGCGTATATGACTTTAATGGGGCCCAAAAAGTTGACCCTATTCACCAGGTTGCATAAGTGTCTCACCTGGCCACATGGTTCACCACAGGAGCAAAGTTAGTGGGCCCGTAGAGCTGCACTGTCTTTAAACTCTGGTGGTACGCCTCTAAGATGCCTTCGATACCATTGCAGTAGGGATTTTCCATGTTTCCGTTCTGGAGAGCAGGAACACAGACAGTAAATCAATAACAGTGTCTGGGTAACAACATTCATAAAACAGAGCTCCAACTAGATCCTAACCAAACTCTTGCACAAGATCCTAGAATTACAATAAAGTCAATAAATTGGAAACACAATTTTTTCAGCTACACATCAACGCACAAATAAACCCTGATAAAAATCCATTAAAGGATGAATTAAAGTAGACTTCACCAGGGGGAACTCGTGGGACACCCGTCCATCAGGGGGCAGTTTGGCTCCAAATCCTAGAGCGGGGAACATCTTGTCGCTGTCGTAGTCCTGGATGATCTCTCCGACAGCCTTCAGAGCCATGGCGTAGGCGTTCAGCTGGTATGGGTTCATGTAATGCAGCGATGTAGACTGAGAGGGGTTACCTGTTGATCCATCAGTCAATCATTAGATCAAAGCTGAGTGGAGGGTTCAAAGATAAGACTCCAACAATACAATGTGCTGGTCTTTTACACTTTGCAATAAAATGACATTAAATAAGTAATTCCTTTTAGCTGCAGCCACTGATCACAGTTGTCAATTTCTAACGCCGAAGATGATGAATCATAACTTTTAATTTAGCTGTTTGTATCAGGGGCAATCCATCAGAAACAGTGGGAGGAAAGATCCTGAACATCTACCAGTGACAAATGAAGAGAGCACTTAGAATGATTGTCAGAGACTGTGGCCTTCACAGATATCCTCTCTATGATAAAATGACGATGGTGATTGTGGATTTGATTCAGATAATATTGCTGTTTTTGCAGTTTGCCAGATCAGGTCTCAGATCTGACCAACTGTAATACGAGGGATCTTATGAAGAGGTGTGTTACAGCAGATTTGATGTCTCCTTGCCGAAAATGCTTTATATTGCATCTTTAATTAGCACAAGTGCTTTCAATGCATTTTCTTTCACAATGGATAATTGTATAGTTGTCTTCGCAATTATAATTATGGAGACAACTCCCAGGAAAGCGGGGTGTCTTTCCTCTCACAATTTCTCTGCGCCTCACTTGTGTTTCAGCTCCGTTTTTTCAGATTCATTATTTAATGACGGTGGCCCAGCTGTCAGACCAAAAGCCCAGAACACTCATCTATTAAATACTTTTTGGTTTAGAAATAAAAATAAATAACTCAATAAAAAAAACTAAATTCTTCAGTGTGTTTGGAAATCTAAACATTGACAGAGCTGCTATAGTTACAGGTTCCAAGCAGTAATTGGATATCTGCAGAGTGGAGTAGGGGTTTAACGAATGTTCATTTGGGAAATGGTAAAGTTGGACTTTCCTCTAAAAGATGTGATTCAAAAACTCCTCTTGGTAGATACATCTTTCAGAGGACTGCAGTCAGGGGTAATTAATGGCATTAGTAGCGTAATTAGATTGGAGTTCACTTCCTTCCCACACTAAAAAGTCTTTATGTTAAATTAAGTGTTCAATAACAAATAGGGTACCTAATATAACCTTTATTTAGGTTGTATTGTGTTTGTAAATGTGCCATCTACTATATGTGTGTGTTTGTGGGTGTGATTGATTTTGAAATCAGTAAAGCCACAGTCAGAGCACTCCTATCTGTTCTTACCAACCCTCCACACACAAACACACACACACACACACACACACACACACACACACACACACACACACACACACACACACACACACACACACACACACACACACACACACACACACACACTCACCATTAGATGCTGTGAAATCGATGGCCACAGTGAAATTGATCTGCGTCCTAGAAGAGGGATGGAGAGGACATGGAAAAAAACTTCAACGACAGAAAACAAATAACATGCCAAGCTTCATTAAATTCCAGTGGTCTCGCAGGCTATCGCACACACACACACAAACACACACTTTCTCAAACCAACAAAACGTGACAGGATAATCACTAAAGATGAGCAACGCGATATATGAAATATGGGAATTATTTCTTATGAGGATATAGATACAAACAGATAAAGATTTAATATCTCATTTCAATTTCTCGTCTTCAGCTGCAACAACACAGCAGGCGCTCAGTTGTTAGATCAGATTTAAACAGTTACACTCCTCAGATAATCTTCGGCTCCACCAGGAGGTGCAGCAGGAGGTGCTGAAGAGCCTGAGCTTGGTAACAAGCAATTAGACTGATGGAGCACTTAAGAGCAAATCATAATCCAATTTTCCCTGCTGATGAAGCACTTCGTTCTTCTTGTTAATTAATGAACGCGAGACGAGGCCCGCAGGGGCCCAAAGCACAGACTCTCACGAGAGCCACCAGAGAGGAAGTCTAGGGAATAATAATAAAATTGACAAATTAAAGATTCACATTAACCTTTAGGATTAGGTCGGGGGCAGAGAATATACCACAGCCTGACCCTGCTAACCTCAGTATTAATTATACTACATTTGATTAATTCATGAGTCCTGTGGAAAGTATTAGATCTCATGGGAACACATGTGCGCTATAGGAAATGGTAAAATTGATTCTCCTTTTTTTCTCCTTTGGAATAAAGGTTTTAGGTGTGGTTTCCCCATCTACTTTGTGTTTGTGTGAGTATGTGTGTGTGTGTGTGTGTGTATCTCAGACTCTTGTCACTTGGATGAAGACTCAGCTTTAGTTTTTCCTTTATTCAACACCACTTAATCCTGCTTGAAATCAATAGGATAAACGCCAATAAAAGATAATGTTCAGGTTATTAACCTAATGTGCGAGCACTGAACCAGTATCAGAGTAGAGACATGGCCCCAGTCCTTATACTCCAACAAATAAAATGTATCAATTTAATTTATTCTTATCCTCTTATGATTACAGCGGTTTTCAATTACGATACGACAACAAGGTTTCATATGACACAATATGATCATGATATGATACGATACAGTAGAATATGATACAGTATGCAAAGCTGGGTTGCGGTATGATATGATGCAATATGGTATTATGATAGTATGGCACAAGATGATACGGTACGGTGAGTTGCAGTTTGATACGATCGTTTACAAGAACACACGTTACAATTTGCTGATCAGGGCTGGTGCCAGGAAGATAGATTAGAAAATAAAAGCTCACTTCTTATCAAGATAAAAACCCTCTAGTGCCCAATGTTTCAGCTTTAACAGCAAACATAGAGAAGACCATCAAACAGCAAAGAGCTGGGGCTGTTATTGTGACACACTTTCTTGACTTACATCCATTTACTAAATAGCAAGAGGCTCCACGCTTGTAAGAAGCAGGTTTTCTGATATGTCATTCAGCAAATGGGGCCAAACTGATGAGGATGATATTTTTTGAAGTGAGGCCACTAAACCTTAAGCTCATTGTATCATAGATCAACCAAAGCCCCGAACTGCCAGTGGAATCTGTCACACTTGTCAGCTCTGCCACAGCCCATAAAACCCCTGACAGCCTACCCGCTGTGATGGGACAGTGCAGATCACAGCTCTGCCCATCTCGCCTGGAAGGCACACATCACCTGAGAGTCACTTGATATTCCCAACCTCCTGCTCTGAAACTAAACCCAGGTCACAGGACTCATATCCCCTTTGAAGACACTTTGCCTTCAGAGAGCTCATTTCAAAGTTATTCAGCAGACATTTCCCTCTAAGAAAATACACTATAAATAAGTTTAAGAAAGTTGCAGTGGAACAATTTACTTGTGCCATCATATTAATAAGATTATTATTATTATTATTATTATTATGACATGGACATGTGCACATGTATCATTGAGCATTTCAATCCTTAGATAATATAATAAAAATATTAGTGTGGTAAGAAGGTCATCATAGTATTTGGTTTGGGAGGATCACCCACCATTAGTGTGCACTATACTAGACCACAATCATTATCATCCCGCACAGGCTAAAGTTAAACATAAAATATCCCTTAACTCCCGTATTTGATCAAAAAAAACTTCCTTTCCTTCACTGAAAATTCCATTGATATATGATTGAAAAGGAAACCTCATTAACCTTATTATTTTTGAATTGCATCACACAAGTATATTAGGATGCCAGTTATGGTTTCTTTAGCTCTACAGACGATCATGTGCACTCACCCTCCTTTAATGTAATCTAAGAAAGTAAACTCGGACTCCACAGAGAACGAGAGCAGGGTCACCTGAAATGAAAGACAAGGAGAGATTTGATTAAACATAGGGATCCTGAGGTTTTTCCTCTGAGACGCCAATAAACTTTTACATCTCAAATCGGTTCAGCACTTGACACTCTCTCTCTGGAAAAAGATGTGAGCCGGCTGCTTTCTGATGAGTGATCTATTTACATTGCCACAGAACAAAGTTGAAGCGAGGATGAGACATGTTACTGGCAAGCCCACACTTCTGGGGTAAGTTGTGTGAAAGTTTGCGTCTCAATCGGTTGATACAAACTGTGGTATCTCAGACTTTGTGTCCTTCAGGGTCTGCAGACTCTTCAGCCTTCATTCTGTCCAACTTACACATTTCACTGCTGCTTTATATCTTTACTTAATTCCTCTACGTACAATTCCTTTCAAAATCGTTAATGACATTGTTGCTGAATTTTCAAAACCACAAAGAAAAGGATTATGTTTTAATGATTTAATTAATTGTTTAATCTTAGAGTCATTAAAGAGGGAATTAATTGAACAGAATAGAGCTAAATGTGGAGCAGAAAAGAGACAGTGTTAGTCCTCATGAGCTGCTGGAGACATACTCACTGTTCCAGAGTTGACATATTTCTTTTTCTTCATTTTCTTCTTGGTATTTATTACCTAAAAATAATACAGAAAGACAAACTATTTACATACATTCACATATTTATGTTAGTATTCTGCATGATTATGAAGTGTGTAAGACTATGTACTACACTATGGTTTTTTTGTGCACAGATTTAATTTTCAAACTTTGACACAACCAACCTCTAATCCATCCAACCATGTGTACCCTGTTCTTTTAGCTCCATTCTAATATCTTTTTACGGAATTTGAATTACTGGAAAATGAATGTCAGACAAGACTTGATGGGTGAGACAAGCTTAGGGTGCAGGACTTATTCACTTCACCAGCATTGTGTCGGCTCAGGAAAAAGAGAGAAAATGTCAATCCAGAGACCAGAGCCGTCTCAGCTCATTACCTCCATTCTGTACGGCTGGTAGGCATGAAAGTGACAGCCCCTAATTTAACATGGAGAGATGGCAATTTGTCTGACACACTCAACAATTTGTTGATGCAAAAACTAAAGGGCCTTTCAGTTTCACTGGGGAGAAGAAAGGAATCAAGAATGGTGAATAATGGAGCTGACATCTAAAAGACAGGTATTTGTCTTTCAGTCAAAGGTCATCCAACCGCAGAGGCTTGACAGCAGATGTCCTACTTTACAGTTATATTTAGAGTTTCAAATGTGGGAACACTCAAGCCCACATTTCCTTAAAGATTTACCAAACCAAATTTTTATAGGCTAAACAAAATATAGGGTAATTTTGATGAAATAAAACACATTTATTACATCTATAAATTATTTAGGCTAGTATTGTTGGCTATCAAGAGACAAAGTAATGAGAAATATTGAGATATAGCTATAATTTTCAATCCCCTGGATTGATCTGCTATTAATCCTGTTACCTTCTGTTGCTAATACCTCCACTTTTATGCGTTTAAGCATCCTCGTGATTATTGTTGCGAAACAATTTTTAGATTTTTGGAAAACATGGGTGAGGAAACAGCTGCGTGGGGGAGGTGAAGAAACTTGCAGAAATATTTTGTAAAGACTGGTATTGGAGTGATTCCTTTTATAAAAATGCACTTGTTTGCTGGAGGAATGTAGGATACCGATGTGAAGGAATGCACAAGAGAAATGGGAAACAGCGCTGTCAAACACAGAAACCTCACTTGTGTCAGAAATGGGAACCAAGCCACCCGATGTTCAGGGAACCAACACACACAGTTTTGAACAGGAGCATCAGTGGAATTACTCACCTCGTACACATTGAACTGGCTCTGCCCTCGAGCTAGCTCTCGGTAGCTGGTCGTATAATCCCCGATGAAGTCATGGCTGGGAGATGGAATAAAGTCGAAGAACACCAGTGAGTAAGAAAAACAAATATAAGGCACAAAAAAAAACCAACAAGATGGAACTTTGTGACAGGAAATGTTTCGTGAGTGAAAATATCGAAAAGTTTTTCCTCAAATCATAAACATTTTGAGTCAATTGTTGATGTTATTGTTATTGTACGTTTCCTCATGTCAGTACCAGCAGTGATGGCTGGATGTCAGACTCACCTGCCATCCCGATCCCAGTCATACACCTCCACCTTGATTGTTCTGAAATGAAAATCACACATGATAACTAACAAATACATATCACCACATGGGCTTTTTCTGGAGCTCTCAATCAATTCATATGATCCCTACAAATGTTCCTAGTTGAAAAAGAACTTGGAATATTCTCAAATCAACAAAGATGATAAGCCTTCAAACAATTCCTCAAAAAAATGGAAATTATAACATCTTTAAAAGCTCCGGAACCGCGTCCAATGAACGTACCGTAAACAATATGCAATTACCATTTATCAAAAAGGAACTAATCTTAACAAGATGGAGAGAAAGTTTGTTTGCTCTTTCAGTCCACCTTTCACTTACAGTTCTGTATTGCCCATAAGACTGTGACAGCCAGAGTGGAAACTCATGTAAGCACAGAAACAGAACAGTAATAATGAACAACCAATAGGTGTTGCTTTCTAATGTTCTGTCCTCTGCTGCTTCAAACAACAGCAATAACAGATGCCCTCTGGTTGTATTCTTTATAAACAAACAAGAGTTGGGTATATTTGCATGTTTCTCACTAAACTACATTGTGTGTGTGTGTGTCCTTGAGGTCTAACAAATGCTATTGGTGTATTTTCTCTATCATAAAACCTTTTCAAAGTTGATTTAATAAACACACAGCTGCTTTACTGCCTTTTTTGCTAAGTTTTTGCCACCACCGTACGGATGGATGGTATAAAACAAAAAAGTGGTTAAGGTCACCGACATTCTTGCCTTTAACCACATTTGTGTGAGCATCATGGTCATCTTACAGGCCCTGGGTTCAATGGGAGTAATGCTATGTTCTAAAAAATCAATCCATACCGAGATGCAGTACAGCACATGACAATCCGAAAAATAATGCATCCTCTGACTTTGCATAACAAAGATAAAACAAGTGGTAAAATCGTGCTTCACAGTTTCCCTCTAAACATTCTATAATATAAACTTACTCCGTATAAGAATAGTTCACATGCGGTGTTGTACTAATCAATAGACAATAAAAGCAAAGTTTTAGAAACATTTACCCAGGGTTCCTTCACATGACAAACGTGTGGTTGTCAGAGCATTTAAGTAATTCAGTGCATGTCTAAATAGGTGCTGTAATTAGCAACAGCTTCATTAGCTTCGTTAAAGCTTGGAATGAACGAGGACAGACGGCAGTAACAGGTGTCTGACATGGAACTCCACAGAAACCTTGGAGTTTAATGGCTAAATACTCAAGGCTCACTTTGTACACACTGTTTTGGTCTATAATGACTGAATGATTCACTGAATATATCAAAATCAAATCACAAAAGATATTATTCCTGAGTCCATCGATATAATTCAATCAGTTTTAAACCTGCAATACTTGACAGTATCTGAGCAAAGCTTCATCTCACACAAGCGAAAAGCCAGCTTGGAAAAGGCACTCCCGCAAAAAAATGATTTTTGAAATCTTTAAAAACGTAAATCATCTACCAACATTCAAAAGAACATCAGATGAAAACACTATAACAACATTTAACAAAAATGCAGTTGACCCGATTTGTAACTGGTTTTATATTGGGCCAAACAACGGACTGGACTAGTGGATCATAATGACACAGAGATCATAAATGAGTGAATAGTGACTCCATTCCACTTGGTGGCGATAATGTGCCTTTAAGCTGGTTTGCCAACTGCTTGTAAACGCTAGTTAACAACAAGATGCAGATAGGTGGCTCCATCATCTGTAGGACAACTGAGCGACACATCCTGGTTTTATTTCTCACAATCACAGTCAACTCTCTTGGCCTCATACAACCTATTGCCAAGGCTACATCCACACTACTACCTTTTCAAACGCATCAACTCTGCTATGTCCATACGGCGTCAACACTACTCTGGCAATTTAGGGCCGCTAAAACTGAGAGGTTTTGAAACACTGCTGTTCTCGCTTTCGTTTGAAAACTCTGGGGCAGAAACAGAGATATCTGGAAACTATGACACAGACACTCATGACCGCTTGTATATTGGGTATTTTCGGTCACAACAGCCTTCCAAGATTTGTCAGGCTCCTATCCAATGGCCCCCTTCAGGAATAATTAACCAGTATTCTCCAGAAAACGAAACAACTGCAATCGAGATAAGCTATTACTTGAGCAATCTGCGGCAATACCCATGTCCGGCAGGACGTGCGCGCATTAGTAAAAGCCATTTTCAAACAAAAATGCAGAAGTATGGATGTAACCAGCTGCCACGTCCTCTTTCCTTGTCACAACAGAAAACATCTGAACTTTGTAGCAAACAACATCTTCCCTCTGCCTCTCCTCTTATTGAACCTTCTCCACACAGATCCTTAGGCTTATTATGTAGATTGTGTTGTCTGCTTATTAGTAACCTAATACAACTGGGATTCAGTGCAGTTGCGCCCTGAGCACAGGTTGCTGATGCAGGCTAGTTTTTAATATGCCCGAACCTTTCATTATGACAGTTCAGCCCGTTTCATGTAGATTCAAACTAGTCTAAGCAAAAACGGAAATCCTCCTGACTATAAAATGCAGCAGAAACAACGTCTCTGCAGAGTGTGGGGAGCGAGAGGAAAAACTTTTTTGTTGGCACTTTCATTCCTGAGTCACATTGATCTCAACCCTGTGTCTCCCCCTCTCTTCCAACTTCATCTTACACTAGAACTGACACCAGCCCAGATCCAAAGGAAATAGCAGCAAGCGGCACATCAGACACTCGTTCCTGTCACTGAGGAATTGAAAGATGCCTGAAATAAGCCCAACTTCCTCCCTGCCACCTGGAACCTGTCGTTCTGCGGTGACAATTTGTTCTTTTGAGGTTATCTTCAAGGCTCTGAGCGAGGGAAAATGTGCTTGTCACCTAGGTGGTAGAAACATGATGCTCCTCATCCAGCATGAAAAAAAGAGAGAAATAGAGGTAAATAACAATACAGGAAGAGATGGCAGAAAAGGAGGAGGACACAATTTGAGAGGCAGCCATCCCTCTGCAGTCTGATGTCTATGCAGAAAAGCATTTTAGTTCCACAGGTGTAAGTGCAGCACCTTGTCACATTAGAGCATCTTGTCACATTAGAGCATCTACCATCATAAACTTTTTTTAATTTGTATCCTAAAGAGTGAGGCGCTGAGATTCTCAAGAGGCCCCTTGAACTATCAGAACAATTTACACTCCTAAACTGATCTGCCAGAAGATATCTCCAGCTGCTATTCAAAGGTAATGAACAGCAATTATCTTCAGTAATGGAGGCACATATAATTGAGGAGGACTGCATTTAAAGGGGAGCAGTTCATCAGCTATGATCTGTTGACAGGGATAAAAATAGACAAAATTTGAGGTGGGCCACGGTATAAAAACAACCTGATTAATTAGATGGTTTTAATTAACATTAAATATATATATATATATATATATACTTTTTAAACATATATACTTATAGAGAGGAAACACATACAGGGTGTGAACGATGTATGCATAGAAAATGTGGATAATTAAAATGTCCTCACACATTGATAGTTTAGCAGGAGGTCCAGTGCAACAACTTGCCTTATATTTCTCTCTTCAATTCACACTCTGCCATGCTCCTCTCCTGGACTTACTCATCTGGAACACGCCCTTTGACATATTGGATTTCTGTTTATTTTTCCTTCTGTTACACTGTAAGTGTACTTGCCTTCTCTTTTCTCCTCTCCTATATTTCTCCCCTCTCCTTCTCACCTCCTCTCCTATTATTTTTCCTACTCTCTGCTTTTTTTATTTGCCAAAATGTAGTCTGTCCCTCCCCGAGGAGAGTGAATGTTCATATGGAGATGGATTTGTTCACGGATACCTTGGTAACTCACCAGGGACTCAACTAGAGCTTGTTCTGTTGAAGGACGGCCTGCCTAATCAAACCGCCACCCAGACGCCAGCTGACAAAGGAGGGCTGTCGTGTTTCAATCCTGGTGTGTGATTGTAAGATACTTAAAAAGCTTTTAACCAACAGATACACACCCACAGATATAAAGATATATTATGTAAATAGTTAATATGTAGGTTTTGTTTTCCTCTGCGTTTGGTAGTGTTTGTATAATGCTGCTACCTAATAAACACTCATTTCACTTGGAATTATTCTTGGAACTAGATGAAAGAATGAGGCATATTTATGGGACTGACATTTATGAGTGTGTTCAAGTAAGAGCAGTCTGATTAAATTTAAGGGGACTGTTGGGCCTTGGCCAAAGTGTGTGCTCTTCCGAGGTGCTGTGTTTATAAAATAGGAAACTAAATGAAAATAGTCTCAAACGGATCACACTTTTAAAACCTAAGAACTTGTTGAACTTGTTCCAGCTTCTCCTTTCACTCTTTGATGCATAAAATCCGTGGAACATGTCCAAACTTAAGTGCTTAATGTAATTAGAGCAAAGTTAATCATCAGCAGTCGTCCACTGACACACTTGTGCAGGCAGGTGCTCTCAATAGAGAGAGGTGCCTCAGTGCCTCCTCCAACATTTGCTGGACTTGAAATGAGAGTTAGTGCCAACCAGATAATGAGTATGAGGAAGCCACAGGCAATGTCTCTCCTACTAATGAAGGTACCAGAGCCAAAAATAAGTAATGTGCACCTTGTGTAGCTATTCTTACCGTTCAGGGTCATATCATTTTGCACATCCTACTTGTTATCTGATTTGGGAGTTCGTTCATACATCCAATATGTTGTTTGAAACAACATATTTTTGTGTGCATTATTGACTTGCACATAAAAAGTAATGAATGTAAAACATCACATTTGAAAAACTCATCACAACATAAATAGTGTCTGTGTTAATAAAGATGAAATGTGCCAAAGTCTAATGAAAACAGCCTGAGTGGGTGAAATGGTGACTGAAACTTCTATTGAAGCTCCCACTAGTGACAAACTTATGTGAGGCTTAGGCAGCGATGGGACTGTAACATACCGAAATTATCACATGAAACAAATATGAATTCAACCTTTCCCTCATGGTTTTCCATCATTTGAGGTTTGACAGCAGCTCTTTTGACTTGGAAATCTTGTTGCATCCTTTTCTTCTACAGTTATCTAATGGTGTTGGACTGGGAAACAGTCCTGTCTGCATGGGTTTTCTCTGGGGACTCCACCTTCCTCCCTCAGTCCAAAGACATGCAGATATGGGCTAGGTTAATTGAAGTCTGTAAAATGTTTGTTAGGTGTGAATGGTTGTTTGTCTCTGTTGGTTGACCCTGCAATACACTGGCAACTTGTCCAAGGGATGCATTTAGATTGGGTTCAAACGTCGTGCGTTGTGTTTTGTGTCCTTTAGTTGACTAAGGACTCTATGTAATATAAACTAAATAAAGCCTCTAAAAGGGAAATTTTTTACTTATACCAATCATATCTGTGGTATTATATTTTGTATTCTGTGCAAATGATGCAACTGTGAATACCTTTAAGAAATGCTCATAAAAATACTTAGAAGTGGCATTAAGGCTCTGATTATATTCATCTCCACAGAAACAATCAAGCTTTCCATTGATGCGTCTTGGCCCATTTCTTCGATGGGGAACAGTGAGCATCCACTCGATTTGGAGGGGGCGGGGCATGTCGATTTAGCCCTTAACAAATACTCTCTGGTATCGTATTCAGCCAAAACTGGCAGACTGTATTCAAATGGTTTGCTAACACTCCGTTTATCAACAAACTGATTATTAACCACAGAAAAGCTCCCTGTTTCATTCAAACATATATATATATATATATCTTATTCAGCGTATTCATATTTTACGGGCACCACATTAGCACTTTTTTTATCACTGGAAGCTTAGATAGATGTAAACATTAATTTTCGAGGTCCTGGATGATAATTCACCATCGTTGAGGTTGAAAAAAAATAATTCATGACCGCGTCTCTAATTAAAAGGAGAAACAGATATTCTCACTTCCACCTCCAGAAAAAGCAACCTCACAACAATGACACAAAAAGTTTATTCCTCAACTCCTCACTAGTAACAATCTGTTTATAGCACCGACTTGGTGATATTTCAAGTCTTGCAGCATTTCAGGCTGTTTCAGCTTGTGCCTTGTCACATTTCATTATGCTCATCCTTCCTGTGCATGTGTGTGTGTGTGTGCGTGCATGCAGGAAATTCTGCATGGCATAGGAGAAGTCTATGATTTGCCTTTGAAGTCCCGCTCAGTCCCTCGTGTATGATTGGATCTGACAGGGCAGTGACCCCTTCTTGGGCTCATGTGTAATTGGTCGGTTCACACGGTTTCACCTAAACTTTCCCAAGTATCAGAACGTTTTTGAGGCAACCACGTTTGTAGCTGTCTCTCCGTCTTTCTCTCTTATTTCTCTCAGTTTTCAAACAGGTTCTGTGCGTTCTCAGTAATTAGAGGCAGAGACAGAGAGAGAGAGAGAGAGAGAGAGAGAGGATACAGTACGCCACATGAAATATCCCCACCCCCTATAAAAAGTAATGTGTCTGTCACTCCTGTTTCATCTTCACTCGGCTCTCCTTCATGATTTAGGTGGTTTTCTTCTCAGCACTGTCTTTTAAATTAGAAGCGAGCAGATAAGCTGGGAGAGAAACGAATTCCTCCCCCCTTTGACATAACATGCCTACATTAATTATTGGCCTGTCGAGAAGCGCGAGCCATCATTATTTTAGATATCTAGCTGGTAATGTGCCCCTGTGTTGCCGGGCCAAAGAGTAAAAAAACAAAGCGATGATGGACAGAGAAAATTCACTGTATAATTTTTCATTTTTAAGTTAATATTAAAGTGATTCATCATACACTGCTTTAACATGAGCAATGTCCCCATGCTACCATTCTGTCGGTACCCCTGATGAGCTTTCCTGTCTTTCCTGTCTTTCTTGGAACATGTACCATTCATTATAATGATGAGAGTGGCAGATTTACCACATTTTCCTTGTGACACAGTGGGGGTCAAATCAGGTTTTTGATGAAAGGACAATCTAATCATGGATACACTATGGTTTATCACACAATTATGGGCTATATTTATACACCATGTCATTTAATGACTGACATGTCTTGAAAAGGGTCCTTGACATTGAAACATCAACCTTTTTAATAAATCAATGCAGAGGAAATGTGCAAGAACTTTCTTCTTAAAAATTTGGAATCACTACTGTTAGTATGGTAATTTAGCTAAGAGCAGCTTCATGAGCTGATTGAAAACGCTATTGTCTCTCAGCTGACTCACTTGGAAAATGTAAAACCAATGTTGCACTTGATTTATGATCGAATATCTATCAACTAATTCCTGAGATCTGTCTGTGTGTGTGTCTCACATATCTCAACAATCGTTCATCTTATTACTTTCATACTAGATATGTGTAAGGGCCCAAGAAAGTGCAGTGTCGAATCTGGTACAATTTGGAAATTCAAATTTATACATTCAGTATCAATAAACTTTGAATAAACAGGTGACCAGCAACAGTGGTGGTTAAAACAAAGAGCAACAACCACTGATTCTCCAGTTTGTGGTTCTGTACCATGTTGAGTTTCACCGAACCTTGAACGAAAAGGTGAAAAAGTCTCTGTGCTGCAGCATCAGGATTCTGCAGTTGATCTTAATTTTGCGCAGCTCAATTATTGCAGTTTCAGAAAGAAAACTGCAAACAGCATTACCACAGGAGAAGTAAACAGCCCATCCCTAATGAGAAGGTTTAGAACGGGGCAGTACACTAGTACATATAAACACCAAAAGATTGGTGTGCACAGCGCAATACAGCCCCATGCATACACACAGCCTCAACGTGTACACAACGTTTTTGCTCATTACAGTTGCTTAGATTGTGTTAAAATAGTACATTTTTATCGCAATGTTATTATCTTTAAAGGGAATAGTGCTGATCACAGAAACAGCACAAGGAGATGGGTGGAGATTCGAAGAGGATCGTTCTTCCTTGACCTCTGCTTTTCTGGGAAAATAATAAATCTATAAGAAGGCGTGTCCAAAGAACACAGTGGTTTTGTATTAATGTGACAATGGGAATAAGGGGACGTCTAACACTGCAGCGTGTTGAACTGCTATTGATTTCTACTGGTTTAACCCTTCGACCCTCGGGTTGTAGTAATGGCTGTCATCAGTATGCAGTTTGTCAGTCAGAGACATTCTGATTAGAGCCATGAAAGCAGTCAATTGATTGATCCTAGCAGAAATCAATCAATGTAGAGAATGTCAACAGCACCAGCGGGAGATATGCTGCATTGAGTCAAGTGCAGCAGAGAAAGGATAAACAGCAGCTGTCAAGATCAGAGAGTGCAAAGAACTGGGTGGTGGTGATGGTGGTGGTGGGGGGGGTGGCGGGGTTGCATTGTACCTGTCATAGTCTCCATTGCAGAGGGCTCGTACCGGGATAGTGAAAGGCTGCCACACTGGGTTTAATGTGTTCTTCACCACCTCTGTCTTATGGCAGATCGTAAACCTAAAGGAGGAGGAGGGGGAGGAGGAGGAACGTTAGGGGAGAGACAGTATTATTAGTCAATACTCTAAGCCAGGAAAGAGAGAGAATAATATGCAAATTAAAGGAGGGGAATGTATGTGAAGAGATGGAAAAAAGACTACGTGAAATCCTGAGGTGACAGGAGAGATACCTGAAATAGGGCTGTACCGAGCTTTGTTTACTGCTTGGCCTGTATCCCAGCTATTTGTGAGTTAGACCACAGGGAACAATTTCATATTTCCGTCTGGCTTTTAAATCCTTCCCCTTGACCACCAGTGTGACAATCACATGCAAATGGCTTTCTGTGACATCTGAAATGTGTGGCAGAGCAACGCCTCATGAATTCCTATCAAATACCCCGAGATGTCCCTTCCAAAAGCAACAATGCGTGTCACTGTTGTTGAATTCAAAGCCTTGGATTTCTTGCGCTCCACTAAGTGCCTCAAGCCTTTTAGAACACTGCAAGTCTTTTAGCCTCACAGCTTTTTAATTTGTACCCCCTCCCTCTGGCACAAGCAGCAGATAGTTCTCGCACTTCTGTGGGGATCCATTTCCTACCCTCTTATATATGAATAAAAATAATGAGGAAAGCTACAAGATGGCTAGCAAAGCACTTGCTGAAGTATCGCCAGCTAGATTGGGCTGACGCTGCCACAATTGCAGAGCCCCTTGGGAGGCTGCATAGCGCACTGAGAAAGTGTGAGGGGATGGGAGAGAGGGATGCTTCCCTGAGTGAACCGCCTCAGGAACAGACAGGGTTTTTCCAGATGGAAAATGCAGATTGTGTTTTTTTCCTTGCTTTTATGCCTCTTGCGTTAACTGCCTGTCTTTTTTATTTGCTCTCCCGGAGTCATTTATGTAATAGTGTATAGTCACGGGAGTTGCGGTCGCACTGACCAATGATGCCTGACTCGGTGCAGCCTCTTAAGTTGTGCATGCCTCAGTAACCACTCCTCTCCCAATGGACAAATTCAGGTTTCTCTCTTCCACACTGTTTGTCCTCTGATGTTTCATCAGTGATTTTCGTATTGATTATTTATATTGTAGTGTACAGTGGGGAGGTGGTTAGCACTATCGCCTCACAGCAACAAGGTGCCGGGTTCAAATCAAATGTGGAGTTTGCATGTTTTACGGCTATTCCAGCTTCCCTAGATTGGGGCTAAATTGACCAAAGGTGTATGAATGAATGGTTGTTTGTCTCGATATGCCTCGACAAACACTGGCAACCTGGCCAGTGTATTCCACCTATAGCTCAGCTGGGATTGGCTCCAGCTCCCCCTGTGGCCCTCGGAAAGATGGGCAGGGATACACCTGATGCAACCTATGCATGTACCTGCAAGACTAAATGTGGTATTTGACAGCTTCTCCCTTTGAAGCTGGATGAGACATGTTTGCGTTATAAGTGATGTCATCACTTTCAAGACACGTGACTGATGAAACACATTGTGATTTGCCGAAACACCCAGAGGAAGCACATGCATTGCAGATTTGTTTTCATGTGTCTCAAAACCTGTCCCCTGCAATTCTCCTGCGACACATCTGCTGTTTAAACAGATGTTATAAGAAAATACTTGTTCTAATAAAACCAAACTACATCAAGGACTCACGTTCCATCCTCGTTGCTTCTGTAAAAGACCATGAAGGGGTCTGACTTTCCAAAGAAGTCCTTCTTGTCGAGCTTGTTGGCACAGAACTGCATAGTGCCGCTGTCCTGCAGGGGAATATGGAAATGAGGTAAGAGGAATTAGACATGAATTTGGGAGTAGGGAAGGGTACCATTGCTTTTTTTCATAATTTCCGAATAAATCATAATTTGTGTGTGTCCTAATTTCCCTTTTTAGACAACTTCTTCTGTTTTAACTCAGCAGTTTAATGAAAAAGATTAATTTGGAGATACGATAATGTTGTGTTCAGCGGATCAATGTTGGGTGATCTTTTAACGTCAACCCCGTCACATCAAATCCACCATGAGTCACAATATCTGCTGGAGATGAGCCGAAATGGGCTTTAGCAGGAGGGTAAGAGAACTCAATGTTCAGTGCTTCCTTTCCACACACACACACACACACACACACACACTGCAAAAGATGCAGCTGAAAAAGGTTACAGAGGGCTCAGAAGGCACTATTTTATGATTAATATCATAGAAATTATTTTAATATATTTTGGTAAAATGCACTTTTCACATCCGTGTAAGGATGTTGCTGTCTGTTGTTTCAGTGTGTTTTGTGCTGTGTGATTATCACCTCCACATATGCTCTCTATGAACTACTGGCCGGCAGCCAGTGCACTCCAGCGTTATCTATAAAAACAACCTAATGTTCCACCAGTAGTATGTGTGTGTATGTTTGTTTGTGTGTGTGTGTGTGTGTGTGTGTGTGTGTGTGTGTGTTCTGTTCAAGTATGCAGGAACCAAACCATTGTTGCATATCCACCCACCAGCAGTCCTGCTAACATTACTGCCAGCTGCTTACCAAGTCTAATTCTACGATGAGTAATGGTCGTCAAACTAACTTCTTGTGATACCCGTCAAAGCATCTGGTGAGCATCTGATGCTTCGAGAGCATTTCAGCCTCAGGGAAACATCAAACACAAATTACATTGTCTGTTTTGGGCTTTGTGTTTCTCATGTATGTCGAGGGCTGTTTCTTTTCTCGATGTAGTCAAAGAACAAGTTCATGTGCTTATGTATGAACATTTCCAGACCTTTGAATTATTTTCACGTTAAGATGTTACACAAAAAAAGAAATATTAAAATACTACGATTTAGGTGAAAGGGATCTATTGGCAGAAATTGTATATAAAATAACCCTAGTGATGTTTTCACAACAGTGAGTTTCATCTAAACTGTACAAATTGTTGTTTTCTTTACGTTAGAATGGGTAACTTTATAAATACATTATATTTACATCTGAAGCGAGTCCTCTCTACAGAGCCCGCTCTGGACAAACTAAAGACTGTGTTTTTATGACAACTGAAGGCTCCACAGGTTCTCCTTCATATTTGGACGGAGAGGGTGCTTGAGGGGTGTTCAGCTGCAACATGGAACTTCACCAATGGAAGTCACTAAATTCTATACACTGAACCTTTAAATCAGAGTTTGGGTTCAGGAGTTAAGAAGACTACAAGATCAATTAATTATATAGTGATTATCTATAAATGTACTTAATTGACTACACTGTCAGATGATTAGTGTAAATACAGCATGTAGGTTATTGATCAAGATCAATGGTTCTCCACCTCCAACATTCTTTTAACCTTATTTATTACGTGCTGGGTTAGGGTTAGGATTAAGAGACTCAGTAGTCGGGCAAAGCTACTAATGAGATAACCTAAAAAGTTTTTACTGATTTAGCATTAACACAGAAACACGTTGGCTTATCATATCCTAGAACACAGGTTTGAGCCTGTTGGCTTATTTATAGGTTGTTTTGTAGTATATGTTGTGTAATATGGACGAGTGTGGCCTGTAGAGCAGGTTGACCATTAACCAAAAGGTCACTGGTTTGATCCCTGGCCGCTCCCGTCCACAAGCTGAAGTGTCCTTGGGCGAGACACCGAAAACCCCAAATTCCCTCTGACAGCTGTGCCGTGTGTAAATGATATGTGATAGAATGGTTGAATGAGGCTTGTAGTGAAAATATTTTAATGTCGCAAAACATGAACATAATGATAACCCATTAAACATGCAGTGCATAACATTGGCCTCCAGGGGTCTCTGAATCAAAACGATAAATGAGACTCGGTGAACCAGCGTGGGATTATAGAAGTTGACCTCACCTGCATTGTCGACGTTGATGTTTATGGATGAGGTAATAATATCTTCATAATAACTTGAATTTATATAGCGTCTTTCAAGAGAACCAAGGACTCTTTAAATGTGTCACTAGGGCCACAAAAAAAGAAATGTCATCTCAACGGATGTGGGTGTTTTACGCAGGTAGTGGCTAATGTAGCATTAAGCTTTTATAAGAAGAACTCATTTAAATTGAATTTGTTGTTTCTAAAACCTCATATTTGTTCCATCCGTTTTTGGAACTTAAAGCTTAATGTTTCTCACATGAGAAGATGAGTAACACATATATCTGCACAAGCTTTCCTTTGAACACCAACTTGCTTCCTCTATTCAGAAATGACCACATTAAATAAGATCTGTAAAACTTATCTTAAGATATAACTCAGGAACAGCAGCTTCAATATTCATATCTAACGACTTGAGTTGAATTGTGCTATTGTAATTATCTTGGCTACGGTTAATCAGTTAATAAAGTTCTTAATGCACAGTGGTCTCTCTTTATGATCATTTTACTGTGTGTGTGTGTGTGTGTGTGTGTGTGTGTGAAGGCCATTGTGGATATAAAAGATAAACTAACAAACACTATAAAAATCCAAACACACATATCAGATAAATCAAAGACCAGCAGCAGATGCTGGTTTTCACTACAAAACAACTCTTCTTCTGGTGCTCTCTCTAACAAATAAGCCTGATGGTGCATTTTGTCCACATGTTGTTTATCATGAAACATGGAGCTTTTACCAAACCCCAAAAATAAATCACTTGTGTGCCGTTGAGCCTGGCACTACTTGTTTATCCCTGTTCTTGGCTCTCACTACGTGGCGGCAGTCGGGACCTGACTTATCTGGGCTGTAGCTAATCTCTGAAACACAGTGGGTTCATTACAGTACATTCAGATGCTATAACAGTAGATTGCCGTTGTAGTCGGAGCCTGAGGCCTTACACTGGGCAGCCATGGCGCCACTAATGATAGCTTAATAGCTTTTTAATGTTGCAGCTTGCACCTCGTGTCTGGCTGGGTGCCGAGCAGCAAATCAGCACGAGAACGTGTGAGGGGCTCAAGTGTGCTAGAGGGAGAGCAGGAGTGTTTCTGCACACATATGCCGCTTCCCATTTTAATGCCTGTGTGTGTCCTACCACTATGTCCTCTCTCTTTATCACACACAGCCAGGGAGCAAACACTCCCCCCCCCCGACACACTCATGAACACGTCCACTCCACTCCAGCTGCGAGAGGAACTATATCTCTAATCCCCCCCTCACCCTGAGGACAAACACACACAACATGTACTTTGACACAACCCCCCTGTACAACAAAGAAGAGAGCTCCCCTTCCCACAGTTTCATTCTCTTTAAAACACTCCTTTAAAGGAGTATCGGCTCCCATACTGCTCACTGACTTTTTCCTGTAGCAACAGATTTAATCTGATCCCTGATGCTTTCTGTTTCAACAAGTGCCTAATTCAACAAGTAACTAACTGTGACAATGTACTCGCTGCACATGAACGCAGTGCTCAGTCTTCCAGTTTAGGCTGCACCAGGTGGCAGCACTTATTAATGCTAAAGCCAAACCATCTTCAGTATAGGTCATAAATCCTGCCTCCTCCATGTTAGTAGATAGGACATTCAAATCATGGCAGGTTTATGTTAGTTATCATCAATCATGAAAACATCATGATTGACAGTTGATGCTGAGATCGAAGCAAATCAGTTTTATATCAAAATGAGAAAAATGAGACAACCCACATACAGCAATTTCACAATCAACAATTACATCACAAACTGGAGCGAAGCAACTGATCCATCACGAATGTCATCAGTGCAGCATGAAGCTCCTTTGTTGTCTTCACACAGTTTTTTCTAGTGTTCCTCAGCTCAATATACATTAATGGTGGCAGAATTAGGCACCATTTCCATTTTTGAGTTAGGAGGTGGAGGGACACACCATAAAAACCTCTGCGGTACTAATAAGCACATTAAAGCTATTTATGGTGAAGGAATGGGCTGGAGATATTAAATATGCATCAGCTCCTGCCTCATTAAGGCTCTGTGGCATGAACACAGACTCCTTCAAAGGTCTGTGATCAACAGCCGCTAATATGGAGAGAACCAGGCTATCAATATTTTAACAGAAAGGGGGGGCGGGGAGTTGACAGGTTATAGGTTGAGACACCCCCACAACCTCAGGGGAGTAATTGTGTTGTAAATGTTTGTGTCATTATGGAAAGGGAAGAGCAGTGTGTTTGTAGTCCAGGTATTACTCATGTTGTGGGGACCCAAATCTCTTTTTATAGTCACATTGTGGGGACAAAATGGAAGTCCTCATAAAGTAAATACTCGAATCTTACAGTGAAGACAGGTTTCGCGGTTATGGTTAGGTTAGGATTAGACATGTAGTAGTTATGGATACATTTAGGTTCCAGGAAATGAATAAATTAAGTGCTCAGTCTGAAGTCATGGAATCACAACCGTGTGTGTTTGCGTGTGTGTGTGTTAAGTTGAGTACGAATTCCACTTGCTCTAATTGTGCCTGAGAAAATGGGGAAATGATAAGAGTAAAGGTAGAAAAATTAGCTTTTTAGTATAAAGGGCAAACCAGTGTATTTTCAGTGAAGTCATTCTAGCAGGAATTAGTCTGAGCACATGTGTTTTTGTCTCTGGGAGTTATGGAGATGGGACAGTAGGATTTAACATGATAAACAATGACAGATGACTCTCTGCTGTTTGACTTGTAGCTTTGTTTGTTCAGTGCACACACACAAACACGTGTAGACAAATATAAATGATCCTCACCATTACTTTACTCCCTCCTCTGCTCTTTCCTTGGTTGAATCTGCTATTTTCTATATTTTTACATTGCTGCACAGTGTGAAGAGATATATAGAGGTCTGAATGAGTTTTAATAAATTCAAAGGAATATGCCGTACACTGTGTATTTGTATTACATGGTAATTTGTCATTTTGCCAAACTTTGGTGAAGAACCCAAATTACTTCAAAACATGCTTCTTCTCACAGGGTTCAGAGTCATGATTACCCCATTAGCACGACTCAAGCCATTTGAGATGAGGCAACAATTCAGCTCAAAATGAAAATATTTCATCTAAAGTGAAAAATCTGTGGTTTTCCTCACAACATGAGTGCACAATCTAAGGAGGTAAAAAGGAAAGAGGACACAAAGCGGAGCTTCTCGGGCTTTGAGCTCTCTCGCTTCCTTTCCCTCCCTCTCTCTACATCCCCATTAGCTGTTTATGGCCAAACACACGCTGCAAAACAGCCCAGTGATTAAATTTGAACAAATAAAGGGGAATGAAAATCCTCTTGGGGAGCGGGGGGGTTGTTGCATCAGCGAGTTCATATGGAGGAACTTTATTTCCCAGAGAGAGTGAGAGAGCACAGAGAGATGTGGGGAACCTGAGGTGGTTCTGCTCCCACTCTGCACTGCTCACACATCCTGTTGCAAAGTTAGAAAAATAAAACGTATTTAGTCATGGATCATTACATTTCTTTCCTGCCCCTGACTGTGACCATGGTCCTGTCGGAGTCAGTAATGCAGTTTGAATTCAATAATGAGGGCAGGAGCTGACAGTCAGTAGCATCATGAAGTTTCATCCATGAAAGTATGAGAGGGTTTTATAATTAGCAGTAACTGTTTGCCTCCTGTTGAGCCGGCACCTAATTTGTATCCGGTGCTAATAATGATCAGACCTAGTTCCCACTTTGCAAGTTGAAGCATTTTTTCAATAATAATTATTCAAAATACATTGAATAATGTTTACTTTTTAATTAAAACAATTAATACACTCAAGCAATTAAAAAGGAAAAAGTAGATGAGTTGGTGGAGGAGTGGGCTGTGTTTTTCAGAAATCCTGCAGAAATAATATTTCTGAGAATTACTTTGTATTGGTGGCCACAACATTTCTTATATGTATTGGAGAGACCGCAATATGTGTTAGAATATGTCTCTGTTCAAAGAGATCCTGAAAACGCCATCTAAAGAGGCGGTCATTCAATGTTGCCTAGGAGGCATTTAAGGTCACACTGTTAAAAGAAGGTGACCATGTGACCCTTACCATCTTCGATCGGGTCTGAGATATGGGACCACATGGGTCTTGGCTGCGTTCACATCTGAACTAAGAGCTGTCTACTTGTACCAGGTCTGAACACGGCCTTTCTGAAACTAACGATCCAACCTTTATACGTGGTATTATAGTAAAAAACCCTCGATAAGTAAAAACCCTAGATGAACTCGCACATATAACTCCTTCATTAAATTCCAACTTCTCATTTAGACTTCATAGAGATTAAAGATTAGAACACCAAAATATAAAATGTTAATTAGTGACTTTTAAGAGGTGATGGTAGGTATTTTTTTTTACCTTTGGACAAATCAAGGCTGTTTCCCCCTTATGCTACATGCTGAGCTAATAACCTATTGGCTCTAGATTCAGGTGGAGAGATGTGAGTGATCATGAGATTCTTATTGCAAATAAGTGAATTCTCATAATGTCAATTTTCCTGAACAGGGGTGTTGACCTGCAGTGTACTTGCTGTGGTCAGCTGGGTCAGTGGAGAGTAGGAAGAAAAACAGTTTATTAACTTGAGCTGCTCCTCATTCGATCGCTCTTTGATTAATTACAATTTCTGTATTTTAACTCATCAAAGAGGACTCTGAGTAATACATGTTTTTCCTAACACTTACATTTTGTAGAACCAAAAGTAGATGTTTATTAATAGACAACTTTTCTAGTCTCACATTTTACAAAATAATAACAGGATTGTTTGTGTTGCACATTAGGTTTGTTTCACAAGTATGCAAACATGTATTGTATTATATACACACACACACACACAAATATACACACATCCACCCACACAACATTGGGTCCATCATTACAAAACAAAGTATTTTGAAAAACCCAGAGAACCTTGTTTGAGATTATATTCAAATCAGTGTTGTTCCCATGCAAGGGTTAAATTATGGATAACGAAGCCTGGATCTACACAAGGATCATAAATGCATATAAATACTTCCTCTCACTCTAAAGAAGTTAAGCTAAAATTATCAAGAAATTAAAACAATTTAAAGATTACTCAGGCACATTGAAGAGTAAAACTGAGGGGCTGGATCTACTTTCAAGGTTCAAGACTACTGTCCTTTTTTTGGGATACATGGAGTTGCTGCCTCAATGCAAAAAACATGCAATAAAAACTTGCCATAGATTAGTTTGTGCAAATTCAAATTGCTTGGTTATCCCTGAAAGGCTGCTCGGGTCAGCTGCCTCTTTCTGTCATTCACATAAATGAGTTTATCTGACAAAGGGATGAATGAGCGTTGTACCGGTTGTGTTGCACAGAGGGATTCTGAACCTCTTCCCAGAGTTTATCCAAACATAGTCAGAGCTTAATCACTGCAAGAAACACCTTTTATCAAACAACTAGTCGTGTGGGTCATGGATTGATGTAAATGTGGATATATTCACTTTAGCTGCTCTCTGTATCTTTCAAGCCTAGATTCCAGCTGGTGACATCAAATACAACAAGGCTTTTTGCAGCTTGAACCAGGATTAGCCAAGTTTAGTGTGGTTGTGTTTGTATGTAAGAGAGTTTAGAGACATTCGTGAACTAGTGTGGGACAGAGGTGAAGGGGGTGTGCACGTGCATGCATGTGTCTCCACAGGCTGTAGGAGACAAGGTCAGGCAGGGCTGTGTTTTAATTAATCATTAGCCAAGTGGATTTTATAGTGACAATAAGAGCTGGTACATGCGGAGCATTAAATTATCCTGTATTGATTCACACTCTCTCTCTCCTACACACACTCACACAAATCTTTTTCTCTCCATCTTTTCACTGCTTGTTTGCTCACTCTCTTATGGTACCATCTCTTTAGCTCCCTTTCTCTCCTCCTCTGTCTCCCTATCTCTAGACCATTTCTCCCTTGTACTCCTGCTTTTCAATATCCTGTTCTTATCGGCACGCTGGAAGTCCAGTTTAGCATTCACAGCGTCCCTCCTCAGTCCTGGTTGAGGGGACCATTAGCCCTCACCCCATCATGTTCATGGGCCATTACATTAGACAGTGGGTCACTCTGCAAAGTGAGAGCAACTGAATCTGTTCTGAAAGGTGTGTGTGTGTCTACTGGTGTAACTGTGACAGATAGACTGATAGACAGACAGATACAATAGACAGACAGATAGATAGATAGATAGATAGATAGATAGATAGATAGATAGATAGATAGATAGATAGATAGATAGATAGATAGATAGATAGATAGATAGATAGATAGATAGATAGATAGATAGATAGATAGATAGATAGATAGATAGATAGATAGATAAATAGATAGATAGATAGATAGATAGATAGATAGATAGATAGATAGATAGATAGATAGATAGATAGATAGATAGATAGATAGATAGATAGATAGATAGATAGATAGATAGATAGATAGATAGATAGATAGATAGATAGATAGATAGATAGATAGATAGCACTTTTATTTATTAACCAGGCTTTGCAGACAAATGTTTGCCTGCTAATGTGTGTTTGGTAGGAGAGATCACTCACTCGACAATTGCTCAGCTCCTCTGCAGACAGGATGATGGAGCCACATTTCTTCCCTTGTATCCCTCTGTGGAGGAGAGAAAGAAAACAACAAAAGCCTTACGGAAATGGAAAGGAAATCTATTCCCTTGAATCTCCACTGATCAATCAGTGACACAAAGTCCTTCAGTTGTGGCGCATCTTTGACCATTCACAATCAGCACCAGTTTTTATTATCCTTTATTTATTATAACGCAATCAAACGTGTATTTGTGTGATAAGATCGTGTTACTGCAGTGGATATGTGTGTATGTATCTGTTTACAGTGCAAGTATGCCTTTGTCCAGTTATCTGAAGTGCCGGCAGACAGTTAAATAAGACATCATCTCTTCAGTCCTCCAGTCGGCTCAAGGTGACCGATGGAATTGAATTGTAACGCCAAGGAAATGAAATTCACACATGATGAAATGAGAAGTTGTAAGTGGAAAAAGTATAGAAGTGGAACAGCTATAAAAATCATTATTACAGTGCCAGCGAACAGTATCTATGAACATACTCTAGGGCAGACTTTCCACTAATGAATGAAAGAAACTTGGTCCAATACATTCAAAGTCCAGTCAAGCTAAATACTTCTAATGACAAATAATGGCTCTTTCCTGAAACATTCCTCAGACAGAGGAGGGTTTAATTAAAAGGTGGATGGTGCAACACTGTGGCTCTTTGTTCTCTCAAAGGTCAACACTGTCAAGCCCTCTGTTGGTCAACAGTGTGAATGTACTCAATGTGTAGATTTACTTCACAGTGACACTGACATCAATGAGCATTATCAAGAACCTTAGGTTTGCTTTTTAAATTGAGTGAGCAAAAAATAAACCTGTATTATTCAGTTAAATTCAGCTTCCATCAACTTAATAATTTGTAAACTCAGCAGCACGTGTGTGTGTGTCTGATTTGGAGAATCAAGTTACCAACACTTTCATATCATTCCACCTTCATCAATGTAACTCTTTATATTTTGGTTTCAATCAGAGCTTTTTTCTTCTGTCTCCAGCCTGTTCAGAATGAGACACCAAGGCTGTTACCATCCTGAAGAAGAGGGTTGTGTTTGTCCAACTCTCCTCGCTCCGCTGGCTCCTTATTAGTTTGAGTTGAAAAGCTCCTTTTTCATCTATAAATGCTCTTGCCCCTGTTTATATTAGTGAAAATAGCAAACTATCAGAGACCTGTGATCCTCTGATGATAGGCTTCTATATTCCTAACGTCTGGCTCTATGTTTTTCATTGAACTCTGCTCCTTTTTGTCCGTCTCAGACATCTGTCTCCCCTGAGGACTGGGATGTTTTCTGAGGTTATGTTGCAAATATTACTAGAATTCAGACACAGACAAAAACAATTTGCACCCATCTTCTTCTTCTCACTATGGAAAGATAATCACCTTATAACATCGGCCGCCTATCAAGGTCAGTTTTCCTGCAGGGAAATCACCTGCATTGTGCAGCTGTCGAATATAGCACAGCCACTCTGAATGAATTTATTTAGGTGCCACTTCACACATTTCATCAACATCATGGGATGCATTCCATTAACATTGTCGGTGAAAGAAAAAAAATCGTTGTTAGGAGATGGAGTTGCATCCAGATCAAACAGTTAATCACCTCTACATGTCAATGCCACTGCAGAATATGAATGTGTTGGATTATATACATTTTTCCATTAAATATAAACCAGGCACTTGTTTTGTTAGTACAAAGGCACATTTCATAGGAAATACTCAAGTGAATGACCATGTACTTGGACTGTGTATAAATGTTGGATGCTAGTGACAGTTCATAAAGTTTATGTTATAACTTAAATACTCATAGCAGTGGTTGCAATTTTCCATCAATTTCCACTTAAGACTGATGGACTCGACTTGGCAGATTCAACACATAAAATGCTAAGGTCAAAAGCCTGGATAAAGTGCCCTCCAGCTGTGTGTGTAAGTGCTTCCTGCCCTTTGTGCAGAAGGTGTATATGTGTTTTTTTTAAAGAGGTAGATGGGAACCTTTCATCCACACAGTGAAAGACTTCAATTGATCTTCAGGTGGGTTAGTGATGCAGGGAGCTAAGAGTGTTTTTCCACCTAAAATCGTACTCCCACTCTCACACAATCTCACACATACTCAAAGACACTTGGCACCCTATCAGCCACTCGCAGAGATATACAGCTTTTCAAGGAGAGTGACTCCATATCTACAATTCTTCTCTGCTCGTTCCTTCCCTGGTATCCGGCAACTGAATCAATTCTCTCTGGGATGTTTCTAGAAATAAGCTCACATCCTGAGACCATCAAAAAGCTGAAATCAACAGGCAACAGTTTGGGTCTCAAAAATAAATAGTAAGTTTACCGACAATTTGTTGCTGTAAAGTAAATGCAGAAGAAAGCAGCTGTAGACACAATAAAACAAAACAGTGCACAGCCAGGAGCAGGCTTCCATCCATTAATCAGTATGTTCTACTTAATGAAACACACGTTTGCCAAGTACTGTGAGGTCTCAACCTTAATGGGCCTTGAGATAACATATGGTGTAATGTACAAATACAATTTGATTGAATTAAATAAGTTGTTAGTCCCTATACTTTGATACGGGTCAAATAAGCCGCCTGCTCAGAGAATCTATGGGGTCATATTGTGGCGTGGCAGTCATGTGTAAGCAGCAATCTACAAGATCTTTCCCACATAGTAAAAAAAATTTGTCCCAGATTTGTCCCACATCCCATATTCCATATCCCATATCCCATAAGAGGCCCACACATTGCATGGATCTCTTTATTGCAGTAACAAAGATTCGCAACAGTCATATCTTATGAATACACTGTTCATAATTCTCCCCCTGCAAAAATCACAGAAAGGAAAACATATCAATTGGTGATGATCTGAAATCCCTGTCGTATGCATGCAAAAAAATCCCACCTGTTATTTTTACTTGATATGAGAAGAAAATAATGAAGATCATAACAATCTCTCTGACAGACTCTGACTGAAACTTGATATTTAAAATGTCTGAGTTGCTGTGGTGAGACCCCCCGTAGATGTCACACAAGATACTGCTCCCTCATTACTGAAAAGATGAAATCATAATTTAATATGCTTCATCCTGGCAGTGAGTTATTTTGTTTGAACTGCACTGATTCTCAGGACACCTGAAAAAAAAATGTCTTCCTCTGTCTTTTTATTAGAAACACTGAGGAGTCGAAGCCGTGCTGAATAATTGAACCCACCTATTAACACAATGCATCAAAGAGACACATGGTACACACAGCAGTGTTTTTGAACCTCTGATGTTTAACAGAGGATAGCTTTATATAAACAGAGCACACACAGACACACACTACTATCATCAGATATATATAGACAAGACACTTACATATTGTCGCACACACTAACACAACCATACACTTTACACACAATTCTTATTCACAGTGTGCGGAGCGTGTAGTTACAGAAATCTTCAGGGTCTCACAGTCTAAAGCAAACTAACCTGCTGTGAATAAAGAAGAGCTGGGTTCATTTTGCTCAGGGGGATAAAAGAAGGACAAGGCACGAAGCAGGGAGGATTGAGCCAGTGTTATTACTGGCTGGGTTACTAAACCAGACTGGTTGTTTTTCTTTTTTCATCTTATAGAGGGATGTTTTTTTATATCCATGTAACTGTAGTGATACCGGACACTGTATCAGTCTGAAACAACATATAACAGTAGCGTAAGTATTTACTATTTGACACTATACTGAACCACAATTTATTGTTTAAGAAGCAACTTTCCTGATGTGATGAAATCAGGTGGAATGTTAGAATAATGACAACATTTTTTGATTTGAAATCAGATTTTTTTTTGTATGATAATTTAGGTCAATTTAAGTCATAGTGGCAAAAAGAAAAGAAGAAAAAAAGCTGTAGGTCTTACCTTAGTTAACAAGACCAAGCGTCAAGAGCAGTAATATAAATATTCTTTTTGGAGCATTTCACATATAGGTATAGTTTAACATTCTCACAGTTCTGGGTCAAAATGACAAGTGAGTGAATATACGTGTAACCCTTCCTAAACAAACCGTTCAAGAACAAGCACGAACGCAGCCAAGTAGCTTGAAGGACAAAAGGCTGTGTCCAGTGCCAAGAGCCATCGTACATGATGAGACTTCCTGAGAGTGAGACCGTGCTGGAGGCCTTCCAGGAGAGCACTCCACCAACAGAATCTACTGTAAAGAATAGCTCTTTATTGATTTGCTGTTAGCAGAAACTTGACTGGGAGTCTGGTAAACTCACCAGTAATAAACATAGAAAAATGAGAGGTTTAAACCAAGGAGGAAGGTGGAAGAAAGGTTGGAGCCTTTAAAGGAAATGGAATTCAAAACTGCACGGCAGCAAATGTATCTTTGAATCCTGAAGATCTGTGTAATGGAAAACTGACAGATAAGCCATTAACATTTCTGAAACAACAGCAGTGCTACTGCTATGTATTTGAATGATGGCCATAACTGCCACACTTGCTCACAGTATAATGATGTGGTCTAGGTTAAACACGATACATGACACTGCTGTAGCTGTTCTCTATGTCGATGTCTTATACCTTCAATGAGGTTTTATTCCCAATTCAATTGTTACGTTAAGAAGCTTCAGAATCAGTAAGTTTTGCCATAACAGGGAGAACCATCCTGCCGCACTTTGAGATTTATTAATAGCTAGTTTAAATTTTTAAACATGTTTCTAGGATTGAGAGACAACAGTATACACATATAGATAGACATACAGATAGACACTTACAATTAACTAAACATTACAGTCACAAAAACAAATGGAACTCCCTTGAGTGTATTTTTGATTGATGATTAAATGGCATATTTGATTTGAAGGGTGTTTTAACATATAGTTCTCTTCAAATGAACTGAACTCAGTCCTCTCAAACTGGAACAACATGAAAGGGACTCGGTCCTGTCACATCACCAGTTCATTTGAAGGTGGACTCTGTTCTCTGTCTGTTCCCCTTTTGCTCTGAAGGGGCCTCAGCTCTCTTTCTCTTCATACAATATCTAGTTCACAGTCACACAGATCTTTACTCATTTGGATTATGGCTTGTTTTCAGTCGGAACAAGATGGCTGCTGCCACACTTCCCTTATCCACATGCATGTAGTATTTGGTCAAATTAGTCCACAGGGGTAGAAAAATTATATTAGCACATTCCTACTGGATGATTATGAATTACCTGTCCACAATGTGATTACAATACACCTGTCAATAATTTGTTCACGATTTCACCTGTTTATGAATCAATTCTTGATGCATTGCAAAGCATTGATTCCTCAATTTTCTATGTTATTGCACAGGGCTGCTTCTCATCAATAACTATACATGTCATAATAACGTCTGATTAGTTATGGTGTTTATTAACTTGTATTGGTTTTGTTCTGTCACTGCATCGATACGCAACAGTTCAGGCTCATTTCAAGGCTATGGCAAACCTGTAGCCCTTTTTGTTCATATTGCAAAAGTTCAGGCAACCGCAATGCAGCCTTTAGGCGAACCACACTCAGACAGTTCGCTTAAAGTTAGGTAGATGTTTAACATAGTTAATGCATAATTTAATAATGGTTTCATCCCAGCATGATCACTTGAGGCCAGTTCAAAACTCAACTCAGACATAATGAAGCCCTATTTCCTTGTTAAAGTCTGAGAATATGTCTCAGTTCCGCTGTTGCACTTCGTCGATGAGGAAAATCAGCCTGTGACATAATCAGCTTTGGCCTAGATTTTATCTTCACACACCAGAGCACCATTTTATGAACTCAGTCCAGAGCCAGACCTTCACATTCCCTATATCAAAGCAGTGCCATTGAAAACTATCCAAGCATGTTCGTCCTTCAGTACATCGTCATCTTCTGACAGATTCAAAGTGATTTATTGAGTTAGAATTGGATTTATACTTTACTTCCACCTTAACCTTATCTTACAACACAACGTGTTTTCAACATGAAGTCCTGCTTTACATCCTAATACCCATCAGTTAAATGAATACTGTCTCCAATTGAAATTGTCCTTGTGGGCCTCATTGTTAAAAATGATGAATTCAAGCACAGGCGACAGGCAGCTGTCATCACCTGCAGCCCACTGGTGGAGTTCTACAGGATGTAATTAGCTTCCAGTAGAAGCCTTGTGCTCATTGGCACCTGAAGGATAATGGCTAGGAAAGGGAGCAGGGTGACTCAGTCACATACTAATCATGTCCCTGTGTAGCCATCATCAATGACACCGGCAGACAGAGCGAGAGACATTATCCGCTTAATCAAGGAACAGATCTTTCCTCTGCTGGATATAAGAATCTCAGTGCGGCACAATAACTGCTAGTCCAGTTTAGATCATCAGATAACACGGAACAGATGAAATTAATTAAATGCTGTTCAAACTCGCCCCTATGTCGTGTGTTGTCGTCGCATACAAATAAGAACCTGCAGGAATCCAGACAAGCATGAGGACTAGACAGGGAAGACAACCACCAATTTTACACTGTAGACAACATCTGCTGTGAAATACTCAAGAGGGGACGTGTCCAATGGATGATGCACTGATCAAATCTCAGGCAGCTTCATCACACGAACCGACACCTTTTCTACTTGATTCCCCTAAGAATGCATTTCTCATCATCTCACTGAAACTGCCGAAAGCTGCTGGTAGGTAACGTATATTAGCGTGAATCCAACCCCCCCTTTGCACTGGGCTGTATATGGAATGGTGAATGCATATGTCAGCTGTCGTGTATGTGAACTTTATTATAAGACACTTAGAACAAGGTCCTAACCAATGAGGCACAGACGTTATACGTTCCACAGAGTCAAGTCACGATGCTATGCTTTTGTCAGTGAATTGCCTTCCAGCTGCACCAGTGTTCAGTTTGGCTCATTGCACATGTTCCCACCCACGGGTCAGCTAATCCATTCCTTTCTGCGGCTTTTGTCTAAAATGGTGATCAAGAATAAAGGCAGGCAGAGCGTTTAGCCTCCTGGTGGCTTTTACTGATCCTCAGGCCACAGGCTGCACACTGCGACTTCGTCAAGTGGGAGGCCAGAGAGCAAAAGCTCCATGGGGGAGTGCCTCAGGGAGCCTATCTGAGGTGGTGATTATTGGCTGTCATTAAAACGGACCAAATGCTTTTCAGTATGTTTGGGGAGTATAAATGGAGCTGAAATTGTGGCCTCAAGTCTGGAGAGTTGAATTTCACCTGCTGTTGTCAAAATAAACCTCAGCAATTTAGAGGCAATGCCGGTTTATGGAGATGTTCATTGTTTATTTTGGCTAAGCATGATGGTAATTTTGTTCATCATTTTATGTTGAGAACAAAAATTAAGCAACATGGCATTAGCAGCAAAGACCAGTGAGATACAACACAAGAAAAACAAAATAACATGGTGAGTGTGCATATGAGATTATTCCAATAACATGGACGGGAGAGTTATTTTACTGTTATCCTTTTGTTTCCTCAGAGTTGTAATAAAAATAAATAAATTCTGTACGATGTTACCGTGCAGTTGACTCGACACGGCTTTTATCATCTGATTGTTTCAGGATCAGATGCAGGTCTGAACGCTGTAATGTCAGATTCTGTATAAACAATCTTATGAATCAAACCCCATCTGTGGGTAGATTGTACTGAGCCTGCAGGATGACATAAAACTTGTGCTGTGCAGCCGAGCAGTAAACTGTAAAGTTCTCAAAGTCAGCAGCATGGAGGAATACGTTTTAGGGTGTTGTTTGGGAGAACGTGCCAAAAGACGACCTCTGGAGTATTTCTGTTTCATTTAATGGTGCATTTATGTAACATGACATCTTGGGATGTGTATAATTTCTTTAACTTACATTAGCAGTATCATTTCTGATGGTGCTGTAGCAGATAGCCTTTGTTTTAAGGTATTTATGATCACCGATGCAGGTCTTATTTGTCAATTTTTTCCAAAAAAGAAGGGACAGAATTCCTGCTGTGTCTCATTCACTCTAATTTGTTAAGAGTCTGCTTCTTGTAAGTGGACAGCACAGTACTGATGAGGCAACTGTTGGATATACTAAAAGAAAGTTTAGGTTTTCTATCTCTAGGAGAAAAACAAAGCTACTGCCACCTTACATATATTAAATGTATTTTGTTTATGTTTTTTCATTGCAATTAAAATGGGGATTGGATGAGCTGTTGCTGCTCATGTCAAGTGGAACTACACACGCAGCTACACTTGAAGGTAGTGATTGCTAATTGCTAATTTATTCAGAAGAAGCTACGAAAAATTAGCACATTCATTTCTGTGTAATAGAGTATTTCTCCACAGTCTATTCAGATTTTAGTCGTAGTTAAGACACTTGACAGCTGCAAAGGACATTGCAGGTTATTCAAAGATGTATGAGGTTACTATATAGGAGCTGTCCCTTCAGGACCATCACAACACAGGGTGCTGCATACTAGTGTGGTCCTGATGGTGGATTCTTCTGTTTTACACCTATATTCATACAATGAGACTAAGTGTGCTTTATTACTGTGTGGTTTTAAATCAACTGCTGTTTTTTTTGCATACATTGCATTCCGGCTGTTTCAGTGGTTTGTGATCCATCTCCGCATAAATCATTTCAGCAAAAAAATTTAAGTTGTGTTTAAACTTTGACAAGCAGGAAGTGTTTCCATGACTGCACTGATTGATCTGGTAGTGATGTTGACCCTTGGTTTGACCCAGTAGCCACTGCTGTAATTTATGTGTGGATGTAGAAAATTCAACTGACTTAAGGCACGCTGCCCGCGCCTCTCCATCCACACAGACACACACACACACACACACACACACACACACACACACACACACATACAGACAGACAGACGTGGTGGAATTAGTAGGGAGATGACTGTGAGAGATTCTGATACACAATAGAACAATAAAACAGGTTTGTAATGTCAGACGTGCTTCTCCAAGGACTTCCTTTCGAAGTCTATCTCTATAGGTCATATTGAGTGTGTGGAGCAGTGTTACTTGGGTGCTGTATTTTAAGAATGAACTGAATTCGAGCCAGGGCCTATTTGCTATCACAATGCTAAATAAAGGCTAAGTATTCTCACACAACCGAGATCAATCTTGTCTGGTGAAAGAAGATACTGCGGATTACCAGGTTTCAGGCAGGAGTTGTTTGAGTATTCCTGTGACAGATTTCAATGAGGAAAGACAATCGTGTGTCTCAGACAAAGGAAAATCATTTCTTCTAAAAGACAATAAATTTGACAGAATTTGAATTATCGCTCCTCTGCTACTGTATTATTCAGCAGACAAACTGAGCACACTTGGGTGCGCTCAGAGGCGAGGCACGTTTCTTCCACGCCAGCAGCTTTGTAACCTTTAAAACAGAGCAGGAGCACAAGCATCCAAACATACAACAATGTGCAGCAGAGCAAAGCCTCTCTAACTAAATTACTGACTTCACTAACTCTGCTGAAACAGAGAAGAGTGAAACACTATTTCTCTGCCGTGAGGACAGAGTGAAGCCCCACCTGAGACATCCTCCACCTCAATTACCCACTGCTGATTCTACAAAGCCTCGGCCGTTCAAGACCTCATTTGACTTTATTACAACGACCACTGGAGAAATGGTGCCATTAATCAAATAGAAGAGTGTAAGAGTGAGCCATCCCCGAGAAAAAGCCAAGAAATGAACTGAAATGGCAGCTGCAATTGCTCTAGTCTGCTTTCGCCTGCAGCAGGGAGAGTGACCCGGCGTTCATCATATACCCAATGAAGCTCAAGCTACATCAAAGGAAAGGCCGCCGTGTCTTACGAGGTAGAAGTGCTGCGGTGTATAGACAGGCTCAATCTTAATAAAGGCAGTTAGAGACAGATATATACAGTAATTAGGAGTGTTGTCACTTTATTGAAGTGTCTTATTATTCAGTTTCTTGTTAAGATTTCATTTCCCTCCGAAATTCGTTTCATCTGCAGAGCAGAAGCTGTCAAAGTAAATAAAAAGAAAAAAAAGCTAACTGAGGAAGAGTGTGATGAAAAGAGGATAAAAGTGAAAGACAAGCACATTAAGCAGGTTAGATAAGCCAACGTGTATGTAAATAGGTGCCTTTTTAAAGTATACCCTGCCTTTAATAACAACCGTTTTATCTTACCCTTAGCATGAACCATTACTTCATCATTATTCTATGTTATGTTTGTGCTCGGTACCTTGTGATCCTGGTCTCGAAGCACATAAATGACATTGTAACATTTAAGAAATTTCATTTAATGGGGTTTCTCTGACTTTCCCCATAGTTCTCCTTTGTTTATGCCCACTAACACATGATGAAATGGAAAAAAGAAACACCCTCCCTCTGTCTGTTGGGGAGCATATTATAACTCCAGGCAATTAGCTCGTACAATGGCAGCCAATCTCTATAATGCTTTGTTTGACATCAATGCTGCTGAGTTCTCTAATTTGTTTTTAGAGGAAAATCAATGTTATTTGCCAAAATAGCCGTCTCCAAATGTATAAACAGGCTGTGCTTAGTACATTGGTAGAGTGCTGTGTGTATTACCATCAGTCTGCTGATCCCCAACCAGATTCAGTTTGCAGATCTAAGTTCAGAGTGCACTGTAACCTGATGAAACAGCATCAGAGAATCAGTCAATTTAGTACAGAAAACCTCATCCGTCAAGTTGATTGATGGCTGCAATTGAATCGACAATGACAGAAAAATTGTTTTCCTAACAGATGGCTTAGAGAGACTGAGAGGTGATCAATTGCTGCCTGCAGGAAGAGGAAATGGAGTTCTGCTCGGAGATATTAGACCCAGGGGTATCAATACTGGATGAGCTCTCATGCAGACAGCAAACATCCCTTCACACCGGGCTGCCGTACAGGACACTGTTTGCCATCGGCTGAGAATGCATCTGATAGGAGGGTTAACCAAGCTGCTTCAGAATCCAACAGTCCAGCCGTGTTCAGACTGACAATCCTGCTGTGTGATGAAGCCCCATTATTCATTTCAATGCGACAGCTACATGCTGGCAGTGCAGGGTCCGTCAGACACAAACATTGAGCCTAACTAAACTCTACATGTTCAGGAAACAAAAATATGCACATTCACAACTGTTTTGGAATGTTGACTATAATATAACCTGCAATCATAGCGAGGGAAGATCAAAGGACTGCGGTTCTGATAACTGAACAGAAATCCCCTCAAACAATATATGTGTTTTAAAGCACTTTCAAATGTTGGATGGACCAAAATATGTTTCAACCAAAAGAGCTGGTCTCAGTTCAGATCAAACTGAACCATGATTCAGATCAATTACTTTTGGATATAGTTCAAACTTTTGGAACAATCAAAGGAAGTTGAGACCCAATTAAACAATACAAAATGAAATGAAAACATGAAAACATGAAATAAGATACTTAGAGGTGACTAAACCTAACAATAGCATTATAATTATAAGATTACAGTGTCACAAGGCAAAATCTAATATTTTACATTCACCTATGCTCTATTACCTAAAAGACTATTTACTAGTACCAAAGAAAGGTGCAGAAAACTAACCACATTTCTTCAGTGGTTGTTCATGTGTATAGAGACAACTGGACTTGGTTGAGATTATTAAAGATATTTCACGTCTCATCCAAATGGCTTCTTCAGTTCTAATTGACTGGTGGGAAGTTCCAGGTTCCAGTTCCATTGACGTGACCTATCTAGACATATAATGCAAGGTCATTAAACCCCCCCGAGTAAACTTGTGGGTCATTGGGTTCCCCTGAGTCAAGCTGTGAATGGCTGGCGATACCTCTCAGAGTTACATGAGACAGGGCATAGATGTTGGTTGAGATGGAAGAGAGAACTCAGGACAGCGCAGTATTTGGCTGACAGTCGGTGTCTGAAACCACTTCCTCTGCTGAATTTTTTCCAGGTTGGCAAATATTGCTTCTGTCACTCGTCTTTCAAACCATCCATCTTCTCTGGAAAAAGTGTCCCTTGTCCTAGAAGGTGTAAGTGAACAGCTGATTCCTTGCCGAGGAGAGAGGAATGCTCTCTCATGTGCTGTGTGTTTTGTTTCCCCAATGAACAGGTCTCAGTAAATCTCTTGCATTGAACTGCATAAAACACATTTTTCAGGTAAAGCTATGGAAGCCTTAGAGGTGAAACATCTTTTACAAACAAGCAAATTCAGCTGCCTACGTGAACAACTCCTGAGCCTGCAATCATTAAATAATAATTAACCTCTACTGCATTATGCCATATGATCTGTGACACGAAGCTTCACGAAGCATTGTTCAAACATTTCCCCTTTTCCTTCCAGCCTTTGCCATCAGAGAGCTTCCTGGCTCCAGCTGGTGATGGTCCTTCGGGGTGCACCACTCACTAGAGCGCACATTTCCATGGAGCTTGGCACCCCTGAACCATTCGTCTCACTTCACCTAGCCCCTCGAACACGAGCTGCCCAGGGCAGTAGGGCCGTCACTTCTCATCACAGCATCAAAGACTCCTCTGTCAGATGGAAGCAGGAGCTGGATGGAGAACTGGAAATATTTCCTCCCTCTTTCAACTGTTCCATTTCTTCCTATCTTCCTACCTTGTTTTGACTTCAATGATTAAAAAGAATTATACAGCAACTAGTAGTCTTTGTAGAGGGTATATAATAATGTATGACTCATCTCCATTTCCTCCCACCATCCAGAATCCGAAATATCCTGCATACAAATCTTTTGTGTTTGGAGCCATAGTGTGCACAGCAGCAACACAGGGGATGGAGCTGTAGTACCCAGCTTCCCGGCGATACACACTCTCAAAGCTCAATCATGATGTTTCACTCACTTCACTTTAATAGCATCAAATAAAACAAAAATTGAGATCTTGAACAAACTGTTACTAGAGTAAAAGACAGAAACCATATTTGAAATGCACTTTTTTCATCTGGTCCATGTATGGGGGTGGTTTATACTTAAACATATATACAGTCTATGGTAGCCATCCACTCATGGGCAATTTTTTTTAATTCACACTGCTTTTTAACAAAAGAGAACTGAACTGTCTTTGATTCTGTGGACCTTGACCATACTGAGCCTGTGGTAGTTACTGTTGCAAAGCCTGTTAGATAACTTTATTCATCCCTGAAGGGAAATTAAGTAAACTTAGTTAGCTTAGTTAGTAATGTTATTGGTAGATCATGTTTTCCTTTGCCTTGTATTGTACATAATTACTTGTTTACTACTGTAGCTTGACATGCTAAAGGCCGCAACATCATCCTTTTGAGTTTAAAAAGCCACACAAATTCTACTTTCAGAACTCGTACAAGCCAGTGCAGAGACTGAAGCTGAAAAGATCTTTCTACCAAATTTGCCTTGATCCAACTCTCTGACCCAATTGCAAGGAGGTCTCTGTAGCCCCTTTCACCTCATCAAAGATCTGCTCCAGCATATTCACTACACTCCTCCCAGAGGCAGAGAGACAGCTGCAGCCTCAGAAAAAAAATACCCAGCAGGTTCCCATCTGCCGAGACCTTAAAAAGAGACGGATAGAGCGTGCCGAGGCGAGGATGTTAGGTACTCATGTGGAAAAGGAGCCTCCGAGTAGTAATTACGCTCTTGGCCATTACTCTTTTGTGACCACCGAAATCCCCCCAAAGAAGGGAGTCTTCTATCTCATCCTTACTGTCAGATATTTGTCTCGAAGGAAACTTACTCTTCAGTGCAGTTATTCCCAGAACAGACATCACTCTCGTGCCTAAGACCCAGGGCACCAATGAAGGCTTCCCCAAAGAGTGAGCGAAGCACTGCCACAGGATCAAGTTGTGTGTGTATGTGTGTGTGTGTGTGTGAGTGAACGAGGGATATGTGGGTTGAGATTGTGTTCATGCAGTTGTGTTTGTGTGTGTGTGTGTGTGTGGGGGTGATTCATTTTTGGGTGAACTATTTCTTTAATATTTCTGTCTTTGCCTGCTCAGTTTTCAAAAAAGTCAGTTTAGGTCATTATTAAACAGCAGTTTGTTCAAATGTTGGGTCAGATGGACTTTTCACTCAGGTCAAACCCGTTGAACATTTTGTTCACAGTTACAAAATGTGTTTAAACTTCTGATACAACATTTTACTCTCCATGATCAGTTTCTATAACTACAATTTATTTACGTATGGCCCCTAAAGCTACACAAGCGACCTGCACTTCGAAATTGTGAAACTGCAACTGCTTCAAACAAACTGCTTCAACCAGAAAGGCAGCCAATAATGTAAAATCCAGCATTCACAAAGCTGCAAACCCACATTTTGGAACCACAACAAGAGTTATTATTACCATCTCGTAATGTCACACAGAGACGACGCCAACTGGAGCCGTTACAGATTTCTTTATGGCCCGTGTTCTAGTGCATCTGCATATCCTAGATAGGTAATGATGAGGTGCAGTGAAGCGCGGCATATAGTCAAACTCTGGGTTAGAAATAGATGGTAACCATACCAACAGAAAGAAACGTGTGGTTTCATGACAGATGAGCGGACGGGGGAACAGAGAGAGCTGAGACGAGGAGCAGAAGATGGGAGAGAATGAGTATAAAGAAAGAGACAGACTGACACGCCTGACCTGAAGGGAGGATCAAAGTGTTCACTTCAACAAACGTACTGGAGAACATCCATCACCCAGGTGCTCTTTAGCAAGGCACTCTCAAGCTGCAGCAGGGCAGCTCTGTGACTAACTCAGCAGTGTAAAAGATAAAGCACTAAGCAAGAACTCATAGCTGCTTCTTGTGTGTCTGAAGTGAATCGTACAGTCTGCAGTGTGCCCTGCAACAAGGAATAAATCAATTGTAATAAACTGGGAATGAAGCCAGTGGAATCCATTACGGTGACTGGTCGGAGACGATCTCAGGCCCCAACTCTGAGAAGGTCTGAGAAGTTTAGAGGCTAAGTCAGATGCAATGACATTGAAAAAAGCTTATCACTTGAGGTCTTGTGTGTTAAAATGCAGATTGTTAATTTGTTTTTATTAAATGTAGTGCCTATTTCTATTTGTTATTTCAATATTAAATGGTTGATAATAGAGCATCCTCACTTTCACCTGAGCTTAAAAACATCGGACACATTTAGAAATACTACATTGGAGAACGGAGAGACAGCTTAAGCCATGTTTCCAGCCTCTGCTCCAAGTGTGGTTTCTCAGCAGCTTTTCACAATGTGCCTGAGTATCCCACAGTTTAGCTCTCAGAATATGTGAAAGATTCCTCTGTTGCTGTCTTGCAATTGCAAGGATTCAAGTTTTTTTTTAATGCTCAGGGAAGAAGATTTTGATGGAATATGGGATTTTTGTACGAAAAATGTTATGAAACCTAGAAGAGAATCAGACATATCCGCTACTTTTCATGCAGAAGTTGAGGTTGGAAAACGCTTACTGAGAACTGATAGTCTCAAATATGGAGGTTTGAGGTAATTTCTCTTTATTGTACTTGCACTGCCCTGGTGGTCTTCTAAGCCCTTAAGTAATTTATTTGTATAGATCTGTATAGTAAAGGTTTTATTATCCAGTCCTCAGTAGAAAAGCCTTGACATTTCAAGCATGAACTGCAGTAAACGAGTGAAATGCACTGGATGCATGCACACAGATGACCTTACCTTTGAGTACCTGCAAAGAAAGTGCTTGAGCATTTTAGCATTCACTGATGTGCTATAGACTTAAAGTTTAGACTGCACATATTTGCTAGCTTAAACGTGTTTTGTTCCTCTGGCTCATTGCTTCAGCATCATCAATTTTAAATAAGATAATGGATACTAGATAAAAGTGCCAGGTCTCAGCTCAATCTGAGTCAGTACATCAATATTTGACAAACTTTGTGTGAGATATAAGCCATTTGACCCATAGCACGCAGAATTCAATGGTTCAAAAGTAATTGGACACTTGGACCTTAATGTGGCAGCAGTGTGGTGTTAGTGAAAAATAGCTGAACTGTGGCTCAGAGGGGATTGAGAGTTACAATTAAGATCAGTCTTTTGTTCATATGAGGAGTGAATAGGTGACCATACAAGTGAAGAAGATAAAAATTAGGCTCAATCAAAAAGCACAACTCTATCAAAGACCTCTGTGCCAGAACCAGCAGTCGGTACATTCTAAAAGAAGCAGGTGTTAACAGGAGAACTACAAAATAGCAACAAAGCATATCTTTTGCATGGTGAACAAAAACCCTCTGGACTACACATCAAGTCAAGAAAGCTCTCTACAAAATATAGTGGGCGTATGTGTATCTAGTTCAACGATTACAACGAGACTTCATGACCAGAACCTCAGAGGATTCACAACCAGATGCAACGTTTAAAAAAATTGAAAGAACAAACTGCAAAAGCACACAGGACACAGTTCTGGAACACGTCAATCAAAATGATGGAAAGAGGAAAACATGGAGAAATGACTGATTCATGAGCCAAAGTCACCACCTAGTCACTGCACCATATGTCCAACAGGATGTCGGCAAGCCGTCATTTATTACTAATTTGAAGGCTGATAAAAGCATCAGGATTAATGCAGAGATCTACAGTGAAGCTTTGGGCACTACCTGTTACAAGGACTCCACTATATCTCCAACACAGGTCCTTCTTGATCGATATAAAGCTACTTGAAGTCAAGGCTTAGACCTGGCACTTAAATCTACTGTCCATTATTTTATGTGTAGCTTTACATCAAAGGCAATCAGGAAGGTGTGTTTGATGCAGGGTTTGTTGTTCAGACTGCAGCTTCTAGGCTGAAGAACGAGCGAGTACTTCCAGCACAGAGAACTATGCAGATGGGTTTTCTGTGTCATGGATTTGAGATATCTACCTCTGAAACTTGGGCCACAACTAGCGGAGGCAATGATGAACTAACCTATGTTGACGGAGTTTTGTGTATGGAGCTCAGTGCACATCGGACACTTGGGGCCTGTGCTACAAAGAAAAGTTCAACATACCCAGGACATGTATTCGTTGTGTGCCATCCTGATAGCCTGTAGTACAAAGCTGATTTGAACTGTCTCAGTTTTTCTTATCCAGCTCTGAGTGGGCTCAGGTGGCCAAGGCGGAGATGTTCATTATGAGCAAAGCTCTCAGATCCATGAATAAAGTTATTAATAGGACATGATGGAAAACCCTGATATCTGAGATGGTTGAGTCAGTGCGACATGCAAAAGTCATTTTCAACAAAGTGAAACATAAATCATGACAACAAAAACAAATAACAAAACCAGTAGATATAATTGGTTATCTCTTGTCATCTGATCCAAATGAAAACGGTCTTTGCGACCTTCCCCTTGAAATGGGGAGAACACATGTTATTTAATAAGTCATCTCAAATCTCTGACAGCAAGAAAAACCTGAGCCAACTATCATCTTCAATCATACAATGTCAGCCACAGTCCCAGTACAATATAGAATAATATCCAGTCTCAAAACTTCCTATGGAGACAAATATCCTACAGGAGCTGTCACATCGCTCAGGGACCTTGGGCCCGACAGTTGGACACAGAGAGGTTGTGTTATTGGGCTCCGTACCAGCTAGGCGCCCCGCCTCTGCACACATGCATCTAGTCACATTAAAAATAAGTTGCCTTCATTTCGCTGCTCTGCTCCAGTGATCTGCCCTGACATCCAGGGAATATCCAGGCAATAAAGGGCCAAGTGCACTCAGACATCCTCCTCCTCATATCGCTCTAATGTCTTCTCTGTGAACGAGTGTTTCCTCTCCCTCTCCTTTCTCTATATGTAGCTCTAATTCACAGTCACTGCATCTATAGCTCTTCAATGACCCATAATACCATGGTGCTTCACATCTGGGCAATTTCGTCATCCATCTAAATCATCCAACACAGTGATCATGCACCGACCTAAAGGTTACAGTGCATGACTCACTCTGGTGTTTAGTATTCTGAATAGCCAACAATCAGTTATTTTAAAGTGGAAGTAAAAAACTACAATGACAGTTTACTGGAGTGGGTGTAACAGGCTGAAGGTCAGCGAAAGGTAAACATGCAGCGTGAATGTTTGAGTCTCGGTGAGGTAGTGAGAGAATAATTCTCCTCCGGCTTCTCTTCTACCATCAGTTTGGCTCAGAGTGAGTCATAAACAGCCATCTGCTGCAGTGGAGCTTCACCGTGGGCACTGCAAACTGTGGTGATTATGGCCAGCTCCAGCACAGGATGCTGTGCAGCTACGCAGGTATAAGGACTGCCTGGAGAGAGAGTATGTGTGAACACTCTCAAAATAAAATGAATAAATTAAAAGCAACAGAAAAAAAAATTGACGGGCCACCCCAGGTTTCTTTGATTTTTTGGTGGAGACTAGATAGGCTTGGTTGGCTTGACTTGTCATCGTGACACAAAAAAGGCTTTTGCCCCGTATAGATTTTTTAATCATTTATCTTTTGATTTTATGCTGATCAAATATATACTATAGTGTTTTTGTAACTGATGAATTTATTGGGTTGTATGGTTCCTTGGGCTTTGCGTTGATATTATCTGTGATGTAATGTATAATGTCGTATAGTTAATAGTTTTTGCCATTTCAGAGAGATCATAATACGACTCAACTGAGTTCAATAATCACTAACTATTTGTGACAGCACCTGCTTAGAGTGATTTTATTCGGTTTCGACTCTTCGGAGACTGAGAGGCTATAGCTACTGAGCCCATGCTGATCCACGGTGAGGAGCTTTTATTAAAATGCTAAGTTCCCCAAGGTGACCTGTTCACAACGACTTTAACTCTGAAACATCTTAAGTTATTATGGCTTCCTGGGGAGAAGCAAAACATATATATATATATATATAAAACTCTGTTGATACTGTGTTAGTAATACTAAGTGTTTTGTACAGAGCAATAGGTTGTTATGTTGAATGTCAGTCCTTGCATTTTTTTACTTCCAAACAAACCAATTTTGCAGTGCCACATGTGGTAAAGCAAAAGATGGATGCACTTTTAATAAGCTGTTTGCATAATAAACCTGTTGCATAGCTGTTAAATAATGAACCTTTCTAACTGAGGGAAAAAACCCGGAACTATTTCAGCGACCGCCACATTAAGAGCTTTGAATTCTCAAAAGGATTAGTAAAGCAGTTTCAATGCTTCCTAACTGATCTCCTTTAGAAAAGAGGCAACATTCAAACCTGATAGTTGCACCTGGACACACCCATGTAAATATAAAAACAGAAAAGTAGTTTTTTCTCATGACATGATCCAGAACTGGTCACAATTAACATTATGAACTTATAGTTCACAACTTCGTCATCACTACTAAACCCGAATATTACAAGTTTTTTCAACCCCCTGACTGTTGAATTTTCTACACTTATAAGGTTTTCTCAAATTCGTCATTCATCATTTCAACATTCAGTCGTGTTTGTTCTATTTTTAATTACATGAGTAAGATGAGTATAAACTTAAAACATATTTTCTCAGGACGTGTCATTTTATTTTGAAATTGAACTGTCAGAGCACACCCTACAGCACAGAGTACTGTACATGTTGTGCATGTCTTCTGTTATCAATAGTAATTTTTTTAAACGCAGAGTTTAAGTGGGGTCAGACTTTCCCCACCCAGTGCTTCTCCTCACGGCTTCTAATACACATCTTCCCTTGACCTTGTGGCTTATTCCACCGGGGATCAATGAATAGGGGTTAGGAAAGTAGATTAATTGGACTTTCCGAATTCACACACTGAAAACAGCATGAATAAAAAGATAAACGTAATTAAGCATGCAAATGCAAATTTTTGAATGTGGCTTTGACTGGCATTTGTTAAAAGATGCACAGTGTGACTTCATATTTGATCAAATTGAGTATTAAATCAATTCTCCTGGTTACATATCAAGTATGCATGCGATGTGCAGACTTTTCGGCAAATGCATGTGCGCAGGTTTTTACACTGTGAATCTGGCACTCGATGTAAATACATCATATCATGAACACCACAATATATATACTGCACAATAAATAGAGGAATAATATTGCATATAGGAAAAATCCTTTTGAATATGGAACAGTCACTTCTTGCCCCACATTTGAATAAAAAAAAGCAAAGTGACATGTAGTCACTGTACTTTCTGTTTAAATCGTTTTCTACGTAAATATAAATGACAAGAGTTTTAATCTCTTTAATAAAATATGCATTTGAGGCCGGTGGCAAGAGAGCAGTGTAAAATTTGAAGCAATCATAAAAGAGCTGGAGCCTTTGATGTTAGGATGAAACAAATGTCTTGTTTGGCGGAAGCGCTCCAATTTTCTGTTTCATTCTCTCTCTCTCTCTCACACACACAGGATGAATTAAAATTTAAAAAGATGCGTCCTTTCATAACGAGACAATACTGTCTAGTTAGCATTGTGGGTTTGATAAAACATCACTTTTAACTTGACATAGAAGAATAATCACCGGTGTATCATATGACTCTGTTCACTTCCAGAGTTCCACTAAGCAGCATACACCAAACAGAGCCTGACACATGAAAACCTAAATTTAATAATACTGTTAGTAATAAGGCTACACCAGTGCTTTTTCTGCTCTTACACACAAAATGCCTGCCATGTTAAAGGCCTATTGGTCAGATTCAATGTCCAGAGGTTAAACCTCATTTATCTTTTAATTGAGGTCAAAAAAGATAACCTACGTTGTAATTAAAAGTGAGATTTACTTTAAAAGTAAACTTAATAAATTTCTACATGGGCGTGGCAATGGTCATTTTCTTTGCTTTGTGTTCACAGTGTCCGTTAGACGAGCCGGAACTACAACTTCTCCTCAGGATGGATGGGGGCTTCAGCAGCTCAGCACAGTAACCTTCCATGAAATTATTCAAAACAAGAACTACTCACCTTATCTACACTACATCCATGGTATCATCTAATCCTTCTTGACTAGATATTCCGACTGCTGTGTAATGTTCTCACCTTGATCAAACTATTCATAAAGTCCCTCTGAAATCTGATCGTGTGCTGAATTGTAGCTGAATTGTGCATGGAGACCTTTATGGTCTGTGTTACATGAGCTTCCAAATGAGCCATAACCTCTGACTGTAAATAATATGTTGCAGTAAACAATAGACTAACTACAGGTCTCACAGTCTGACACAGTCATTACCAGTCAGTGTTAATTTAGTGCCTCACAATAAACAACACACCCCTCTAAAATCTGCTTTTCCAAAAAACTAAATCTAAAAGGTAGCTGAGAGTCAACCAGCATGGAGGTTTGGATGAAAGCCACTAATAAATCATTCATGTGTGCGCCTCAGCTTAAGTGGTCAGCCCCATAAATTTGATGCATTCAAGCTAAACATTTTCATTGAATGTTGTCTATACTGATTTGTTTCTTCTCTGATACTTCAGAGACAATGCGGCCGCTCTCTGGTCATTGATGTCACCTTTTCTCCTTCTCCCTCCCTCTCTTCACCCTTTTCCCTGTAATGAATGCTGCTGCATAATTAAACAAGCGCTCATTTCAGAAAGATTAAAGCCATAAACCATTAGCCTTGAAGAAAACAGAGACCAAGAGACAAGACAAAAATACACACACTTGTACATTCATGTTCCATGTAATCGAGGTGCAGGATTTAAATCAGATCAGCAAATGTGTATAACCTGTAGAGAGTGTGTGTTTGTGCGTGCATGCACAACAAATGCTTGGAGGTCAAGAGAAAACTGCATTACATTGATATTTGCGATTCATTTCATTCATATTCTCTATGATGTACTGCACTTTCTACTTTAGGAAACAGATGTAGTAGTACATGTGTGACATGACGCATACATTTGGGTAGGGGGATGTCAGAGAGAGAGACCAGATCAACAGCTTATTGCTGCCAAAGACCCCCTGGCTTACTTTGAAGATGAATTTTGTTCTACTATTATTTCTATCTTGAGTAAACTGCAGGTGAAATGAAAAGCACAGGACAGAGAGAGATAAAAACAAACAAATAATCTAACACATTCTCCCATTGGCTGAGAACAGCTTAGACAAATGTCTTGACATTTCCAAGCAATGGAATATGAATCACTCAAAAACAACTCACACATACAACAAATCTGCCCGGCAATGCATCACTCTGCAAATGTATGTGTGTGTTTGTTCCATGTATTATTCAGGTTCTGGGGACCTAAACCTGTTTTACCCAAACACATGAGGACTTGTCTTCCTTATGAGGACAAAATGCAAGTCCTCATTCTGTAAATCATTTTAATGTGAGGACTCTTTTTAAGGTCATTTTTAGGTAAGGTAAGGGGTAAGGGTTATAGTATGGCAAGTAGTAACAATGGTTAAGGTTAGAGTAGAGTCTCGAGGGAATCAATGCAGGATAAAGCAAAGCTACTGCCTTGGCTTTCCAGTATAACTTCATTGTTATACTTCATATTAGTCCACTTCACCTAAACCTCTAGTCCTGAACGTAATCACACTCGATTATATCAAGTGCCATGAGCAGCCATGAAATGACATTACATAGACCTGGGTAGCTGATGTAAAGGAAGGAATTGTTTTTAAAAAAACGTGAAATAAATAAGAGCAGAAATTAAAATTAAAATATGTGCCCACCTTGCAGGGAGCTTGAGTTTGCAAAGATGAAATTCTGTCAAAATAATACGTCTGGCAGGTAGCGTTATTATCTTTCAGCTGCAGCGTGTCTCAAATTAAAAATGCAGTATAAAAGCTCAGCTCAGACAGGAATGATTTGATAACAAACTTGTAAGAACCTTATCAAGGTCCATGGTCTTCATATAGAGGCTGAGAGTGCACTTACATTTGCACTTCTAAAGTCTCTGGAGTAAGAACCATCAATGGACTGGGCATCATGGGGAACACATCCAAGGAGAAATGTCAGAAATGAGAGGGACGTCTAAACTGTGTGTTATAAATTGAACAGACAAATCTCTGTTCATCTATGATGTCGTTCTGTCTAATTAGCAAATAACTCACGACTGACCCCAAATAGATGTGGTGCAGGTGTTTGTCAACTCACTGTAATATGAGTGCTGTCGGCAAAAAGTAAATACTGAGGAAAAGCTAGGAAGAGGAAACGTGTTGCAGCCCAACAACTCAAGCAATGCAGAATGAAGAAGTGTGTGTTTTCGTACAATCCCACTGCTACTGCTAAATTTTTTACTAACCACGAATACCAGTGTTTCAGAAACTTTCTCAAAAACAGACACCCTGAGAACGTTCTCCTCCTTCTTAAGATAGATCAACATTTGAAAAGCCACTGCAATAGCCAATAAGTCACTGTCAGGCAAATGACAATAAGGCTGTTTCTCTTAACATGTGATGAACTGGTTTTCACACAGGGTGCAGTTGAGGTTGTACGAGATGCATGACAGGGTTCATACAGCACTTTCAAGCCTTCATGTCCTGTAGTTATCAATAAGGCCTTTTTTGGGCTCAACAGCTAAATAAGGTGAATAGAAAAATTATATCAAATTATAAATATAATTTTTATAATTTGATATAAGCATGATAGAAGTAGTATTAAATAACATATTTAGGACTTTTTAAAATTTAATTATGTGAGCGCACAAGCCTTGGAGACGAGCAGTAATTTGGGTAATTTTGCTCTGCACTTTCCCCTCTTTTTCAAAGACATTAATAGGAAACAGGAGAAGTCTCCGCTCGTCCTTTGTCCTATCAATGTAGTTTCTCCTTTTCCTTTTCTAAATCACCCTTTCCTCTTTTTCCTCCTCAACACTAACACTCTCTCTGTTCCCCCAAATTAGCTTATCTGTGTTGTGTTCTCTCTTTCATCCTCTTCCAAACAAATTAACACCTTCTTCCGTCCATTTCCCTTCAAGTATCAGAAAAAAATTAATTATACCTGGAAATGGTCATTTTATGTGGTTCCAAAGCAATTTGCTGCCCTCTCAGCTCGGCTCTTTACACAGTATGGTGTTCTCAATCACTTTTGGAGTCAGAGGTATTTAGGCGGTGCAGAAATTAGCTGAGGCTCTTACTTACCCCAGTGGTTTCTCCAGTCGACTGGCCGGTGATCCAACAATCTCCCCGAGAGTACAGAACAGTTGACCCAAAAAGTCCTAGAAGGAAAGAAGGAGGGATGGAAAGAAAGAAGGCAAATGTAGAGTAGACAGAGAACAATTCAATATTAGACTATGGTCAGGCTGGAAAAATGAACTCACAAATATCCCTTCCACTCTATCTACACTAGGAACTGTGCAATCGATCGCTACAAGTATTTGTTTCTTCGAAAGACGTTTGTTGGCGGATGCTCAATAGATTTAGTCTGTGCATCCACACATGAAGCCAAAAGAAATCGTGGTTTCTGGTGCAACATCTTTGATGAAAAAGATGATTGATTGTAGTGGTGTTACAAGAAACCATTTCTTTTACGCTTGCATGCTGCATCTGAAACATAAAGACTCGACGTCTAGACAGCAATCATGCTCTTATCTCCTTTTCTCATTTTTGAAACACAATGAGTGTGAATTGCTGAGCCATCTAATCCAATTTTGCTGTGACTTAAGTTTGTTGAACTGAAGTCGAATGTTTGAATTGAGGTGGAAAAAAGAAACGTGATAAGATGGAGGGTAAACACATTTTAAAGAAAGACACTTTCATCTTTAATCCAGATTTTTTGTGTCGACAATCGTTCTGTATCACCCAGAACCGATGATAATCAGGTTTGGTGTTGATCTAGTTCTTTTTGAACTAATCTCAGCCGGGATGTGGGGCAATCCAAACCAAAAGTAGCTTTTGCAGGCAGCACCCACTAAATAATTCAACATGGGGCTATTGTGTCTTCGTTTCAGTGAGTGTGTGATGTGTGATATCCACTGATTCCACTCCATGTTACACACAAGAGACTGGAAAAGCTCACCATTTCCATCAAGGCACAAGCACATTTGATAAAAGCTAAAGGAGGACCAAATCTCTTAACATACGCCAAGGACATTATGTTTTCTTGCTGATTGTTTGTCCTTCTGTCTGACTTTCAGCAGGATTACTCAACAATGACTAAATCAATTACTATGACATTTTATGAACGGCTGGGGCATGACCGAAGGAAGCATCTGTTACATTTTGATGCAGATCCAGGTTTTCTTCCCACTTTCTTTAAGATGCTGTCCTCTGAGACTGAAATGATAGTTGAGAGCTGCACAGAAAAGCTAGGCCTGTCTCTCAGTTGCTTATTTCTGATCAGTGACATCATCCCTCCTCCTGAGAGAAGGATCATTAACGCGAGACAGCAGCCATGCAGTGTCAGAAGTGAGAGAGAGGCTGGGACCTACGTTGAGTTCTGCAGGCTTCCAGAAAGGTTGGGCAGCAGCAGCAACAACAATAACAACAACAACAACAGAGCACATCATATACCAAGAACACAACACTGTACTGAAAACCTAGCACTCCTAACACTGCTGAAGTTGAGAACATGAGAGTGCGAAGACAACACATGCTTTGCCAGAAAGGGAACCCAAAGCACAGAATTGATGAAAAAATGCAAACCCAGCTCATCCAAATACGTGTTCGTCAAATAATCACCAGAAAGGATTATTTTCATATCAAACTACCGGCAATGCTTTTGGTCACCATAGTTTCCAGCCTTGAGGGAAAGAACTGGCTAGTGAAACAATAGAATTGGGTTCAATCTAATACAGCATGAAATGGAAACTAATGGTTAAAAGCATTGTGTGTTTCTACATGGTTGACTATACAGCAACGTATTGCACAATGCCTTAATGCAGTGCCACTACTACGACAAATAAAAATATTCAAAGTTATAAAAAGTTTCTATTCTATTTTATTACATACAACATTGATGAGTCTAAGTCTAAAAATGAAAACAAAAAGTATTTGGACACTTCTGTGATCAGGCAATAAAAAGGGTTTGCTTTATTTCATCAAGGTAAAATCGTGCAGCAGGCAACATTAATACAACATACAGAATCCTACATTAGACCACTGATGAAAGGGTTTGGCCAATCTCAAATCATGTTGGAGTTTTTCTTTTCTGATATCACAGTCACTGAAGCCACTAATTCAGATCTGACTCCAGACTGGCTTCCTTTTATCTGTGGTTTAAGGTTGAAATTACTGTGTGCACTCACGTGTTTGGACAGGTCTGGACTTTTGGAGTCCATGTCATACCTGGGAGGAAACAAAAGGATAACAGCAAAGACATTTTAATTCAAAAACAGTTAAGGAGACTTTTGTCTAATGGATTGTTGCGATCTTAGTACCCTCAGTACAATACACTTTTCAGAGGCTTTTATTTGTTTTAAAAATGTCATGACTCTAACTCAAACATCTAGGGCAGGGAAATGAAGCAGAATATGAGATGATGTGCAATAATTATTCTTTTCCATAATAAAGTTACTATTCAACTTGCAATGATTTGCATTTGAAAATGAAGAAATGAAAGTGATGGAAAAATGGAGCAATGAAACAAGATTAAATTATATATTTGATTGTGGTAATCACAAAATTAATCAGTCTGAAAGTGGCAGGAAGTGGGTGGTATTCTAAATAAAGACACATGAGGAAGACTTAAATCTGCACAAACTGAAGCATTTGTGTTTATTCAAGGACATTTATTAACTGAAAAGAAAGATCACATGAGAAAAGCCGCTCCTGAGTTCATATTATTTGATGGTGCAGTTACGGAGGTTAAGAGTCAATCTGCTGAAAGTGTTTTGAGGCCATGTTTGCTTGTGTAAAGACCAAAGGATGTGAATGCATCCAGGAGAGAGAGCTGAAGAAAATATTCGTAGTGTTTCTAATTTAAGTTGGTCAATGCAATATAGAAATAAGGATGAAGTTAACATATTTTGAAAAGTATGTCAGACAGAGGACTGAGAAATCATCCCTGAGGAGCAAGTCTTTGATTTTACAAAGAAGGAAACAGAAGCGCTCTGTCCATGTGTGGAGTTACCTTGGGGAAGAGGCTGCGACAGTGCAAGCAGTGAGCCTGACTACCTGTGTATCAGTGCTGGTGCAGAACAGAACCATGTGCAACAGATGATGCACATCCAGTGCTGTGTGCTGTCCTTGGTGCTGAAATATTTGAATGCAACTTTGTTACTGCGGCCAAGGAGGTTATGCTATTTGTTTTGTTTCACTGTTAGTAAACTGGATTGAGTAAAAAACTGCTGGACAGATTACCACCAGCGACGCTGGAAGAATGTGGTGTGAGTCAGGAAACAAAGGATCAAAGGGCAGATCTATGATTTTCTTTCCACTGTTTTCAACAATGCTAGATAGGGCTTGTTAATGTTAATGATGTTTTCATGGGTCTTTTTTATTTTTTAAATCAGGCATGTTTAGGGAACTGATATTTGTGAGTGTGTGATATTGCTTGGTTCTAAATGTGACAATTTGTGTTTCGGATAATTTAGCTATTTTACATCTTTGACTACTTTTCAAATTATTTTATAAGGAGAGCTTTCAAGAATGTGTTCCAATCCATTTTAATTGGTAGGTCAGAATGTCTGAGGGATTCTGTTGCTATGGTGCTTATATGTGCTACATACATACATACATACTGTGTGCATAACTGCTATTGCTAGCAAGACATCAAGCAAGACAAAGGTTTTCCTGAAGACGCCCACCTTGGTTTTTTGACTTGTACTAGAACACAGACTATAATACAACTGTGTTATAATACAATAGGACACAGCATATGCTTACTGGAGCTGCCGATCAGCACAGAACAGAGCAGGAGGAAACCTCATCAAAGCGAATGAGAGCAGAGGGCAGGAGAGAAAATACTATGATGATCTCACATCAAAGAAAATCAACTCACAAGTCAAAGCGAAGGTTCTGCTTCTCCTCGAAAAAGTAGTCCAGGATGTACTTTCTGACAAAGTCTGGATTTAGGGTGTTGTCGATCGTCTCCGTTCTGCCAAACTGTAGAAGGAGGGAGAGATGAGATGGAGAGCAGAAAGAAATGATGGAGGCAAAAGCAATATAACTAAAACAGTTTTAGATAAATACATTCAGTGTGTAGTTTTTTCTCTTTTTAATTCTCTCTCTTATAACACATACAGTTACTGATTAAAATTCACACACTGCTGTGCAAAGAAAACCATAGGTGTGTTTCCTCCTTGATCCTCACTGCCATCCCACATTAATTACAGCAGGATAACTCACTCATCTACCCCACAGAGAGATGAGAGACATGATGAGAACAATGTGTTCAAAGAATCAACATGGGTGGACTCGGAGAGAGAGAGAGGAAAGAGCCGGGGGGGGGATGGCTTAGAAGGTATACACTGTAGAGCAGTGGAAGTGAAAAAAAAGAGGGCAAATCTTACGTGGAGGGCTGGTAGAGAAAGGGGGGAGCAGGGCGGGGAGGCGGGGGAGTGGGAGTGGGAAAAGAGTGGGAAGGGAGAGGAAGAGAAAGGCAGTGATTAAGGCCTCCTAATTAGCTGGATTGTAGCTCCCACAGTGCCCAACGCAGGGAAATGTGCCTGTGAAAATGCTGGCAGAGACCCAGCAGCAGCAGCAGCAGCAGCAGCAGCAGCAGCAGCAGCAGCACATGCAGATACTGTATGAAAAGCTGAGTTTAAAATGTGTGATACAGTATATAGATAAATTATTCAAAGCCTCCTGGAGTAACCCTGTTTATTGAAATACTCCATCTAAATCATTGGGGAATTCTTCAATCCTATACTTTTTTAAGTTACAGGGATGATATTAAACACTGATTTCACAAACACATAAATAATAGCTTCAGATGAGAGTAGGTGCTGAATAAATATAGGAGGGCAACATTTGATATGTGGCATATAATAAAAATAATACATATCATTTGTAGAGCGCTTTTAAAAAGGTACTCAAAGGTACTTAACATGGTTAAAACAGTGACATTAAAAACAATAATTAGGCAGTATGGGTTGATTTGCTACGCCCATGTATTCCAAGGGTATTTAAATGTATATCTATTAAGACTCAGACAGTACTTGGTTAAATTAATGTTATGGAAATATTGTGGTCTGGTGTAACACAGAAACATAGCTCCCACTGAGGTAGATAAGGATATTATACTGATAAACTAGACTCTATACTAAGTGTAACTATAATGTGCTAACTCTTGATTCCATTCATTAACAAATATGTTTCATTTAATTGGAAATCTACCTACACTTTCAATAAATGGCACAGAGGCCAATTTCAAGTAGGCGTTCATCTTGTTTGCCATAATGTTTATGGCACATACTGTAGGTGGATGTGTGAGCAAACTCCGCCTTCTCAATATGTGCAGAAAAAAACTACATAAACAAAACCTTGTTTGATGCTATTCCATACCGTTACATGATTTTGAACACCTCCTTCAACTGAACATGTTCTCTGAGACCTCTCTTTCTCAGAATTTAAATTGTATTCTTCGATTTAGCACCAGCCAGGGTGATAAAGACACTGGTGTTAGCGTGTGTGCCGTGCACCCAGGCTTTGGAGAAGACTCTGAGGTGTTGATGAAGCTGTGAGCACACGGAGGAAAAGAGACGGGTGAAGCCAAAGATGAGCTCCATAATGTGATTTCCCTGCTGAGTGGAAGAGACAATACTGTGCTGCAGAGTTCATTAGATACTGCTGGGATGCTGGAGCTGGCTAATGAGAAGCTGGCATCAAGTGTCTGACCTCCACCCTCATCATGTACACACACACACGAACACACACACATGAACACACACACACTCCACTACACACACACTGAACATATGGAAAAAACTGAACCCTTCAGGCTTATAACAGCTACAATAGAGACCAATAGTGTCACATACTGAAATGTGAACATGACCTTAAACCACAAACAGAACACACACACGCACACACACCACACACACCACACACACACACACACACACACACACAAGTCTAATCCTTCATTACCTTTGTGGATTTTTTTGTTCCAAACTTGACAAAAGATTTAATTATCTTCTTCCCTGGAGAATCAGTGAACCAGAGCCGGGGATTTGTGTCATCTGAGTGTCCTGTATCGTTCTCTGGTTAACATGGAGCGTTATCCTCCTTGCACCATGTTCAGTAGACGGTGACACAGTGCAGATATAATGAGCTCGGTGGAGTCTAGTGTTCTCACAGAGAAGTATATGATGGTTGTGTGAATTGGGAGTACGTTTTATTGAAAAGCACTGGGGCGCTTTCATAAGAGAAAAAAAGAGAGAAACACACATGAACACTGAAAATCCCCCAGGACTGATAGAGCATGTTACTGTGGGGGTCGCTGGAAGAGAGAAATCCGCACAACTGGCTGGAATCCTTTATCTTACACACACAACAACTTTGGGACAATAATTCCTAAAGTTTGGTAGAGCTTCGAACCAGATATGTGATTGTGAACACATTATATTTGATGCATAGAAAAAAAACACATGCACCAGAGAGAGGAGAGAGAGAGAGAGAGAGAGAGCGAGAGAGAGAGAGAGAGAGAGAGAGAGACGAGAGAGAGAGGAGAGAGAGAGAGCAGAGAGAAGAGAGACAGAAAGAGAGACAGAAAGAGAGAGATAGAAGCATGCACTTAAAAGTAAATTGGAAGAAAGAGGGAAAAGGTCAACCATGTCACATCTCCCCCAAGCCACTGTAAATTAGCCATCTCCCTCTCTCATTCTCTAAAGCATCATATATCTAATCACAGCGTTTCACCATTTTCTCCTCTCATAACAATACTGCACTCTTGTACCACAGCAGTACACTGCTCATGCAGCAGTTTTCCAAAACTTTTTTATTTTTATTTTACCTTGCCTGTGAGCTACGGCTTCGTGCTGCAATTAAAGATGGAGGTGAACTGATTGAGGTCTCTTTGAAGTCCCCAGGACCAGCGTTGGGCTCCGAGTGCCATAATAATCCCTCACATTATCATTTGATATCAAATGATAATGTTTATCTGATACACAGCTCTGTGTATGACGGACACATGAAAGTCTGGATCAAGGACTTAAAAACCAAGCTTATGTCTTTGACACATCAGTCCTTATTTAAATTTAGGGAGAAGACTCAAGACTATTGTCAACTGCAATAGGATTAATTGTGTTGAGACCAGCATCACAAACATCAGGCGACGTACTCGACACTTGGGAACGCACCAAATGAACGATCTCTGCGTTCAAACATTTATCGTCGTTTATCGGTGAGATTACAGGCAATCCTGGGAGTCTGGGTAATATGTTTTCTGAAGAGACTGGTTAAGCTTCCACTGATTCTTCTTCTTCTATTGTTTAAAGCTGTCTTGATTTCCTGCAATTGGTCAGAAAGTCAAAATTTTCATACTGCATATGAACTGAAACATGGTTAATTTTTATCCAGACCTAGACTTACTCTTTGTTTAGTCCGTTGGCCCGGACTTCACACCTGTTATTTGGTGTGGACTTAACAGAAAAATCCTCATGCTGAGATGTGACTGCCAAATGCTTCTTACAAAAACCTACAGTAACAAACTTAATCTGTATCTTTTGGTTATTTTACCTCATCTCATTTGAGGTTGAGGAGACGGACGATGTTGTAATGCTCTACACTTTAAGTTCCTTGAGGCAAACTTGTGAATTGTGAAATTGGGTAATATAGATGAAATGTTACTCTACTATTTTTAAGTGGGCTAATAATTAGCTGTAACTGAGTTCCAAGATTACAGGGCTTTGTTACGATTCCTCCCCTGGTTTCATTAGTGCTTCTCTTTTTAATTAAAATGGTGAGTGTTGAGGATTTTTTAATCAGTTTCTGTCCATTACATATTACAAACCACCAGGTTAAGTTTGCAAGGAATTTTAGTAATGACATAGTTAAATTCCCTATATCCATTTCACACTCTTCTTTACACTGGGTCACTTCCTGATGTAGAAATGGAACAACAAATCAAGTATTAAGCATGATGCTGAGAAAAGCGGTTCAAGTACCAGAACAAAAGACTGAGCCATGTTTTCGGCACTGCACTGTGTTTATGCAACAGCTTTCACACTTTGAGAACTTGAGGAAAATGGCCTCTAGAAAATAGAAAGAAAATGTCCAAGCTAAACAAGCATAAAATCTGCCTCAAAGTATTTTCCAACCAAGTAAAGAAAAAAGCACTTTACTTTAGAGGAGACTGAGCGCACGTAACAATGGATAAAGAGCACACTTATGACTTCAGTTTATGATCTCACACAGATTATAAAAAAGACAAAAAAACAAACTACATACATTCATGACAGAAAAGATGGCTTCCACAAGAAAAAAGGGCAGGAAAACAGCATCTAATGTGACCCAGGCCTGACCGCAGTGCTAAGTGCTCCTGTCAAGAAATTGTTTGAAATCTCAAGGTCCCCGGTGAGTCACCTGCTCGGCTTTGCATGGCCTGCTCCCACAGTGTCACCCAGAGCCACATCAATATCCATCCCCCCTCAACAATATGATGGAGGAGGAGAGTTTCAATGATTTGTTGGAAGGAAATCTGTCGATATGATGGAACTTATTGAAATTTGGCTTTAGAATAAATGTGAGTAACTCATTATGCTGATTTGATTAACAGCCTGCCTTCCCACCATGTGGGTGTCATAGTATGTAGAGGTATATATATACAGTACTGTGCATAAGTTTTAGGCAGGTGTGAAAAAATGCTTTAAACTAAGAATGCTTTCAAAAATGGAAGTGTTAACAGTTTATTTTCATCAATTAACAAAATGCAGTGAATTAAAAGAAGAGAAATCTAAATCAAATCAATATTTGGTGTGACCACCCTTTGCCTTCAAAACAGCATCAATTTGTCTAGGTAGACTTGCACACAGTTTTTGAAGGAACTCGGCTGGTAGGTTGTTCCAAACATCTTGGAGAACTAACCACAGATGTTCTGTGGATGTAGGCTTCCTCAAATCCTTCAGTCTCTTCATGTAATCCCAGACAGACTCGATGATGTTGAGATCAGGGCTCTGTGGGGGCCATACCATCACTTACAGGACTTCTTGTTCTTCTTTACACTGAAGATAGCTCTTAATGACATTGGCTGTATGTTTGGGGTGGTTGGCCTGCTGCAGAATAAATTTGGTGCCAATCATACGCCTCCCTGATGTTATTGCTTGATGGATAAGTATCTGCCTGTATTTCTCAGCATTGAGGATACCATTAATCCTGACCAAATCTCCAACTCCATTTGCAGAGATGTAGCCCCAAACTTGCAAGGAACCTCCACCATACTTCACTGTTGCCTGCAGACAATCATATTGTACCGCTCTCCAGCCCTTCGGCGAACAAACTGCCTTCTTCTACAGCCAAATATTTCAAGTTTTGACTCATCAGTCCAGAGCACCTGCTGCCATTTTTCTGCACCCCAGTTCCTATGTTTTCGTGCATAGTTGAGTCGCTTGGCCTTGTTTCCATGTCGGAGGTTTGGTTTTTTGGCTACAACTCTTCCATGAAGACCACTTCTGATCAGACTTCTCCGGACAGTAGATGGATGTTCATGGGTCTCACTGGTCTCTGCCAGTTCTGAGCTGATGGCACTGCTGGACATCTTCAGATTTCGAAGGGAAACAAGCTTGATGTATTTTTCATCTGCTGCACTAAGTTTCCTTGGCCGACCACTGCGTCTATGATCCTCAACGTTGCCTGTTTCTTTGTGCTTCTTCAAAATAGCTTGAACAGCACATCTGGAAACCCCAGTCTGCTATGAAATCTTTGTCTGGGAGAGACCTTGCTGATGCAGTATAACTACTTTGTGTCTTGTTGCTGTGCTCAGTCTTGCCATTGTGTATGACCTGTGACCTCAAACTGTCTTTCACAACCTCACATTGGTAGCAGAGTTTGACGGTTCCTCACCCAGTGTTTAGCCTCCTACACAGCAGTTTCTGTTTCAGTTAATGACTATTTTTCAACCTACATGTGAAATTGATGATCATTAGCACCTGTTTGGTATAATTGGTTGATCATACACTTTGTAATCCTACAAAATCCCTGTGTTTTTTTGCAAGTGTACCTACAAGGATTGATGCTGGTTTGAAGGCAAAGGGTAGTATCACCAAATATTGATTTGATTTAGATTTTTCTTTTGGTAGCTCACTTTGCATTTTGTTAATTGATGAGAATAAACTTTTAACACTTCCATTTTTGAAAGCATTCTTAGTTTATAGCATTTTTTCTCACCTGCCT